>OX104121.1:69819867-70408255 GCA_944474755.1 Limnoperna fortunei | reverse complement strand
TAGGCTACAATTGTTATATTATTAATTGATATTTTTATGCACATCTGTATATACTAGTATTTTAAAGGAATTTAGTTCAATGTTCTTTTGATTAGTTTACTGTTTTGATGGGTTTTGTCACATGTACGAAAATATCACATTTCATTTCAATATCATCTGAAATTATGAAAACTTTCAATTTAAAAGATTTATAAATACAAAAATACATGCAACATATTGAAATATTTGCAATTTTTCACAATGTACGTACTTTCCTAACTTTCAAACCGGAAACAGACAGAAGTCATTCTGATTGGCTGTTTAAAGGGGAATTCCAATTATTTAAAAATAGCCGTGCAATATCATGTTTTCTAAATATAACCGTGCAACATCACTTTTCTATCAGCCGTTTTCAAAGAACCTTATACAATTATAGCCTTTAAATTAGGTCGATATGAAAAAATATCCACATGAGAACATATCGACCGACAACGAAGTTGGAGGTCGATATGTTATCTCATGTCGATATTTTTCATATCGACCGTAGTTAAAGGCTACAATTGGTATATTATTAATTGATATTTTTATGCACATCTGTATATACTAGTATTTTAAAGGAATTTAGTTCAATGTTCTTTTGATTAGTTTACTGTTTTGGTGGGTTTTGTCACATGTACGAAAATATCACATTTCATTTCAATATCATCTGAAATTATGAAAACTTTCAATTTAAAAGATTTGTAAATACAAAAATACATGCAACATATTGAAATATTTGCAATTTTTCACAATGTACATACTTTCCTAACTTTCAAACCGGAAACAGACAGAAGTCATTCTGATTGGCTGTTTGAAGGGGAATTCCAATTATTTAAAAATAGCCGTGCAATATCATGTTTTCTAAATATAACCGTGCAACATCACTTTTCTATCAGCCGTTTTCAAAGAACCTTACCAAATACAGCATGTCATGTGACAGGCTTTACACTAATCAAATTTATCAGAAAAATATCAATTAATAATATTAAATATTACAAAATTCCAGATTTACAACTTTCAAAGTACTAAAACTTGCAGAAATACTTCAACTTTTATTCATTTCATGAGTGTCAGGTACAGTCCAAGAGAGGACAAACATATCCAATACAGGCTTCACCAAGACTAACAGAGAAGAATCATACACATGGTTAAACAATAGGATGAAACAACAAAACAACAAACAAAATCAAAGAATGAAAACGCTAATAATAATGCAAAATCAGGGTCGACTAAAAATCTCACAAAATCATCAAATCTCACACAAAATTTAGTCCCGTCTCACACATTGGGCTGAGAGAAATATCACATGTATGTATCTGTATCAATTTCTTATTATATTGTAGTATTAGCCATGGTTTTTCTGGAGGCAAGGCAGGAACTATTGATTTTGTCAAGGGTACAGTGGACAGCATGAAAAAAGGAAAAAATGGTCATTTCTGTGTGGTAAGTTATCCTTATATTCTTATATGTGTTAACAGGTTGATAGCTTCAGACTATAGATTTCTAAATTCCTCACAGAATGAAAAAATTACAATCACAAAATAAAAGAATGCAGGTTCAAATGAGCAACAAAACAGTCGAAACCATACGTATGCTGATGTCTGACAACCATCAAAACCATACGTATGCTGATGTCTGACAACCATCAAAACCATACGTATGCTGGTGTCTGACAACCATCAAAACCATACGTATGCTGATGTCTGACAACCATCAAAACCATACGTATCCTGATGTCTGACAACCATCAAAACCATACGTATCCTGATGTCTGACAACCATCAAAACCATACGTATGCTGATGTCTGACAACCATAAAAACCATACGTAACCTGATGTCTGACAACCATCAAAACCATACGTATCCTGATGTCTGACAACCATCAAAACCATATGTATGCTGATGTCTGACAACCATCAAAACCATACGTATGCTGATGTCTGACAACCATCAAAACCATATGTATGCTGATGTCTGACAACCATCAAAACCATACGTATGCTGGTGTCTGACAACCATCAAAACCATACATATGCTGGTGTCTGACAACCATCAAAACCATACGTATGCTGATGTCTGACAACCATCAAAACCATACATATGCTGATGTCTGACAACCATCAAAACCATACATATGCTGGACTGTTATGTCCAAAACATCAGTCAAAACAGAATACAGTTCCAGTAATCTCTTAGCATGGACTCTTATGTTGTCCAAAACATCAGTCGAAACAGAATACAGTTCCAGAAATCTCTTAGCGTGGACTGTTATGTTGTCCAAAACATCAGTCAAAACACAATACAGTTCCAGAAATCTCTTAGCATGGACTCTTATGTTGTCCAAAACATCAGTCGAAACAGAATACAGTTCCAGAAATCTCTTAGCATAGACTGTTATGTTGTCCAAAACATCAGTCGAAACAGAATACAGTTCCAGAAATCTCGTAGCATGGACTGTTATGTTGTCCAAAACATCAGTCAAAACACAATACAGTTCCAGAAATCTCTTAGCATGGACTCTTATGTTGTCCAAAACATCAGTCGAAACAGAATACAGTTCCAGAAATCTCTTAGCATGGACTGTTATGTTGTCCAAAACATAAGTCAAAACACAATACAGTTCCAGAAATCTCAAGGCATGGTCTCTTATGTTGTCCAAAACATCAGTAAAAACAATACAGTTTCAGAATCTCTTAGCATGTACTGTTATGTTGTCCAAAACATCAGTCAAAACAGAATACAGTTCCAGAAATCTCTTAGCGTGGACTTTTATGCCGTCCAAAACATAATCAAAATACAAAACAGTTCCAGAAATCTCTAGGCATGGACTGTTATGCCGTCCAAAACATAGTCAAAACACAATACAGTTCCAGAAATCTCGAAGCATGGACTTGTCATGCCCATTCTGTCCAAAACATCACTACTTCAGCTTCCTCCACTATAAAAGCTGGACGTCAGTATACAGCTGAAAAATTGCTGAAAGAGGAGTTCAACACTATTAAATGAACAAAGAAATCCATTTATGTGATCAAAAGTGATCATAATACCAAAAGTTTATGTCCAACATTCAGGCTATTTCTATCCACCACATAACTGTATTGTTTGTGCTGGGATTTTAGGATCATTTGATATTCATGGAGCATCCATCAGTTTGTGCTGGGATTTTAGGATCATTTGATATTCACGGAGCATCCATCAGTATGTGCTGGGATTTTAGGATCATTTGATATTCATGGAGCATCCATCAGTTTGTGCTGGGATTTTAGGATCATTTCATATTCATGGAGCATCCATCAGTTTGTGCTGGGATTTTAGGATCTTTGATATTCATGGAGCATCCATCAGTTTTACTTATTTTCATTTTATTTTCAGATTGTTGCACATTGATTGGAATAAAACATAACATCAAGTTGATTTCTTGCACAGACTTCATCCAGAGATGACCAGTCATATATTGTTGTACAGACTTCATCCAGAGATGACCAGTCATATATTGTTATACAGACTTCATCCAGAGATGACCAGTTATAATTTGCTGTACAGACATATTTATTATTATAAACAACATTATACAAAGATGATGTCACATTTATTTGTTGTGCCTCCACCAAAGATGAACTCTGTTTGACAGATCTGATCATGATGTTGTAATCTTTTTTCTTTATAGCCAGCAGTGCTGTGATTTCTTGTCAGTAAATTCTGTTTGGTGAATTTTGACATTTCAGAGTTTTAATGTACATTCCAGAGGTCACCATAGCAACTAGACATTAACTTTTTCATTATGTATTAAAGTTCGTAATCCATTTCACATATATGACAGGTTGTTTTCATAATATTAAAATTAATCAAAGTCTTTTGAAGGTTTTAGTTCAAGTCAAGATATAAAGGATGTTGATGCTACCAATGGAACCAGCTGGAAGGTTTTCAGTGGAACCAACTGGACGATTCTCAGTTCATCAAATCCTCCAATGCAGGAATTGATCATGTATAGTGATTATATGAACAAAACAAAATGTATGTGAATAAATGAATGAATTCCTTGTCAGTGCTGCCATCTGACTGGATTGAACAAGTGCTATATTTAATTGTACTTTCTTTCTTTTTTTATTGGACATTATATATTGTTAACCATCCCCCTTTTCTAGTTCTTAATTATAAATTTTACTTGGCAACCTGTATTATAAATAGACTTTGATTATAAGTATCCTTGGCAACCTGTATTATAAATAGACTTTGATTATTAGTATCCTTGGCAACCTGTATTATAAATAGACTTTGATTATTAGTATCCTTGGCAACCTGTATTATAAATAGACTTTGATTATTAATATCCTTGGCAACCTGTATTATAAATAGACTTTGATTATTAGTATCCTTGGCAACCTGTATTATAAATAGACTTTGATTGTAAGATTATTAGTATCCTGTGCTATTGCCGTAACTTTGTGATCAATGTTATTTTGTTGTTATAAAATTTATATTTAACTGAAAGTGTGCACAATTTTTATCACAAGACAAAATATCAGTTTGTATTGATGGTACATATTTGGGCAAACTTTCATTTGCATTACTGTAGAATTTGATTCTGTGTGATTTCTTTGTCAGCTTAAGTGTTTTGTGACAAAAAATGAAAATCTTTTCAATCATTGTAACAAACACTTTATTAATAGTAGAAGTTAATATTTTTACCACAAAATTTTGAAAATTGACAACTTGTACAATAGTTTGACAACACTGTCAAAGCCATTATAATTTATCATGTGATAAAATTGTGATCAATATAAAATGTATATTTATTATTATAATTATTGTGATCAACATAAAATGTATATTTATTATTATTGTGTGTTCAAAAGATCTGTGGTGCTTGTTCTGTACAATTTATATTTACAAAATTTATTTATTAAACCTTATTTTTGGAACTGTTTAATTTTTATCTCGGTAAGCAGAGGCATTCTGTTTGTATGACATCCTATAATTATTTGGGACACAATATCACAAGGGTTCTGAGAACTTATGTTTGAAAGCCTTTATATTAAACACGTTTATTTATAAAATTCCATTATTTTGTATTGTCAGTGAACATAGGAATTTAAAGATTTCTTTCAAGTTCTTGAGGTATATTTGATAGGCTTCTGTAATTTTTCTATGTGCATTTTGCCATGATCCTGGTCAGTGGTAAAAGGATTTATGTCAAACAAATCAAACAACAGTTAAGGTGGGAAGGTATACCCATATTATGCAAACTGAC
Source organism: Limnoperna fortunei (assembly GCA_944474755.1). NCBI lineage: Eukaryota > Metazoa > Mollusca > Bivalvia > Mytilida > Modiolidae > Limnoperna > Limnoperna fortunei. Next base: position 70,402,985 of record OX104121.1, on the reverse strand, counting down.
CAAACAAAAAGAACCTCAGACAAGAAACGATAACAAATGTGTATTCAGACAAACAGACAACATGAAACAAAAATCGGAAGTGTTAGCTGTGGCTATCGGCATGCTTTCCTTTTACGGCAGTACCAGGAAAACTCAGTCAAATAGGATTGTTTGGTTTCAGCAATTTTTCAGCTTTAATCATGGTGTCCAGTTTTGATTGGGAAAGGAAGCCAGAGTACCTGGAGAAAACCCAGACCTGCAGTAGGAAAACTGGCAATCCTTGTCAATTAAGATTGGAGTCCAGTGCAGGCTGCCCGCAGTGAGAAATAGGAGAAAATTTTTCTGTTTCATGAGCAGCAGTGGAGTGTTTGCTTGAATGTTGTTTTAATGCCACTTTCAGCAATTTTTCAGCTATATCATGGCATCCAGTTTTTATTGGGGGAGGAAGCCGGAGTACCTGGAGAAAACCCCCGACCTTTGGTAGGAAAACTGGCAATCATTGTCAATTAAGATTGGAGTTGGGCGCATCCTGCCCGCAGTGAGACTCGAACCTGCAACCTCAGTGTTGATAGACCACGTGATCAATAGTGGACGAACTACCTTAACCATTCGGCCACCGAGTTCCACCCGGAATGTGTATTAGTGTCAATTAGTGACATATTATATTACATTTTACTGTCCCACTAAATGACCTGTCCGAGTAGAAATTTATTTGTTGTCGTGTTTCTCTAATAATATTAAGAAATGTGATGATTAATTTATTGTTAGTAGCAATTTTATAATGCAGGTTAGGTCATGGACAATATACTGACACAGCTAAGCCTTTTAATCACCTTCAAAGATGATGTAAATTATTCATCCTAACCCCTGTTGCTGGGATGCAGGCCAGATTTGATCCATCCTATGAAATTAGAAAAACGAACAAGAGAGTATAACTACCGTAGCAGATTGCTAATCTGCAGAAGTAAGACCTTCCAGAGGGTCAGAGTTGAGAAACACTTCTACTCAAGTGTGGTACAAAACATCGGTGCAGCGATACTTTGTAAGGTTTAAACAAAAAAGAATGGATTGTTCTCCACACGTTAAAGTCTGGGCTCATGGCTACATGGTTTAATTATGAATTCCACAATGTTAACATTCTGGAAAAAACAATTGATGTTTGGAGGAGAGAATGGCTGTACATATGTAATAGTGTATGTTAAAGATAGAAACTAGTTAATGCTGAAGTTTGTAGAACATGGTGACTGATGCCAGGTTCCTTTGTTGTTGCGTTGGGCAGAATAGGTGTTCAAGCATGGTGACTGATGCTAGGTTCCATTGTTGTTGCGTTGGGCAGCATAGTTGTTCAAGCATGGTGACTGATGCTAGGTTCCATTGATGTAACGTTGGGCATCATAGGTGTTCAAGCATGGTGACTGATGCTAGGTTCCATTGATGTAACGTTGGGCATCATAGTTGTTCAAGCATGGTGACTGATGCTAAGTTCCATTGTTGTTGCGTTGGGCAGCATAGTTGTTCAAGCATGGTGACTGATGCTAGGTTCCATTGTTGTTGCGTTGGGCATCATAGGTGTTCAAGCATGGTGACTGATGCTAGGTTCCATTGTTGTAACGTTGGGCATCATAGGTGTTCAAGCATGGTGACTGATGCTAGGTTCCATTGTTGTCGCGTTGGGCAGCATAGTTGTTCAAGCATGGTGACTGGTGCTAGGTTCCATTGTTGTTGCGTTGGGCATCATAGGTGTTCAAGCATGGTGACTGATGCTAGGTTCCATTGTAACGTTGGGCATCATAGGTGTTCAAGCATGGTGACTGATGCTAGGTTCCATTGTTGTTGCGTTGGGCAGCATAGGTGTTCAAGCATGGTGACTGATGCCAGATTCCGTTGTTGTTGCGTTGGGCAGCATAGTTGTTCAAGCATGGTGACTGATGCTAAGTTCCATTGTTGTAACGTTGGGCATCATAGGTGTTCAAGCATGGTGACTGGTGCTAGGCTCCATTGTTGTTGCGTTGGGCATCATAGGTGTTCAAGCATGGTGACTGATGCTAGGTTCCATTGTTGTTGCGTTGGGCATCATAGGTGTTCAAGCATGGTGACTGATGCTAGGTTCCATTGTTGTAACGTTGGGCAGCATAGGTGTTCAAGCATGGTGACTGATGCTAGGTTCCATTGATGTAACGTTGGGCATCATAGGTGTTCAAGCATGGTGACTGGTGCTAGGTTCCTTTGTTGTAACGTTAGATGTTCAAGCATGGTACTTACATTACTTTAGAAGCCAATATGTTTTAATGGTTCTGTTTATTTTACAATTTGACTATGTATGGTATGATAGAAAATAGCGAGTTCTTTTTTCTTGTTGCGTGAATGATTTCACAACTGTCAATGCTAGAAGAAAATAACCTTTCTTGCTCCAATTAATCCAGTTTATATAAGTCGGATTTAACAGTGTGATAGTTTGTTTAAGGTATCTGTCCCATAATTGAAGTTACTGGTTTTTTGGACCAGGAAATACAGCTGTATTAAATCAATTAATTGCTAATGATACAAAATATACTGTTTTACTTGTTAAAAACAAATGTAGTTTTGAGTAAAAAAAGTTAACAGTTATACAGTATTTCCGATGTTTGCCGATTATTACCGAGGTCTGCTTCACTGAAAAAAACAATGGACATCCAGGACACCCAAATATGATCACGTGGTTTAAGATGATATTGTTAGGCACATGATTTTCTGGCAGGTTGTTAATGTAACCCACCACAGGACTGTCACTCCTTCATCGATTGTTTTATAACCATGGATGCCTCAATCCATTGTGATATGTGTTGTGTTTGATGCCACTCAGTTATGAACCAAAACCATGTGAATATAGTATCTTGTGTTTGTCTATTGATCAAGTTCTTGTAAAAGCCCAATTTACTCAGCCATATTGTTTACACATTATGAGAGTGTAAATTTAAAAAGTCCTGAATGTTTGTTACAATGCATCCAGAGCATCTTCTCTCCATGAAAAGGGTCACAATCTGTTTACTTTATAATGTAATTTAACAGAGTCTCCTGAATGTTTGTTACAATGCATCCAGAGCATCTTCTCTCCATGAAAAGGGTCACAATCTGCTTCCTTCGTAATGTAATTTAACAGTCTCCTGAATGTTCGTTACAATGCATCTAGAGCATCTTCTCTCCATGAAAAGAGTCACAATCTGCTTCCTTCGTAATGTAATTTAACAGTCTCCTGAATGTTTGTTACAATGCATCCAGAGCATCTTCTCTCCATGAAAAGAGTCACAATCTGTTTCCTTCGTAATTTAATTTAACAGTCTCCTGAATGTTTGTTACAATGCATCCAGAGCATCTTCTCTCCATGAAAAGAGTCACAATCTGCTTCCTTCGTAATGTAATTTAACAGTCTCCTGAATGTTTGTTACAATGCATCTAGAGCATCTTCTCTCCATGAAAAGAGTCACAATCTGCTTCCTTCATAATGTAATTTAACATTACAGTTTTTTAAATTTATCAACCATTTTAACAGTTACAAAAAACAGGCCTCCATGAGCACAGTGACATTGCTATTCCAACAGGCATCCATGAGCACAGTGACATTGCTATTCCAACAGGCCTCCATGAGCACAGTGACCTTGCTATTCCAACAGGCCTCAATGAGCACAGTGACATTGCTATTCCAACAGGCCTCCATGAGCAGTGACATTGCTATTCCAACAGGCCTCCATGAGCACAGTGACCTTGCTATTCCAACAGGCCTCCATGAGCACAGTGACATTGCTATTCCAACAGGCCTCCATGAGCACAGTGACCTTGCTATTCCAACAGGCCTCCAAGAGCACAGTGACATTGCTATTCCAACAGGCCTCCATGAGCACAGTGACATTGCTATTCCAACAGGCCTCCATGAGCAGTGACATTGCTATTCCAACAGGCCTCCATGAGCACAGTGACCTTGCTATTCCAACAGGCCTCCATGAGCACAGTGACATTGCTATTCCAACAGGCCTCCATGAGCACAGTGACATTGCTATTCCAACAGGCCTCCATGAGCACAGTGACCTTGCTATTCCAACAGGCCTCCATGAGCACAGTGACATTGCTATTCCAACAGGCCTCCATGAGCACAGTGACATTGCTATTGCAAACGGGGCATAGATGAAATATAGGTTCTGAATAATTAAAACAAACCTGGTAGACATCTCAAGGTCAAGGTCTCTATTCCAGTATAACAACATGAAAACTTCATTTTTCAACACTATGCACCACAGTCCCCCAAATGTAGAACCAACCAAGCATTGCCTAAATTTCTCATATAGCTATATCGTGTAATTGAGCAATGCTGTTTGGTAATTATTTGCATTTGCATTTCCAAGACATCACTAATGCACTCAACTCGGCTTCTTAGCTAGCCTTTTTCTAGAATTGACTCAAAACTACAAACTAAAACTCCACAGCAAATGTTATGACTTCAACTTTCCAATCATAAACTTCCCATTCATCGATACAAACATTTCAGCAGCGTTATGGTGTTTATATTTCACAACTTATACATTATGCTATAACTTGCAATCAGTATAACCCGACTGTCAACTATAGAGCTACTCAATGAGAGGGTTATCTGACCTTAGTTGATGTTATCTCTTCAGTCCTTTACATGTACATTACTTGATTGTTATAGTTAGTCCCTCTATAGGATCTGCTCTACCTGGACATGTTATAGTTAGTCCCTCTATAGGATCTGCTCTACCTGGACATGTTATAGTTAGTCCCTCTATAGGATCTGCTCTACCTGGACATGTTATAGTTAGTCCCTCTATAGGATCTGCTCTACCTGGACATGTTATAGTTAGTCCCTCTATAGGATCTGCTCTACCTGGACATGTTATGAGTAACTTGAAAGGTATCCAAGGCACTGCCAACTTGACTTTTTTTTTTTTTTTGGGGGGGGGGGGGGTGGTGGGGATAAAAATTACAAACTGAAAAACAAACACTTGCTGTCTTAACAGTGATTGACAACAACAAGTCATGTTGTTAACAAAATGTAGTAGTGACGTCATCTGGTTAAATAACCACAACAAGAAGGCTTGGATTCAGGAGTTTATTATAGTAACAATATATAACCCTGTAATAACAATAAATGAAATGTTACACAATGGTATAAAAATATAAACGATTACATATATACTATTAACATATTATAACATAACTTAAGTCTAATAAATAAGTCAAATATTGTAAATCTACAATTCTATTCGATGAACTATCTTCTTTGCACAAAAGTCATTTGTACATATGTGCTTATAAACTTTTATATTCCGTCACACTTTTATAAGATAAACAAATGTGTTATAGCGCAATTAAACCGTAATTCAGTATATACATAAAATATACTTTTAGAACATATAGTTTAACTATTTAATAATATAGCATTTATAACAAATACATATTTAATGGCTTACCAACTTGTGGAGCAAGGCCGTTACTGTAAGGCACAAACAAAATAGATTCTAGTACATCTAGTACACACTGTTACAAATCTGTAAACAAAATATTCAACCTTACTACAATGCCTTACAAAAATAATTAAAACATAACATATTATAGAACAACCCATAATTCAGCGTCATAGGAATCTATGCAAAAATATAATATAAAAAGTATATAGTGACTACTATTTACGCATCTGGTCATTTAACGGTTAGTATTACTATTTGAACTTTACAGGTAAAAAATAAACACGTTAATGACCAATACACAAGCGAGTTCACCTTTAACTAGAATTATCGATTTTACAGAGTTCACTCGATACGATAGATATAATTAACATATGAACGCTAAATAAAATACTTCTTTTCCGTATTCAAAAATATATCTCTATCAATATTATATTTGCCTATGCAATTTGTCTTATAAAAATATGTTGAACATGAATACAAAGATCAGTTTCACACAAGGAACGTCGTTAGTAAATTAATTAGAAAAATAGAGAAAATAGAATAAAACTCACGTCAAATGTCAAACTAGCTTGTCCGGAGAATATAGTCAATAAATAATCAGTCGCTGCTAATATTTGTCACAATTCAACATCTTTCAACAGAGAAGAAAACCATTGCAGCCGCTTCAAATATTTTCCACCTTTCTTCTCCAGAACAATCGAAAATTTACTCCTAGCGCCAAAATTGAACTAACCAATCAAATACATGAACTATAAATCACATGATCAAACATACGGAGCACAATTAGAGTCAAAATATGTATTAATCAAGTCCAAAGGAAAACATGAAGAAGTTAAATTTTGAAATATTTTAATTTATTAATTACTTTTATTTTCAAATAATACTTTTACAATAAATACATAAAATAACATGCCTACTACATTCTCCCCTGCGTCAGAAAAATGACTTCCACGTCATTTAACATTCTTCATTCTTTAATGACGTCCTCGACATCCCTCTATGAAGCATTTTCTATGATCTTCAAAATGGTCTGTGAAATCTCTGTCTCAAGCCCTTTAAAGTTTCCAAGTTGAAGTTGATTCATCAACCATTCAACTCTCTGGAGCCATGATGGTACTGGCATTCCTATAGCTTGCTGTGTAATGTAGTCCTTAAGGTACGCAGGTGGTTGCCGTACTCGTTTGGTCTCCGGTAAATCCATGGGTGGCGTTGGTAATATTCTCCGGCGTCTTCGAATTGGTTGATTAGGTGTTTCTGGAGCCAATAGATTATGTGCATCTGCCTCTGCATCACCTGGTGTGTCTGGGAGCGTACTGTCAGTTCCATTACTTCCATTAAGAGTATGTCCTCTCAATTCCTGATCAGCCGCTGCTTCACCTGTTATCACACCAGCCTCAAGGGGAGGTTGTTCACCAGTGTTCTGTACTGGAGGAAAAGCGTCCTCTTCAAAACCAGTCCCTTGACCACCATCAACTCTGGTCTGATCGTCACCATCCAGGTTAATGGTCCCTTGTTGCCCCTCTACCACAGATTCAGCATCACTGTGTGTGTCACTCTGTGCATCTCTCGCTGGCAACATAACAAAATAACCCTGCTCTGACTCCTCATCTGACTCAGTTTCAGTTTCTTCTTTGGAACTTGCAGACTTCGTCGATTCTTCAAAGATCTTCCTAGTTTGGCGTCTCTTTGGTGCAGGTTTCTCAAGATTATCCTTAACTGGCAGATGTCCTATAGGTAAAAGGAGGTTTCTATGCAATGTTCTTTTGCGTCCTTCACCATTCTCTTTCTGGACCACGTAAACAGGAATTTCACTGTTAGGCTGTCTAACAATTCTGTACGTGTCCTCTGCCCATTTGTCTGCTATCTTATGTTTCCCATCGAAGGCTACTACTTTCACTAGTACACGATCTCCGGGTTGTAGTATGGCTCCTCTTACTCTTCTGTCATAGTCTTTTTTCTGACGACTTTGGGCTATCTCTGTTGATCTTGAGGCCAGATCGTATGCCTTCTTCAAGCGTTCTTTCATTTCTGTAGCATACTTCGTTGACGGTTGTTTAACGTTTTCCTCATCAAGTCCAAATGCTATGTCAACTGGTAAACGTGGATGTCGACCAAACATCAGGAAATAAGGTGAGTATCCAGTTGTGGTCTGTTTGGTACAGTTGTACGCATGAACAAGGCTAGCGATATGGCTTTTCCAGTCTTTCTTCTGCGTAGTCTGTAGTGTACCAAGCATGTTTAACAGAGTCCTGTTGAACCTCTCAGGAAGTCCGTTGCCCATAGGGTGATATGGCGTAGTACGGGACTTCTCCATTCCTGTAATGTGACATAGCTCTTTGATGATGTTGCTTTCAAAGTTAGCCCCTTGGTCCGAGTGGATACGTCTAGGCAAACCATAGTGGACAACAAAGTTGTTGAAGAAAGCTTCCGCTGTGGTTCTCGCTGTCTGATTCTTGGTAGGAACTGCCAAAGCATAACGGGTAAAGTGATCCGTAATTACCAAGATGTTCTCATATCCACCTTTAGACCTTTCCAATGACAAGTAGTCCAAACATACCAGTTCAAGTGGTTGGGACGTCTCGATGTTAATCAATGGTGCTTTGTCTCTTGGCGATTGTTTCCTACGAATACATCTGTCGCAATTAACGATCCAGTTGTTGATATCTCTTGTCATGCCATGCCAGATGAATCGATCCCGGACCAGCGACAAAGACTTGTCTTTACCTTGATGTCCCATTTCGTCATGGAGTGATTTCAACACTTTTGAAATACATTCTTCGGGAAGCACAAGTTGTTTAATGGGCTCCTGATCTACCATTATCTCTCTGTATAACACTCCATCTATAAGCTTGAATTTGTCAAAGTTGTTAATAAACCAGGTGTTGTGTGGTGCTCGGTCAAGTTGTTCTTTGGTTGGTCTCTGATGTTCCTGTACCCAGTGTATCCATTCTCTAATTATGGTGTCATTTTTCTGTGCGGCCTTGACATTGACTGAAGGTTGGGCTAGTATAGTTGGATCTTCTGTTGGTTGACTCGACATTGCAAGACTCTGTATATATGGTTGCGCAAACTGCAAGTTACAAATGGCTTTTACTGACTCAGAGCTTAAGTTGGTGTTGATTGCTCCCGTTAGTCCTGGCAATCTGGAAAGTCCATCTGCATCTGCATTACTGGTTCCAGGTCTATAAACAATGTCAAAGTTGTAAGCTGATAACGCTGCTAACCATCTATGACCAGTGGCGTCAAGTTTGGCAGTTGTCAAGACGTAGGTTAACGGATTGTTGTCTGTCATTACTGTGAATCTGTTGCCAAATAGATAATCGTGGAATTTTTCTGTGATGGCCCATTTCAGTGCTAGAAATTCCAACTTATGAACTGGGTAATTCCTTTCAGCTTTACTCACACCACGGCTGGCGTATGCAATGACCACTTTCTTATCATTCTGTAGTTGATAAAGGACAGCTCCTAATCCTGCCATCGAAGCATCAGTGTGTACTTCAAAAGGCTTGGAGTATGATGGAAATCCAAGTATCGGATGGCATGTGAGCTTCGACTTCAAATCCTGAAAAGCATCTTCTTGAGTCTTTTCCCATACAAATGATGTTGGAGTAGCTGATTGAGTCTTTAATCGGCGTCTCTTTGCTTTCACAGGTGGTGGCATTAAGTTGGTAAGCGGTCTGGCAATCTTTGAAAAATCTTTGATGAATTTCCTATAGTATCCAACGAAACCTAAAAACTGTCTTACTTCCTCTGGATTCTGTGGTCTTGGCCAGTTAATCACTTTATCAATCTTACTAGGATCTGGCTCTATTCCGTCCTTGGATACTATATGTCCAATGTACTTGACCTTTTCTTGGAAGAATGAACATTTCTTCGGAGAAAGCTTCAATCCACTCTCACGAAGTCTTTGCAATACTCTACGGAGTCTTTCCGTGTGCTCTTCATAAGTTTCGGAGAAGATGATTAAGTCATCAAGGTAGATGAAACAAATGTCAAGGTGCAGATCTCCAAGGATTTCTTCCATCAGCCGTTGGTATGTTGCAGGGCTGTTGACTAATCCAAATGGTAATCTGTTGAACTCGTAGAATCCAAGTGGGCCTACAGTGAAGGCTGTTCTTTGCTTATGTTCTTCATCAACTTCCACCTGATGATATCCACTTTTCATATCCAAAACTGTATAATAATTGTTTCCACCAAGTGCATCAAGTATCTCTTCGCTTCTTGGTAAAGCATAAGAGTCCTTGTAAGTTCTACTGTTAAGCTGGCGGTAATCGATACACATCCTCAGCTTTCCATCCTTTTTACGGCAGATAACAATGTTCGATGACCATGGTGAATGTGACCTTCGGATAATACCAGCTGCCAATAACTGTTGTAGATGATCTCGAACTTCATTGAACATAGAAGGTGGTATACGTCGGTGTCGCTGCTTAAATGGTGTCTCATCCATGAGTTCAATTCGGTGACGAACGGCAGAAGTGTAGCCTATGTCTGTATCACCTTTACTGAACACATCCTTATACTGTCTCAATAGTTCTTCTCCTTGTTTCAGTTGTTCTGCTGTCAATGTAGTGGGTAAGTTGACATCCTTAAGTGGGTCGTACTGTTGTCCATCATCAGTATCGATATCTGCAACAGAAACGGGCTGTAGTTCGCACAAGATGGCATTTGGCGATATGGTTACAGTTCTGGTAGTAACGTTGCTGATATGCACTGGAATGGTACTGTTGTGTTTGTAGCTATATGATACCAGTGTTGGAGCAATATCTAAGTCAGATGGTATAGCTGCTCTTTCAGTTGGTTGAAGTATAGCGCAAACTGGATGGTATGGTATCTCATGGTCTGTGTAACCCTGAACTATAACATCTCTGTTTGGTGGTATCTGGATACTTTTTCTTTCAGCTGATTTTACGATACCAAGTCTGTTTGATCTCTTCTGTAATTCCTTGTCCCGTAACAGTAGACAACGGAAAGCTAGGTACCAGTTAGTATGAAGATTGGCATCCTGTAGAAACCTGGATCCAAACCGGAGCTTTACATCTTCCATGGCTACTTTCAAGATGTTGGTTCCGAGTAAAAGAGGCACATGCTTGTTGTAACTGCTATCCGGTACTACAAGGAACAAACAGGAGTGTCGCATGCCTGATGTTGCTGCACCTGGTAATTCTATTTCAGATGTTACATAACCTAGGTATGGCATGTCTTGTCCATCTGCACATTCAATCTTCAGGATGTTATCAAGAGTCTGTATGCGTTGATCCTGTAGATATTGTCTGTAAAAGGTTTCACTAATGGTGCTTACTGTGGAACCTGTATCCAGTAATGCTGTTGCATTTATGTCGTTGATCTTTACTAACACTTCATTTGGGCTACCAACTAATCCAGATGTATCAGTGTTGTATGACTGTTGTTGTTGGGCAAAGGTGCGGTCTTCAGCGTTGATCTGCTGGTAATTATATGCCCTTCTGGAATGGTCCAATCGTACACGGCATCCCACTGCAATGTGTCCTTCATTACCACATCTGTAACAAATTACTGGTTTCTTAGGTATGTAAGGTATACTCTGTTCATCTATCTGTTGTTCATCAGGTATACCACTCGCTTCATCAGTATAATACCAGTATGGGCGTTTCCGTCGCCGACGTGTCCTACGCTTTCTTTTTGGTGGCTGACTCTCAGTGTTACCTAGAAGATTTTGTTCATACCTGTCCAAGAACTGTTCCAACTTCAAAAGTTCCTCCTTCAACTCCATCATACATGTAATAATAATGTGTATATATCAAGCACTGTATTGTCAAATAAACAACTTCTATATAAATAGGTAAGTACTTTTCTGATGCTGAAAATTGCTAGTGAATGTCAATGCATTTATCAATCAATCAATAAAATAGCAAAACAAACTGTACTACCAAAACTGAAAATTATCTACCTTTAACTTAACCTTGAATATTGTAAAGCTTTTACGTTTACAATTTCAAGTCAGTACACAAGTCACAATAGCAGAGCTTTTACGTCTGCAGAACTTTTCAAGAAAGATACGTAACACTAGTATATAAATGTCGCGAAAACAATACGAAACGTACGAAATATCACGACGAATTACCGAGTAGATACAATAACTAGTTCACGATTTATAATTCTCGGCGTAAAATACCAATAATTAAATGCAAGTAATCAAAATGATTATAATATTACTGCAAATTATATCAAGTACTTATATGATAGTCAAAGTATAACTATGTCATCAATATGTCAACAATTAATACCAACTAATGGAAAGAAAATATCAAGCTACCACAGAGGAGAGTACAAACTATACAATCTTCCAGGAAAACCTGACCACTCACTAAGCTTGAAGTATGAAAGTGAAATTCCAATAGACAACTACCAATCAACAATCAATACATATTGTATTTGACAACTCAAAAAATGTCGATCAGTCAATAATGTCTAGTCGACAAAGTCTAGTTACAGAAAAATACCAGTATTATGTTAATATTTGCAAAGAAAAATACTCATACACTCAACCAATAGTCAACAATGACATCAAAAATGTATAATGTATACAGTATAATGTGCAATACCATTAATACATAAATTATACACTCAATTAACCTTTACACAAAATCAGTGTGTACTAGTTTACAATAAGCTAAATGTAACAACTATCAATATTTACAGCAAGTTACTTAACATAACGTTATGTCCGTTCTAATACAAGTCAAAAACTAGTGGAAAATTGTATACACTATTCCTATATATACCAATGTGTGTGTGTGTTATTAAAGATAACTAATAGTAATCAAATAATTGATTAGTGCTACTGTGTGTATTAGAATAAAGGTGTACTCGAGTCAACACCTAGTTGCTCAATATGAATATACACCTGTATCAATCAATCAAACACACGTTACTGCTGGTAGATTAAATGTGTACTGTGCAGTTAATATGTAATGACTAAGTCTGTATGATTACTATGTACCTAATGTCAACCTAGTGTAATGCAGTAATAAAATATAACTAGATTGTATTATGTGTAAAATTAAAAAAAAATATACAAGAATAATATAAAGAAATTATTTACCTTATCGTAGGAATAAATACAAATCCAAACAAATGATTTCCAATACAATGAATGAAAACGATTTCACAAGATCATACAACACAATTAAGAAAAAATAAATTGAAGAAATAAAGTACAGTTTTCCAAAGTCTTCCGGTCTAAATAGTGACATCGGTCTTTCTGTAGAATGTTCGTGCGCACATAAATAAAAACACGTGGCCACTGTCAATAAACATCAACACGTGCACTCTGTAAACAAACATCACATGGTGTATATCAAAGCATTTCATTGGTCGACCTGAAGTGTAAGCATCACGTGGTACCATCATACAGTATATAGTCCTGTAAACATGTTCAACGATCTTCACTTCTACGTTTATCTGTGCCAATAAACCAATTACGTGGGCGCCATTTGTAGTAGTGATGTCATCTGGTTAAATAACCACAACAAGAAGGCTTGGATTCAGGAGTTTATTATAGTAACAATATATAACCCTGTAATAACAATAAATGAAATGTTACACAATGGTATAAAAATATAAACGATTACATATATACTATTAACATATTATAACATAACTTAAGTCTAATAAATAAGTCAAATATTGTAAATCTACAATTCTATTCGATGAACTATCTTCTTTGCACAAAAGTCATTTGTACATATGTGCTTATAAACTTTTATATTCCGTCACACTTTTATAAGATAAACAAATGTGTTATAGCGCAATTAAACCGTAATTCAGTATATACATAAAATATACTTTTAGAACATATAGTTTAACTAATTGATAATATAGCATTTATAACAAATACATATTTAATGGCTTACCAACTTGTGGAGCAAGGCCGTTACTGTAAGGCACAAACAAAATAGATTCTAGTACATCTAGTACACAGTGTTACAAATCTGTAAACAAAATATTCAACCTTACTACAATGCCTTACAAAAATAATTAAAACATAACATATTATAGAACAACCCATAATTCAGCGTCATAGGAATCTATGCAAAAATATAATATAAAAAGTATATAGTGACTACTATTTACGCATCTGGTCATTTAACGGTTAGTATTACTATTTGAACTTTACAGGTAAAAAATAAACACGTTAATGACCAATACACAAGCGAGTTCACCTTTAACTAGAATTATCGATTTTACAGAGTTCACTCGATACGATAGATATAATTAACATATGAACGCTAAATAAAATACTTCTTTTCCGTATTCAAAAATATATCTCTATCAATATTATATTTGCCTATGCAATTTGTCTTATAAAAATATGTTGAACATGAATACAAAGATCAGTTTCACACAAGGAACGTCGTTAGTAAATTAATTAGAAAAATAGAGAAAATAGAATAAAACTCACGTCAAATGTCAAACTAGCTTGTCCGGAGAATATAGTCAATAAATAATCAGTCGCTGCTAATATTTGTCACAATTCAACATCTTTCAACAGAGAAGAAAACCATTGCAGCCGCTTCAAATATTTTCCACCTTTTTTCTCCAGAACAATCGAAAATTTACTCCTAGCGCCAAAATTGAACTAACCAATCAAATACATGAACTATAAATCACATGATCAAACATACGGAGCACAATTAGAGTCAAAATATGTATTAATCAAGTCCAAAGGAAAACATGAAGAAGTTAAATTTTGAAATATTTTAATTTATTAATTACTTTTATTTTCAAATAATACTTTTACAATAAATACATAAAATAACATGCCTACTACATTCTCCCCTGCGTCAGAAAAATGACTTCCACGTCATTTAACATTCTTCATTCTTTAATGACGTCCTCGACATCCCTCTATGAAGCATTTTCTATGATCTTCAAAATGGTCTGTGAAATCTCTGTCTCAAGCCCTTTAAAGTTTCCAAGTTGAAGTTGATTCATCAACCATTCAACTCTCTGGAGCCATGATGGTACTGGCATTCCTATAGCTTGCTGTGTAATGTAGTCCTTAAGGTACGCAGGTGGTTGCCGTACTCGTTTGGTCTCCGGTAAATCCATGGGTGGCGTTGGTAATATTCTCCGGCGTCTTCGAATTGGTTGATTAGGTGTTTCTGGAGCCAATAGATTATGTGCATCTGCCTCTGCATCACCTGGTGTGTCTGGGAGCGTACTGTCAGTTCCATTACTTCCATTAAGAGTATGTCCTCTCAATTCCTGATCAGCCGCTGCTTCACCTGTTATCACACCAGCCTCAAGGGGAGGTTGTTCACCAGTGTTCTGTACTGGAGGAAAAGCGTCCTCTTCAAAACCAGTCCCTTGACCACCATCAACTCTGGTCTGATCGTCACCATCCAGGTTAATGGTCCCTTGTTGCCCCTCTACCACAGATTCAGCATCACTGTGTGTGTCACTCTGTGCATCTCTCGCTGGCAACATAACAAAATAACCCTGCTCTGACTCCTCATCTGACTCAGTTTCAGTTTCTTCTTTGGAACTTGCAGACTTCGTCGATTCTTCAAAGATCTTCCTAGTTTGGCGTCTCTTTGGTGCAGGTTTCTCAAGATTATCCTTAACTGGCAGATGTCCTATAGGTAAAAGGAGGTTTCTATGCAATGTTCTTTTGCGTCCTTCACCATTCTCTTTCTGGACCACGTAAACAGGAATTTCACTGTTAGGCTGTCTAACAATTCTGTACGTGTCCTCTGCCCATTTGTCTGCTATCTTATGTTTCCCATCGAAGGCTACTACTTTCACTAGTACACGATCTCCGGGTTGTAGTATGGCTCCTCTTACTCTTCTGTCATAGTCTTTTTTCTGACGACTTTGGGCTATCTCTGTTGATCTTGAGGCCAGATCGTATGCCTTCTTCAAGCGTTCTTTCATTTCTGTAGCATACTTCGTTGACGGTTGTTTAACGTTTTCCTCATCAAGTCCAAATGCTATGTCAACTGGTAAACGTGGATGTCGACCAAACATCAGGAAATAAGGTGAGTATCCAGTTGTGGTCTGTTTGGTACAGTTGTACGCATGAACAAGGCTAGCGATATGGCTTTTCCAGTCTTTCTTCTGCGTAGTCTGTAGTGTACCAAGCATGTTTAACAGAGTCCTGTTGAACCTCTCAGGAAGTCCGTTGCCCATAGGGTGATATGGCGTAGTACGGGACTTCTCCATTCCTGTAATGTGACATAGCTCTTTGATGATGTTGCTTTCAAAGTTAGCCCCTTGGTCCGAGTGGATACGTCTAGGCAAACCATAGTGGACAACAAAGTTGTTGAAGAAAGCTTCCGCTGTGGTTCTCGCTGTCTGATTCTTGGTAGGAACTGCCAAAGCATAACGGGTAAAGTGATCCGTAATTACCAAGATGTTCTCATATCCACCTTTAGACCTTTCCAATGACAAGTAGTCCAAACATACCAGTTCAAGTGGTTGGGACGTCTCGATGTTAATCAATGGTGCTTTGTCTCTTGGCGATTGTTTCCTACGAATACATCTGTCGCAATTAACGATCCAGTTGTTGATATCTCTTGTCATGCCATGCCAGATGAATCGATCCCGGACCAGCGACAAAGACTTGTCTTTACCTTGATGTCCCATTTCGTCATGGAGTGATTTCAACACTTTTGAAATACATTCTTCGGGAAGCACAAGTTGTTTAATGGGCTCCTGATCTACCATTATCTCTCTGTATAACACTCCATCTATAAGCTTGAATTTGTCAAAGTTGTTAATAAACCAGGTGTTGTGTGGTGCTCGGTCAAGTTGTTCTTTGGTTGGTCTCTGATGTTCCTGTACCCAGTGTATCCATTCTCTAATTATGGTGTCATTTTTCTGTGCGGCCTTGACATTGACTGAAGGTTGGGCTAGTATAGTTGGATCTTCTGTTGGTTGACTCGACATTGCAAGACTCTGTATATATGGTTGCGCAAACTGCAAGTTACAAATGGCTTTTACTGACTCAGAGCTTAAGTTGGTGTTGATTGCTCCCGTTAGTCCTGGCAATCTGGAAAGTCCATCTGCATCTGCATTACTGGTTCCAGGTCTATAAACAATGTCAAAGTTGTAAGCTGATAACGCTGCTAACCATCTATGACCAGTGGCGTCAAGTTTGGCAGTTGTCAAGACGTAGGTTAACGGATTGTTGTCTGTCATTACTGTGAATCTGTTGCCAAATAGATAATCGTGGAATTTTTCTGTGATGGCCCATTTCAGTGCTAGAAATTCCAACTTATGAACTGGGTAATTCCTTTCAGCTTTACTCACACCACGGCTGGCGTATGCAATGACCACTTTCTTATCATTCTGTAGTTGATAAAGGACAGCTCCTAATCCTGCCATCGAAGCATCAGTGTGTACTTCAAAAGGCTTGGAGTATGATGGAAATCCAAGTATCGGATGGCATGTGAGCTTCGACTTCAAATCCTGAAAAGCATCTTCTTGAGTCTTTTCCCATACAAATGATGTTGGAGTAGCTGATTGAGTCTTTAATCGGCGTCTCTTTGCTTTCACAGGTGGTGGCATTAAGTTGGTAAGCGGTCTGGCAATCTTTGAAAAATCTTTGATGAATTTCCTATAGTATCCAACGAAACCTAAAAACTGTCTTACTTCCTCTGGATTCTGTGGTCTTGGCCAGTTAATCACTTTATCAATCTTACTAGGATCTGGCTCTATTCCGTCCTTGGATACTATATGTCCAATGTACTTGACCTTTTCTTGGAAGAATGAACATTTCTTCGGAGAAAGCTTCAATCCACTCTCACGAAGTCTTTGCAATACTCTACGGAGTCTTTCCGTGTGCTCTTCATAAGTTTCGGAGAAGATGATTAAGTCATCAAGGTAGATGAAACAAATGTCAAGGTGCAGATCTCCAAGGATTTCTTCCATCAGCCGTTGGTATGTTGCAGGGCTGTTGACTAATCCAAATGGTAATCTGTTGAACTCGTAGAATCCAAGTGGGCCTACAGTGAAGGCTGTTCTTTGCTTATGTTCTTCATCAACTTCCACCTGATAATATCCACTTTTCATATCCAAAACTGTATAATAATTGTTTCCACCAAGTGCATCAAGTATCTCTTCGCTTCTTGGTAAAGCATAAGAGTCCTTGTAAGTTCTACTGTTAAGCTGGCGGTAATCGATACACATCCTCAGCTTTCCATCCTTTTTACGGCAGATAACAATGTTCGATGACCATGGTGAATGTGACCTTCGGATAATACCAGCTGCCAATAACTGTTGTAGATGATCTCGAACTTCATTGAACATAGAAGGTGGTATACGTCGGTGTCGCTGCTTAAATGGTGTCTCATCCATGAGTTCAATTCGGTGACGAACGGCAGAAGTGTAGCCTATGTCTGTATCACCTTTACTGAACACATCCTTATACTGTCTCAATAGTTCTTCTCCTTGTTTCAGTTGTTCTGCTGTCAATGTAGTGGGTAAGTTGACATCCTTAAGTGGGTCGTACTGTTGTCCATCATCAGTATCGATATCTGCAACAGAAACGGGCTGTAGTTCGCACAAGATGGCATTTGGCGATATGGTTACAGTTCTGGTAGTAACGTTGCTGATATGCACTGGAATGGTACTGTTGTGTTTGTAGCTATATGATACCAGTGTTGGAGCAATATCTAAGTCAGATGGTATAGCTGCTCTTTCAGTTGGTTGAAGTATAGCGCAAACTGGATGGTATGGTATCTCATGGTCTGTGTAACCCTGAACTATAACATCTCTGTTTGGTGGTATCTGGATACTTTTTCTTTCAGCTGATTTTACGATACCAAGTCTGTTTGATCTCTTCTGTAATTCCTTGTCCCGTAACAGTAGACAACGGAAAGCTAGGTACCAGTTAGTATGAAGATTGGCATCCTGTAGAAACCTGGATCCAAACCGGAGCTTTACATCTTCCATGGCTACTTTCAAGATGTTGGTTCCGAGTAAAAGAGGCACATGCTTGTTGTAACTGCTATCCGGTACTACAAGGAACAAACAGGAGTGTCGCATGCCTGATGTTGCTGCACCTGGTAATTCTATTTCAGATGTTACATAACCTAGGTATGGCATGTCTTGTCCATCTGCACATTCAATCTTCAGGATGTTATCAAGAGTCTGTATGCGTTGATCCTGTAGATATTGTCTGTAAAAGGTTTCACTAATGGTGCTTACTGTGGAACCTGTATCCAGTAATGCTGTTGCATTTATGTCGTTGATCTTTACTAACACTTCATTTGGGCTACCAACTAATCCAGATGTATCAGTGTTGTATGACTGTTGTTGTTGGGCAAAGGTGCGGTCTTCAGCGTTGATCTGCTGGTAATTATATGCCCTTCTGGAATGGTCCAATCGTACACGGCATCCCACTGCAATGTGTCCTTCATTACCACATCTGTAACAAATTACTGGTTTCTTAGGTATGTAAGGTATATTCTGTTCATCTATCTGTTGTTCATCAGGTATACCACTCGCTTCATCAGTATAATACCAGTATGGGCGTTTCCGTCGCCGACGTGTCCTACGCTTTCTTTTTGGTGGCTGACTCTCAGTGTTACCTAGAAGATTTTGTTCATACCTGTCCAAGAACTGTTCCAACTTCAAAAGTTCCTCCTTCAACTCCATCATACATGTAATAATAATGTGTATATATCAGGCACTGTATTGTCAAATAAACAACTTCTATATAAATAGGTAAGTACTTTTCTGATGCTGAAAATTGCTAGTGAATGTCAATGCATTTATCAATCAATCAATAAAATAGCAAAACAAACTGTACTACCAAAACTGAAAATTATCTACCTTTAACTTAACCTTGAATATTGTAAAGCTTTTACGTTTACAATTTCAAGTCAGTACACAAGTCACAATAGCAGAGCTTTTACGTCTGCAGAACTTTTCAAGAAAGATACGTAACACTAGTATATAAATGTCGCGAAAACAATACGAAACGTACGAAATATCACGACGAATTACCGAGTAGATACAATAACTAGTTCACGATTTATAATTCTCGGCGTAAAATACCAATAATTAAATGCAAGTAATCAAAATGATTATAATATTACTGCAAATTATATCAAGTACTTATATGATAGTCAAAGTATAACTATGTCATCAATATGTCAACAATTAATACCAACTAATGGAAAGAAAATATCAAGCTACCACAGAGGAGAGTACAAACTATACAATCTTCCAGGAAAACCTGACCACTCACTAAGCTTGAAGTATGAAAGTGAAATTCCAATAGACAACTACCAATCAACAATCAATACATATTGTATTTGACAACTCAAAAAATGTCGATCAGTCAATAATGTCTAGTCGACAAAGTCTAGTTACAGAAAAATACCAGTATTATGTTAATATTTGCAAAGAAAAATACTCATACACTCAACCAATAGTCAACAATGACATCAAAAATGTATAATGTATACAGTATAATGTGCAATACCATTAATACATAAATTATACACTCAATTAACCTTTACACAAAATCAGTGTGTACTAGTTTACAATAAGCTAAATGCTAACAACTATCAATATTTACAGCAAGTTACTTAACATAACGTTATGTCCGTTCTAATACAAGTCAAAAACTAGTGGAAAATTGTATACACTATTCCTATATATACCAATGTGTGTGTGTGTTATTAAAGATAACTAATAGTAATCAAATAATTGATTAGTGCTACTGTGTGTATTAGAATAAAGGTGTACTCGAGTCAACACCTAGTTGCTCAATATGAATATACACCTGTATCAATCAATCAAACACACGTTACTGCTGGTAGATTAAATGTGTACTGTGCAGTTAATATGTAATGACTAAGTCTGTATGATTACTATGTACCTAATGTCAACCTAGTGTAATGCAGTAATAAAATATAACTAGATTGTATTATGTGTAAAATTAAAAAAAAATATACAAGAATAATATAAAGAAATTATTTACCTTATCGTAGGAATAAATACAAATCCAAACAAATGATTTCCAATACAATGAATGAAAACGATTTCACAAGATCATACAACACAATTAAGAAAAAATAAATTGAAGAAATAAAGTACAGTTTTCCAAAGTATTCCGGTCTAAATAGTGACATCGGTCTTTCTGTAGAATGTTCGTGCGCACATAAATAAAAACACGTGGCCACTGTCAATAAACATCAACACGTGCACTCTGTAAACAAACATCACATGGTGTATATCAAAGCATTTCATTGGTCGACCTGAAGTGTAAGCATCACGTGGTACCATCATACAGTATATAGTCCTGTAAACATGTTCAACGATCTTCACTTCTACGTTTATCTGTGCCAATAAACCAATTACGTGGGCGCCATTTGTAGTAGTGATGTCATCTGGTTAAATAACCACAACAAGAAGGCTTGGATTCAGGAGTTTATTATAGTAACAATATATAACCCTGTAATAACAATAAATGAAATGTTACACAATGGTATAAAAATATAAACGATTACATATATACTATTAACATATTATAACATAACTTAAGTCTAATAAATAAGTCAAATATTGTAAATCTACAATTCTATTCGATGAACTATCTTCTTTGCACAAAAGTCATTTGTACATATGTGCTTATAAACTTTTATATTCCGTCACACTTTTATAAGATAAACAAATGTGTTATAGCGCAATTAAACCGTAATTCAGTATATACATAAAATATACTTTTACAACATATAGTTTAACTAAATAATAATATAGCATTTATAACAAATACATATTTAATGGCTTACCAACTTGTGGAGCAAGGCCGTTACTGTAAGGCACAAACAAAATAGATTCTAGTACATCTAGTACACACTGTTACAAATCTGTAAACAAAATATTCAACCTTACTACAATGCCTTACAAAAATAATTAAAACATAACATATTATAGAACAACCCATAATTCAGCGTCATAGGAATCTATGCAAAAATATAATATAAAAAGTATATAGTGACTACTATTTACGCATCTGGTCATTTAACGGTTAGTATTACTATTTGAACTTTACAGGTAAAAAATAAACACGTTAATGACCAATACACAAGCGAGTTCACCTTTAACTAGAATTATCGATTTTACAGAGTTCACTCGATACGATAGATATAATTAACATATGAACGCTAAATAAAATACTTCTTTTCCGTATTCAAAAATATATCTCTATCAATATTATATTTGCCTATGCAATTTGTCTTATAAAAATATGTTGAACATGAATACAAAGATCAGTTTCACACAAGGAACGTCGTTAGTAAATTAATTAGAAAAATAGAGAAAATAGAATAAAACTCACGTCAAATGTCAAACTAGCTTGTCCGGAGAATATAGTCAATAAATAATCAGTCGCTGCTAATATTTGTCACAATTCAACATCTTTCAACAGAGAAGAAAACCATTGCAGCCGCTTCAAATATTTTCCACCTTTCTTCTCCAGAACAATCGAAAATTTACTCCTAGCGCCAAAATTGAACTAACCAATCAAATACATGAACTATAAATCACATGATCAAACATACGGAGCACAATTAGAGTCAAAATATGTATTAATCAAGTCCAAAGGAAAACATGAAGAAGTTAAATTTTGAAATATTTTAATTTATTAATTACTTTTATTTTCAAATAATACTTTTACAATAAATACATAAAATAACATGCCTACTACATGCCTACTAGTTAGTCCCTCTATAGGATCTGCTCTACCTGGACATGTTATAGTTAGTCCCTCTATAGGATCTGCTCTACCTGGACATGTTATGAGTAACTTGAAAGGTATCCAAGGCACTGCCAACTTGACTTTTTTTTTTTTTTTTGGGGGGGGGGGGGTGGGGGGGATAAAAATTACAAACTGAAAAACAAACACTTGCTGTCTTAACAGTGATTGACAACAACAAGTCATGTTGTTAACAAAACATACATTTAATAAAAATATTTTAAAAATTATAAATAATGACTTTCTGGATTAATCAATAACAAGTTGAAAACACCTGATTACATTTGTAAAATGAATAATAATACTTATGTCTGATATCATACTGTAAATATATGGTAAATATATGCAATGCCCAATCACATCTACAATATTATATTCTTTTAACAGATTAGTTTTTAATGAACACATTTTACATGTAAAATACAGCACCATAGGCTAGAGTTACCTTATTAAATAACATGACACTGGATGTATCATAAATTCTGATTGGATAATGTGAACAATAGATCGCAGCAAATATTCAAATAATATAGTTCTAATAAGGGTGATGCATACTTCCACAAACAAATTATTTTGCAAATTAAAAGTCCTGACCCAAACAGGCTTACTGCCAAAAACCCATAGTTTGACAAATAAAAAGTCCTGGCACAGACTGGACTGCTAAAGAAACTCACAAAATACTTCTTAATTATTTTTATCACACAATAAGAAAATTTTTTTAAAAACATTTGCATAAAAATTTAAATTTGAATCAATGACACCATGTACATAATAAATTACTTTTAATTGTATTTAACCATGTTTACTTTTGACATTATTTCAGTTATAAACAATATAAACAAGTTTGGACTGTGAGCACGCTCACAAAGGGATACCCCCTCTTCACTTCAAGTCCAATTATCTCCCCTGAATAATATCCGACAGCGACGAAAATTCTTCATGCACATCTACATATGATGTACTTCCTTCATGTAAAGTTTCATCAAAATCTGTCAGGCGGTTTAGGAGGAGATGCGCTTACAAGGGATGTGGACAGACAGACAGACAGACAGACAGGGTGATTCCTATACCCCCCCAAACTAGTTTGCCCCCCGCAAATTATTTTGTAAAATTATTTACCAGAATCAACATGCTGATTTTAAAACAATGCATTCACATCCACCATATCAATTTTAAATGATTTTAATTTTATATTTTGCACCATATATTATAAATATTATAAAGTAGAATTTCTGTAACTTCTCTCTGAAAAAGAGACATCAACATAAATTGAAATCACTGCATCAAGATTTTTCATCACTGATACTATTTACTGTTTGTTATTGTGTAATTGGAGGTGTCTATATAGCAATGAAGAAATACAAATCGATCATAGGTTCATAAGAGCTTATGTTGTTATGATATCTTTTCATGTCGACCGTTAAATAAGCTTATTGTTATTATTATCTTGTGTAATAAGAGGTAACTATAGCATCAAGGAATTACATCTTGTGTAATTGGAGGTTACTATAGCAATGAAGAAATATATCTTGTGTAATAGAGTTAACTATACACACTACTGTATAATACTTGTTACCATGGTAATTTGTTTACCATTTACATTACACACTACACTGTACACACCTGTTACCCAGGTAACTTGTTTACCATCTACTGTACACACTATACTGTACACACCTGTTACCCAGGTAACTTGTTTACCATCTACTGTACACACCTGTTACCAAGGTAACTTGTTTACCATCTACATTACACACTACACTGTACACACCTATTACCAAGGTAACTTGTTTACCATCTACATTACACACTACACTGTACACACCTGTTACCAAGGTAACTTGCTTACCATCTACATTACACACTACACTGTACACACCTGTTACCAAGGTAACTTGTTTACCATCTACATTACACACTACACTGTACACACCTGTTACCAAGGTAACTTGCTTACCATCTACATTACACACTACACTGTACACACCTGTTACCCAGGTAACTTGTTTACCATCTACATTACACACTACACTGTACACACCTGTTACCCAGGTAACTTGTTTACCATCTACTGTACACACCTGTTACCAAGGTAACTTGTTTACCATCTACATTACACACTACACTGTACACACCTATTACCAAGGTAACTTGTTTACCATCTACATTACACACTACATTGTACACACCTGTTACCCAGGTAACTTGTTTACCATCTACATTACACACTACACTGTACACACCTGTTACCAAGGTAACTTGTTTACCATCTACATTACACACTACATTGTACACACCTGTTACCAAGGTAACTTGTTTACCATCTACTGTACACACTACATTGTACACACCTGTTACCAAGGTAACTTGTTTACCATCTACATTACACACTACACTGTACACACATGTTACCCAGGTAACTTGTTTACCATCTACTGTACACACCTGTTACCCAGATAACTTGTTTACCATCTACTGTACACACCTGTTACCAAGGTAACTTGTTTACCATCTACTGTACACACCTGTTACCAAGGTAACGTGTTTACCATCTACATTACACACTACATTGTACACACCTGTTACCAAGGTAACTTGTTTACCATCTACATTACACACTACACTGTACACACCTGTTACCAAGGTAACTTGTTTACCATCTACTGTACACACCTGTTACCCAGGTAACTTGTTCACCATCTACTGTACACACTACATTGTACACACCTGTTACCCAGGTAACTTGTTTACCATCTACTGTACACACTACATTGTACACACCTGTTACCCAGGTAACTTGTTTACCATCTACATTACACACCTGTTACCAAGGTAACGTGTTTACTATCTACATTACACACTACACTGTACACACCTGTTACCCAGGTAACTTGTTTACCATCTACTGGACACACCTGTTACCAAGGTAACGTGTTTACTATCTACATTACACACTACACTGTACACACCTGTTACCCAGGTAACTTGTTTACCATTTACTGTACACACCTGTTAGCAAGGTAACTTGTTTACTATCTACATTACACACTACACTGTACACACCTGTTACCCAGGTAACTTGTTTACTATCTACATTACACACTACACTGTACACACCTGTTACCCAGGTAACTTGTTTACCATCTACTGTACACACCTGTTAGCAAGGTAACTTGTTTACTATCTACATTACACACTACACTGTACACACCTGTTACCCAGGTAACTTGTTTACCATCTACATTACACACTACACTGTACACACCTGTTACCCAGGTAACTTGTTTACCATCTACATTACACACTACACTATACACACCTGTTAGCAAGGTAACTTGTTTACTATCTACATTACACACTACACTGTACACACCTGTTAGCAAGGTAACTTGTTTACTATCTACATTACACTGTACACACCTGTTACCCAGGTAACTTGTTTACTATCTACATTACACACTACACTGTACACACCTGTTAGCAAGGTAACTTGTTTACCATCTACATTACACACTACACTATACACACCTGTTACCCAGGTAACTTGTTTACCATCTACATTACACACTACACTGTACACACCTGTTACCCATTGGCAGGTAACTTGTTTACCATCTACATTACACACTACACTGTACACACCTGTTAGCAAGGTAACTTGTTTACTATCTACATTACACACTACACTGTACACACCTGTTACCCACTGGCAGGTAACTTGTTTACCATCTACATTACACACTACACTGTACACACCTGTTACCCAGGTAACTTGTTTACCATCTACATTACACACTACACTATACACACCTGTTAGCAAGGTAACTTGTTTACTATCTACATTACACACTACACTGTACACACCTGTTAGCAAGGTAACTTGTTTACTATCTACATTACACACTACACTATACACACCTGTTAGCAAGGTAACTTGTTTACTATCTACATTACACACTACACTGTACACACCTGTTAGCCAGGTTACTTGTTTACCATCTACATTACACACTACACTGTACACACCTGTTACCCAGGTAACTTGTTTACCATCTACATTACACACTACACTGTACACACCTGTTACCCAGGTAACTTGTTTACCATCTACATTACACACTACACTGTACACACCTGTTACCCAGGTAACTTGTTTACCATCTACATTACACACTACACTATACACACCTGTTAGCAAGGTAACTTGTTTACTATCTACATTACACACTGCACTGTACACACAAAGGTAGCTTGTTTACCATCTACATTACACACTACACTGTACACACCTGTTACCAAGGTAACTTGTTTATATCAACATTTCCTCCACATAAAATGACTCCAACATTCTTTATGGTGCTGTCCATCCTCTGAAGTTTGTCTGACATGGCGGCAGCAACTGCAGCTCCTGACGCAGCTTCTATAACAAGCTGTGGAGAGTAATCACTGAGTGAGCTTTATTTGTACACAATGGCCTCCCTGACGCAGCTTTTACAACAAGCTGTGGAGAGTAATCACTTAATGAGCTTTATTTGTACACAATGGCCACATCTAGAAATATGTGGTGTAATAAGAGAAGCCAGTCATGATTTGAATGCATTTTACCATGAGCAGGCAGCAAGTCTTTGAGTGATTAAGTTATCTTATTTGTCTATTTATATTATATTAGCAACAATTGGAGTGAACTTCAGGAATGCCTTTAGTAAAATGTATAACATGGATGCCAACATTGATTATAATTGACAACTGATAATAATGTTAACAGTTGATTTTGTAATGTATAAACCGATTTTCTAAATTTCTCCCAAGTGGTATTTGTATTGTTAAATGCTTTTCTAATTTTCTCCCACTTAAGTGGTATTTGTATTGTTAACTGCTTTTCTAATTTTCTCCCACCTGAGTGGTATTTGTATTGTTTAAACTGCTTTTCTAATTTTCTCCCACCTGAGTGGTAATTGTATTGTTAACTGCTTTTCTAAATTCCTCCCACTTAAGTGGTAATTGTATTGTTAACTGCTTTTCTAATTTTCTCCCACATGAGTGGTATTTGTATTGTTAACTGCTTTTCTAATTTGCTCCCACCTAAGCGGTATTTGTATTGTTTAAACTGCTTTTCTAATTTACTCCCACCTGAGTGGTATTTGTATTGTTTAAACTGCTTTTCAAATTTTCTCCCACCTGAGTGGTATTTGTATTGTTTAAACTGCTTTTCTAATTTATTCCCACATGAGTGGTATTTGTATTGTTAACTGCTTTTCTAAATTTCTCCCACTTAAGTGGTATTTGTATTGTTAACTGATTTTCTAATTTTCTCCCACCTGAGTGGTATTTGTATTGTTTAAACTGCTTTTCTAATTTACTCCCACTTAAGGTAAGTAAGGTATACCTTCATATGCTGGAATGCAAATTTCATCCCTTCTATCATCTCTTCATCTTTCTGAAAAACAGAACATACTATAGCAGTTAACAAAGAACATTTCAAACATAAACTAGTAAGCTGTGAGCTACTGCTCACTCATTATACCCCACTGTTCACTAATGTTGAAAATCGATGAAGTCAGTAAACAGGAAGTAGATATGTAACAGACCTGAAATCAGTACTCGCAATATAGGACCACATGGTAAGGTCACCTATAAAATTTCAAGTGGTTGTGATAAGAAGTTGCTGAGAAAACTGTTACCATAGTTATGTTGCAGACGGAAGGACGGTCAGGGGTAAACCAGTATACCCCCTCTTCTTCGAAGCGGGGGTATAAAAACTTTTAGTAACTAAATAATTGGAGATATCAATAAAAATATTTCTGTGGATGTAAAACCCAATATTTAAAGTTGTCCTGTTGTGTCAAATCTATTAATGTATGCTGATTAAATTCAAACATTACTAAACTTTGACCAATACAATATTTTTGTTATAATGTGTTTGTTTGTTTGTTTGAATGATGTTTAACGCTACTTTCAGCAATTTTTCAGCTATATCATGGCGTCCAGTTTTTATTCGGGGAGGAAGACCGAGTACCCTGCGGTAGAAAAACTGGCAATCCTTGTCAATTTAGATTGGAGTCAAGTACACCCTGCCGGCAGTGATAATCGAACCCGCAATCTCAGTGTTGACAGACCATGTGATCAATAGTAGACCAACTATGTTATAATGTGTACAGTTTTACTGTCATTCTGTTGTGTAGGTACAATTAACTTAAATGGCTATCAAGGTTAAGGATCATGACCTTTGGGTGGTTATCTATATGAGGTAACATGACCTTTCAGTGGTTATCTATGAGGTAACCTGACCTTTCAGTGGTTATCTATGAGGCAACATGACCTTTCAGTGGTTATCTATATGAGGCAACATGACCTTTCAGTGGTTATCTATATGAGGCAACATGACCTTTCAGTGGTTATCTATATGAGGTAACATGACCTTTCAGTGGTTATCTATATGAGGTAACATGAACTTTCAGGGGTTATCTTTATGAGGCAACCTTTTACTGGTTGTCTTTATGTGGTAACATGACCTTTCAGTGGTTATCTATATGAGGTAACCTGCACTTTTACTGGTTGTCGTTATGCGGTAACATGACCTTTCAGTGGTTATCTATATGAGGTTACATGAACTTTCAGGGGTTATCTATATGAGATACATGTAACATTACCTTTCACTAGTTGTCTTTATGAGGTAACATGACCTTTCTGTGGTTATCTACATGAGGCAACATGAACTTTCAGGGGTTATCTTTATGAGGCAACATGACCTTTCAGTAGTTATCTATATGAGGAAACATGACCTTTCAGTGGTTATCTATATGATGTAACATGACCTTTCAGGGGTTATCTATATGATGTAACATGACCTTTCAGTGGTTATCTATATGAGGTAACATGACCTTTCAGGGGTTATCAATGATGTAACATGACCTTTCAGGGGTTATCTATATGAGGTAACATGACCTTTACTGGTTGTCTTTATGAGGTAACATGACCTTTCAGTGGTTATCTATATGATGTAACATGACCTTTCAGTGGTTATCTATATGAGGTAACGTGACCTTTCAGGGGTTATCTATATGTAACATGACCTTTCAGGGGTTATCTTTATGAGGCAACATGACCTATTAGTGGTTATCTATATGATGTAACATGACCTTTCAGGGGTTATCTATATGATGCAACATGACCTTTCAGTGGTTATCTATATGAGGTAACATGACCTTTCAGGGGTTATCAGTGATGTAACATGACCTTTCAGTGGTTATCTATATGAGGCAACATGAACTTACAGGGGTTATCTTTATGAGGCAACATGACCTTTCAGTAGTTATCTATATGAGATACATGTAACATTACCCTTCACTAGTTGTCTTTATGAGGCAAATGACCTTACAGCGGTTATCTATATGAGATAACATGAACTTTCAGTGGTTGTCTATGAGATAACATGACCTTACACTAGTTGTCTTTATGAAACATGACTTTTCAGTGGTTATCTATGAGGTAAACTGACCTTTCAGTGGTTGTCTATGAGGTAGCATGACCTTTCAGTGGATGTCTATGAGGTAACCTGAACTTTCAGTGGTTGTATATCATCCAACATGACCTTTCAGTGGTTATCTATATGAGGTAACATGACCTTTCAGGCATTATCTATGAGGTAACATGACCTTTTACTGGTTGTCTTAATGAGGTAACATGACCTTTCAGGGGTTATCTTTATGAGGTAACATGACCTTTCAGTGGTTGTCTATGAGGTAACCTGACCTTTTAGTGGTTGTCTATCAGGCAACATGACCTTTCAGTGGTTATTTATATGAGGTAACATGACCTTTTAGTGGTTATCTATATCAGGTAACATGTTCTTTTACTGGTTGTCTTTATGAGGTAACATGACCTTTCAGCGGTTATCTACATGAGGTAACATGACCTTTCAGGGGTTATCTATATGAGGTAGCATGACATTTCAGTGGTTATCTATATGAGATAACACGACCTTTCAGTAGTTGTCTGAGGTAACCTGACCTTTCAGTGGTTGTCTATGAGGTAACATGACCTTTCAGTGGTTGTCTATGAGGTAACATGACCTTTCAGTGGTTGTCTATCAGGCAACATGACCTTTCAGTGGTTATTTATATGAGGTAACATGACATTTCAGGCATTATCTATATGATGTAACATGACCCTTCAGTGGTTATCTATGTGAAAAGGTAACATGACCTTTTACTGGTTGTCTTTATGAGGTAACATGACCTTTCAGTTGTTACCTACATGAGGTAGCATGACCATTCAGTGTTTATCTATGAGGTAACATGACCTTTCAGAGGTTGTCTATGAGGTAACCTGACCTTTCAGTGGTTGTCTATGTAGTAACATGACCTTTCAGTGGTTGTCTATGAGGTAACCTGACCTTTCAGTGGTTGTCTATCAGGCAACATGACCTTTCAGTGGTTATTTTTATGAGGTAACATGACATTTCAGGCGTTATCTATATGATGTAACATGACCTTTTAGTGGTTATCTATGTGAAAAGGTAACATGATCTTTTACTGGTTGTCTTTATGAGGTAACATGACCTTTCAGTGGTTATCAACAAGAGGTAACATGACCATTCAGTGGTTATCTATATGAGGTAACATGACCTTTTACTGGTTGTCTTTATGAGGTAACATGACCTTTCAGTGGTTATCAACATGAGGTAACATGACCTTTCAGTGGTTATCTGTATGAGGTAACATGACCATTCAGTGGTTATCTATATGAGGTAACATGACCTTTTACTGGTTGTCTTTATGAGGTAACATGACCTTTCAGCGGTTATCTACATGAGGTACCATTACCTTTCACTAGTTGTCTTATGAGGTAACATGATCTTTCAGTGGTTATCTATATGAGGTAACATGACCTTATACTGGTTGTCTTTATGAGGTAACATGACCTTTCAGCAGTTATCTACATGAGGTAACATGACCATTCAGTGATTATCTATATGAGGTAACATGACCTTTTACTGGTTGTCTTTATGAGGTAACATGACCTTTCAGCGGTTATCTACATAAGGTAACATGACCATTCAGTGATTATCTATATGAGGTAACATGACCTTTTACTGGTTGTATTTATGAGGTAACATGACCTTTCAGCGGTTATCTCCATGAGGTAACATGACCATTCAGTGATTATCTATATGAGGTAACATGACCTTTCCTGGGTTATCTATATGAGGTAGCATGACCTTTCAGTGGTTAACATGACCTTTCAGAAGTTGTCTATGAGCTAACATGACTTTTCAGTGGTTATCTACGAGGTAACATGATCTTTCAGTGGCTTTCTATAAACTTTTCATAGTTATAAACAATCTGGCATTAATATGTTAAGATTTACTTACAACTGTAAATACATCTTTCTCTACTAGATCTACCATTATAGGAAAGGTGAGGTGACCAAGTCTTTGAAGTCTGATGCCATCTGCTATGGTGTCCAAGAATTTAGGTGGATCTGGCCACAGTTGTTTCCCTAGACAGACATCACATTTACATTAAAAAAAATTATACCTTAATCATATTCAAACAATTCCTTTTCTTTAAGTTATAATAAGGATCTGACCAGTTAGTCAACAATGATCTGAGCTTTACATGTTAATTTATTCTTATTTATTAAGTATTTACAACAAAAAACAAATTATGTTCAATTAACTAGTTTGGAATTTTATCTTTTAATCTTCATAATTTATCCCTATTTAGCAGTATTTACCTTTATCTTTAACTCGACTACCACCACAAGGCCCATCTCAAGGCATCATTAGGTAAAAACACTGTGACGTCACAATGTTACAAAACAGAGATAAACAGATCATTTATGTTTATGACACACGATGCATTTTCTCATGATCTCATCTCAGGGCTGTTGTCCTTCAATGAGATTTGGATGAGAAAATGCATTTCGTTTAAAAAAAAACCAGAAGAAATCTATAAATTTCTCTCATCCAGATTATCTTGTGTGACTTACGTACCTTCCCTTAGACATTGTTCAGACATTTTGCCTTCTGGTTCAACTGCAAAAACTGTCAAATAAAACAATAAATACAAGTAAATTTCTGTAAAAAAATATAATAACAAATGAACCCATGCTTATTTACTGACTTTACAGAACACCAGGAACACTAGTCGATAACCAGATCTGTAAACAGGCATCAGATGTTTATAAATCAGGACCAAGTGCGATAAACAAATTCTTTGCTGGGAATTTATTTTATTCTCCATTGCATCAAAACTTTCTATTCCCTTGTTGTCATTGTAATCGAGAATATTTTCATACCTAGCAACTCATTTTTACAAAAAAAAGGTCTTATTATGCGGGGGAAAGATAAATGTTCAGAATATTATGTACATTTATTTTTAACCATTTAACAGGACAAAGGAAAAATAAATGTTTACCATATACATTTATGTCAAGAGAACACAGAGAACGAATATCTGTTCTGAAAAGTGAGAGATACCTAAATGACAAGGTATAGAAAGATAATGTGATATAGTGGGTGTTTATGCTTACAGAACACCATACAGTTTATACTGGTACCTTTGATGTCCTCTTTGATACTTTTTAGATCAGACATGCTGACAGAACATAATACAGTTTATACTGGTACCTTTGACGTCCTCTTCGATACTTTTAAGATCAGACATGCTGACAGAACATTATACAGTTTATACTGTACCTTTGATGTCCTCTTTGATACTTTTAAGAACAGACATGCTGACAGAACACCATACAGTTTATACTGGTACCTTTGACGTCCTCTTTGATACTTTTAAGATCAGACATGCTGACAGAACACCATACATTTTATACTGGTACCTTTGACGTCCTCTTTGATACTTTTAGCAGCAATAGCAATCCCAGAAATCATTCCTCCTCCACTTACAGGAACAAGTATGGCATCCAGATTTGGCACTTGTTGTAAAAACTCTAATGCTAGGGTCCCCTGAAATACATGGTATTTAATCTGTCAATTACAATAACACAGACAAGACAGATGTTATATTTTTCAAATGGAATGAATAACAAGTCAAATAAACTAAACATCAAATGTCTGTCTTAATTCAATGCAATCTGGTCACTGATCATTCTATTATCACCAACAAGTAAAATAAACTAAACATCAAACATCTGTCTTAATTCAATGTAATCTGGTCACTGATCGTTCCATTATCACCATGAATAACCAGCCAGCCAGTGCTACAATCCACAGTCAGTTGTCGTTAGGAGATAAACCATACACAAACCTCATAATTCAATTAATCACTAAAAGGGAGGTAAACCAGACACAAACTTCACAATTCAATTAATCACTAAAAGGGAGGTAAACCAGACACAAACTTCACAATTCAATTAATCACTAAAAGGGAGGTAAACCAGACACACACTTCACAATTCAATTAATCACTAAAGGGGAGATAAACCAGACACAAACTTCACAATTCAATTAATCACTAAAGGGGAGATAAACCATACACAAACCTCACAATTCTATTGATCACTAAAGGGGAGATAAACCAGACACAAACTTCACAATTCAATTAATCACTAAAGGGGAGGTAAACGAGACACAAACTTCACAATTCAATTAATCACTAGAGGGGAGATAAACCAGACACAAACCTCAAAATTCAATTAATCACTAAAGGGGAGATAAACCATATGCAAACCTTATAATTCAATTAATCACTAAAGGGAAGATAAACCAGACACAAACCTCACAATTCTATTGATCACTACAGGGGAGATAAACCATACACAAACCTCACAATCAATTAATCACTTAAGGGGAGATAAACCAGACACAAACCTCACTATTCATGTAATCACTAAAGGGGAGATAAACCAGACACAAACCTCACAATTCAATTAATCACTAAATGGGAGATAAACCATACACAAACCTCACAATTCAATTAATCCCTAAAGGGGAGATCCACCAGACACAAACCTCACAATTCAATTAATCCCTAAAGGGGAGATAAACCAGACACAAACCTCACAATTCAATTAATCCCTAAAGGGGAGATAAACCATACACAAACCTCACAATTCAATTAATCACTAAAGGGGAGATAAACCAAAAACACAAACCTCACAATCAATTAAGGTGTAGGACCACCATTGTTTTTTTACTCTTCGGCTATATTAAAATTTGATAATTTTGACTTATCCTAGAAAATTTACCTTTGTTTCAAATTAAGTGACACTTCTGTCCCCTATAAAAATGCACTGGCTTAACATTCTGTCAAAATGTCACAATATGTTTCATTGCATATAAGAACGAACACTCAACCTGAAGTCCATGTGGTCTATAAATCTACTTTCACTTTCTATTTCAGTCCAAAAATAGTGCTTGTCCCTAATTGACTCTCAACATTTTTATGTGCATTTAAAACCAAAAAACTTTAGCCTCAAGTTTCCTAGAATATTCAGCTTTCCAAAAATACCAAATTTATTCTGGTATCATGTGCGGTTCAAATTCTATATGAGGCAAGAGTGAACCTGTCTGTTGACTAGTACTACTTTTACGTACAACCTCTGGACTGGTTCCCAGTATTTGGTGGTCCTACACCTAAAGAAGATGTTTTTGTTCAACAAATTAAATAAAATTTTTCCTGGTCTTAGATTTATGTTAGTCGAAACAAATTCTAAAATTTTGTTGAATTCCCTTCAGCAGTTTTCAAGAAATGCATGAAAACGTACAAAGACCTCACATGTGCGTTATCATGAAAAATGAGCTTGGTGATCAAGAAATGCATTATTCCTTAATTTTTCAATTTCTTAGTTGCAGATGTAAATAGCAAGCTTGGCAATATACATCCAACACAAATGGACTTATTTCACACATAGAAAGGCACTAATTACATAATTTTATCATAAATTTTGCATCTTTTATAGTTTATTTCACATCCCCCCCCCCCCCCCTTTTTACAAAGTGAGATACTGAGTACCTTCAAACTGTTGGAATAAGACTTTTATCTCTTGAAATACATTTCAATTAAGAAAAATAGTATGTAACTGTCCTAATTATGCACCTAGTCCATCCAGAGAAAGTTTTTGAGTTCAAATTTAAATTTATTGATATTCAGTTGTACTATGTTTTGGAGGTGTACATTAATAGTTTCCAAACTGAGACTAAAATTTTATTAATTTCATTAAATGCGATCACTATTCTATTAAGTTTAATAGTCAAATGAACAGTCTTTACTAAAAAAAACTAACTAAAGTACAAAGTGGCATAAAAAGAAACAAAATTATATCTAACTTTGGTATGAAATTGCAAAAATTGGCCAATTTCACATTACTGCTCATTTTTAAGGAATTTTTGACAGAATTACTATCATCTCAAGGCCCAATTATCTTAACAAGTACAATTATTGCATATTGTTACTAGTTTCCTAACAAATTTACCCCCAGCAGGCATCATATTAGAAAATAAATAATTTTAATATTAACCCATGCCAGCAATGTAACTGACTTAAGCCGCAGGTGTAAAATTGACAAATTCATCTTAAATACATTATTTTTCTGCATACTAGAATGTCTACCAGTTCTAGTTTTATACATTTTGACCCTTTCATTACATCCAAAATCTAAAACAGGAGTTTATTTAAATTAAAGCACATTCTACAAAGCGTGGACCACTGCAGACCCCATAATTTCATACAATATTACATAATACCATATTTAGGCTGAAATTTGACCCCCCTATAGGTTTTGGCTCTGATAAGCAATTAAAATGATAGTCTTGGTGATTTACCTTCTTTCAGTACCATTTTTATCAAAAGTAATAGAAGCTGATATACCTGTCTATGGCCTCTTCAGGTGTAGGACCACCATTGTTTTTTTACTCTTCGGCTATCTTAAAATTTGATAATTTTGACTTATCCTAGAAAATTTACCTTTGTTTCAAATTAAGTGACACTTCTGTCCCCTATAAAAATGCACTGGCTGAACATTCTGTCAAAATTTCACAATATGTTTCATTGCTGCATATAAGAACGAACGCTCAACCTGAAGTCCATGTGGTCTATAAATCTACTTTCACTTTCTATTTCAGTCCAAAAATAGTGCTTGTCCCTAATTGACTCTCAACATTTTTATGTGCATTTAAAACCAATAAAACTTTAGCCTCAAGTTTCCTAGAATATTCAGCTTTCCAAAAATACCAAATTTATTCTGGTATCATGTGTGGTTCAAATTCTATATGATGCAAGAGTGAACCTGTCTGTTGACTAGTACTACTTTTACGTACAACCTCTGGACTGGTTCCCAGTATTTGGTGGTCCTACACCTTAATCACTAAAGGGGAGATAAACCAGACACACACCTCACAATTCATGTAATCACTAAAGGGGACATAAACCAGACACAAACCTCACAACTTAATTAATCACTAAATGGGAGATAAACCATACACAAACCTCACAATTCAATTAATCACTAAAGGGGAGATAAACCAGACCCAAACCTCACAATTCATGTAATCACTAAAGGGGACATAAACCAGACACAAACCTCACAATTCATGTAATCACTAAAGAGGAGATAAACCAGACACAAACATCATAATTCTATTGATCACTAAAGGGGAGATAAACCAGACACAAACCTCACAATTCAATTAATCACTAAAGGGGAGATAAACCAGACACAAACCTCACAATTCAATTAATCCCTAAAGGGAGATAAACCAAACACAAACCTCACAATCAATTAATCCCTAAAGGGGAGATAAACCAGACACAAACCTCACAATTCAATTAATCACTAAGGGGAGATAAACCAGACACAAACCTCACAATCAATTAATCACTAAGGGGAGATAAACCAGACACAAACCTCACAATCAATTAATCACTAAGGGGAGATAAACCAGACACAAACCTCACAATTCAATTAATCACTAAAGGGGAGATAAACCAGACACAAACCTCACAATTCTATTAATCACTAAAGCGGAGATAAGCCATACACAAACCTCACGATTCAATTAATCACTAAAGGGGATAAACCAAACACAAACCTCACAATTCTATTGATCACTAAAGGGGAGATAAACCAGACACAAACTTCACAATTCAATTAATCACTAAAAGGGAGGTAAACCAGACACAAACCTCACAATTCATGTAATCACTAAAGGGGAGATAAATCATATGCAAACCTCAAATTAAATTAATCACTAAAGGGGAGATAAACAAAACACAAACTTCACAATTCAATTAATCACTAAAGGGGAGATAAACAAAACACAAACCTCAAAATCAATTAATCACTAAAGGGAGATAAACCAAACACAAACCTCACAATTCAATTAATCCTAAACAATAAGAACAAAAAATCAACAAAAATGAATACAAATCAAATATCAGAAAGGATAAATAAGAGGACGTCAAAGGAACCAGTATAAACTGTATGGTGTTCTGTCAGCATGTCTGATCTAAATAATATTAAAGAGTATGTCAAAGGTACCAGTATAAACTGTATGGTGTTCTGTCAGCATGTCTGATCTAAATAATATTAAAGAGTATGTCAAAGGAACCAGTATAAACTGTATGGTGTTCTGTCAGCATGTCTGATCTAAATAATATTAAAGAGTATGTCAAAGGTACCAGTATAAACTGTATGGTGTTCTGTCATTATGTGATCTAAATAGTATTAAGGTACCAGTATAAACTGGCTAGGAACAATCACATGGTGGCAGAGTGGACCAGTTAAATGGATCACATCTCTCATGTTTGGAATAATCACATGAAACATTAGGTGGAGAGTTGGACCAGTTAAATGGATCCTTGGAACAATCACATGAAACATTAGGTGGAGAGTTGGACCAGTTAAATGGACCCTTGGAACAATCACATGAGACATTAGGTGGAGAGTTGAACAAGTTACATGGATGCCATCTCTCACCTTTTACTGTTAACCCTAATAACACCTAATAACACATACAGAAACATGTCACAGCAAAAATATACTACAGATGCACAATACAAAACCAGGGGACTTGGTGTCCAGTTTTCCTATTGAAGGTCGCTGGTTTTCTCCAAGTGCTTGCTTCCCCCCCCCCCCCCCCCCCCCCCCAACAAAAACTGAATGCCACGATATAGTTGAAAATTGTCGAAAATGGCATTAAAACACCATTCAAACCAACAAACAAACAGTACAAAACCAACAGAAGCAACCATTTCCAAACATTTAAACACAAAAATACAAACAATTAAATATAGATTCTCCTTCAGTTTCGAGTGGATTACAATATTTCAACACTCGAGATAGTTAAAAATCTTGATTTAAACTATCTTGAGTTTAGAAATATTGTAATCAATGGGAAACTGATAGAGAATCTGTTGTCCCGTTTTTATTTTCATCATGTTCCCCACTGAGTACCCCAATCAATCTTTTAATTACATCATATCAGAATATTTTCATACACAAACTCTTTGAAAACTTGTTCAGAGCACAAGTTAATTCTAAATGCCCTTCCACACAAGTGATCTTTTCAATAATCACAAGTTATTATCCTTTTTATGACATTTAATATATTATTGTTAAAACCTTAGTTTTGTAAGTTCTTGCACATCAATGTTTGCTGGCAACATCATTTCTGCAGTCATCACTCAGGGGAGTTTTTATAAAGTCAGCTGTGCGGAGACTAATTCTTCAGTCGGCTCTGAAGATCTGTGAGGTGGCTATGG
This sequence comes from Limnoperna fortunei, assembly GCA_944474755.1. Classification (NCBI taxonomy): domain Eukaryota; kingdom Metazoa; phylum Mollusca; class Bivalvia; order Mytilida; family Modiolidae; genus Limnoperna; species Limnoperna fortunei. Next base: position 70,364,070 of record OX104121.1, on the reverse strand, counting down.
TAAGCTGTAACATGTGTACCTGTTATTCATTAATAAGTGACTTACCTGTCCTCAGATCTGTGAGGTGGCAAAGGTAAGCTGTAACATGTGTACATGTAATTGATTAATAAGTGACTTACCTGTCCTCAGATCTGTGAGTTGGATACAGTAATCTGTAACATGCGTACCTGTAATTGATCAATAAGTGACTTTACTGTCCTCAGATCTGTGAGGTGGCAACGATAAGCTTTAACATGTGTACCTGTAATTGATTAATAAGTGACTTACCTGCCCTCAGATCTGTGAGGTGGCAATGGTAAGCTGTAACATGTTTACCTGTTATTGATTAATAAGTGACTTACCTGTCCTCAGATCTGTGAGGTGGCAATGGTAAGCTGTAACATGTGTACCTGTCATTTATTAATAAGTGACTTAAGATCTGTGAGGTGGGGCAATGGTAAGCGGTAACATGTGTACCTGTAATTGATTAATAAGTGACTTACCTGTCCTCAGATCTGTGAGGTGGGGCAATGGTAAACTGTAACATGTTTACCTGTTATTGATTAATAAGTTACTTACCTGTCCTCAGATCTGTGAGGTGGGGCAGTGGTAAGCTGTAACATGTGTACCTGTAATTGATTAATAAGTTACTTACCTGTCCTCAGATCTGTGAGGTGGGGCAGTGGTAAGCTGTAACATGTGTACCTGTAATTGATTAATAAGTGACATACCTGTCCTGCTATCACATCATAATGATCATAAGGGGGAACAATCTCTAAGCCTTTCTCTTTGGCTAATCTTGCACAAGTGTCTTCCCTAAAACAAGAGGTTCCATGTTTACATTATACTACTATCTCAAGAGTTGTCTTTCCTAAAACAAGCGGTTTCATGTTTACATTATACTACTATCTCAAGAGTTGTCTTCCCTAAAACAAGAGGTTCCATGTTTACATTATACTACTATCTCAAGAGTTGTCTTCCCTAAAACAAGAGGTTCCATGTTTACATTATACTACTATCTCAAGAGTTGTCTTCCCTAAAACAAGAGGTTCCAAGAGTTCAGATTGAGGATTAACTTGGATTTAACATACACCTTGTCATGTTATAAAGTTATGTCAGTTATCTATCATATTCCCTACTTGCAATTAAAAGAGTTATCATTAATTAGAATTGTCTTTCTTTACAGCAGATATGTTTCTGGTATAAAGTTTGTATTAGCGGTAAATTATGAAATAAATAATTCAACAATGAAATTAGCCGATGTTGATCAGAAAACAACAATTGAAGATTTTTTCAATTTGAACAAAACCAAAGTTTATGCTTTTTTACGAAAAAATAATAAAACAATTAGTGGTAATAAACTTGAATTGGTCACAAGGGCATTCAATATCAATCAATTAACATGTAGTGCCAATTCCTCCTTTGACGAGGTATTAAACTCAAATAGTTTTTCAGAAAACAATAGAATCTCGTCGATGAAATAAATGTTGGTCGCTATGAAGAAGTGAGCACATCATAAGCCATTCCTTAGGAGTCTGACTACACTGATATGGCAATGATCGTACAAAAAAGAACAATTGTAAATGAAGAAGAAATATATGAAAGATTTACTTTAGTGTCCACAGATTTTGTAGAAGAAATAGACAAAAGAATGAAAGGACAATCTGATGATGCTCTTTGGCAAGTAACAGGTAAATTTAGAACAAATAGTTTGAACTTCTTTATTATAACAGGACAAAAGGAAAATGTTTAAAATGAAAATTTGGTTTGAAAGTTGTAAAAAATCACAAAATAGAAACTCCTACTTTATGTCACGGAGGAAAATAAAAAAAAAAATTGCTTGTCAAAAGTATAAAGCCTACAAAAAGTTACATCAGACTGATATAAAGTGTCAGCTCGATAATGTGTTAGTTTTCTGAGCAAAAAAATTGGATACCTTGGCGCTAGTCCTAATGGGGTAGTTACAAATTCCGTTGAAACATGTCGTGAATGGGTTTTCGAAATAAAATGTCTGTTCAAGTGGCCGAATAAAACCATACAATCGGCATGTGAAGACAAGGATTTATGCTGTGAATTCAGAAACTATGGTACCATACAACTGAAAACGTCTCATCGCATAAATCCAGATGCAAATGGCAATATGTCATTACAATAAGTGTAACTTTGTAATGTTCTTATATAAAGACTTTTTAATACTATAATGAATGGATTTATTTCATTAATGATGATTAATATTGTTTTTGTCCGGTTTCTTATTATTATTATTCTTCTCTCTTCTTTTTTCTTCTTTCTGTTCAATCTTGTCTGCACATTTTCTCGGAGATGCAACGTCAATATGAAACTTGGGGAACATGTTAGGGGTGACCTGAAGTTTTGCAATCCATTTTTGAAATTTTCAAAATGGCTGACATTTCCAGGGAAACAGGGGTTAGTATATAAGAAATTGCATTATCATGGTGAAAATTTGTATTTGGGGGTTTTCAACATGCTCAAGGTTATAGTGGCAATGGGGTTAGTTTGGGGGAAATTTTGTGTTGTCATCCCAACACAATCATTACTAGTTACTTTTACTATCGTATTGTGTTTTTGTATAGTGTTCAATGCCACATCCAGCAATTTTTAGCTATACCCTCTCATCCAGTTTTTATAAAGAACAGCAGCAGGAGTACCGGAGAAAACCTTCAATCTTTGATAGGAAAACTGGCAATCCTTGTCAATGAAGATTGAAGTCAGGAACACCTTGCCTTTAGAAAGGTTTGAATACTTCCAGTCCTGACAGGAAGGTTTCAAATTTACATATCTGTAATTCTCTGTGTAGAAGGGTCTTTTTTCTCATTCAATAATGCACATCACCACATGATACAAAACACTTCACTCAAAATAACTGGAAGTTTAATCAAATTAAAGAATGTGAACTGACACTTTACATAAGACAGGAAAAATACAAGTTAAACATAAATGTCTTTTGGAGTAGGTTCACACCACACAAGTTGAACTTACCTGTCTATTGTATTAGGTTCACACCACACATGTTGAACTTACCTGTCGATTGTAGTAGGTTCACACCACACATGTTGAACTTACCTGTCTATTGTAGTAGGTTCACTACACAAGTTGAACTTACTTGTCTATTGTGGTAGGTTCACACCACACAAGTTGAACTTACCTGTCTATTGTAGTAGGTTCACACCACACATGTTGAACTTACCTGTCTATTGTATTAGGTTCACACCACACAAGTTGAACTTACCTGTCTATTGTATTAGGTTCACACCACACATGTTGAACTTACCTGTCTATTGTAGTAGGTTCACACCACACATGTTGAACTTACCTGTCTATTGTAGTAGGTTCACTACACAAGTTGAACTTACTTGTCTATTGTAGTAGGTTCACACCACACAAGTTGAACTTACCTGTCAATTGTAGTAGGTTCACACCACACAAGTTGAACTCACCTGGCATTTGTAGTAGGTTCACACCACACAAGTTGAACTCACCTGGCTTTTGAAGTAGGTTCACACCACACAAGTTGAACTCACCTTTCATTTGTAGTAGGTTCACACCACACAAGTTGAACTTACTTGTCTATTGTAGTAGGTTCACACCACACAAGTTGAACTTACTTGTCTTTTGTAGTAGGTTCACACCACACAAGTTGAACTCACCTGGCTTTTGTAGTAGGTTCACACCACACTAGTTGAACTTACCTGTCTATTGTAGTAGGTTCACACCACACAAGTTGAACTTACCTGTCTATTGTAGTAGGTTCACATCACACTAGTTGAACCTTCTTGTCTATTGTAGTAGGTTCACACCACACAAGTTGAACTTACCTGTCTATTGTAGTAGGTTCACACCACACATGTTGAACTTACCTGTCTATTGTAGTAGGTTCACACCACACAAGTTGAACTTACCTGTCTATTGTAGTAGGTTCACACCACACAAGTTGAACTTACTTGTCTATTGTAGTAGGTTCACACCACACAAGTTGAACTTACTTGTCTATTGTAGTAGGTTCACACCACACAAGTTGAACTCACCTGGCTTTTGGTGTAGGTTCGATCCACACTAGTTGAATGTACCTGTCGTTTGGAGTAGGTTCACACCACACTAGTTGAACTGACCTGTCTAAGTTAAACGTACCTGTCCTTTGGCGTAGGTTCACACCACACAAGTTCAGCTCCATAGGCCTTTATAGCATCTGCTTTAGATTTCGGTGCGTTATTAGGAACAACAACACAACATTTGATGCCAGCTGTCTTAGCAGCCCAAGCTAGACCTTGTCCATGGTTACCACTGCTGTGTGTTACCTTAGAAACAAATTATACAAAAGTCTAAATTGTTTGCCCCTACCCCATATTTCATCTGATTACATAGATAGTCAAAATGTTCTTACATTAAGTCCATCCAATTAAACAAATTGATTAATTATTTGTAACTTGTTTTTGTCCTGAGCTGTCTATCCAGATGATTAGCAGTCCACTGTCCATGTTTGGGTAGTGTTTACTGAGCCGTCTATCCAGATGATTAGCAGTCCACTGTCCATGTTTGGGTAGTGTTTGCTGAGCCATCTATCCAGATGATAAGCAGTCCACTGTCCATGTTTGGGTAGTGGTCCAATAAGTTTCTGTTTTCTTCTACTTGCTGAGCCATCTATCCAGATGATTAGCAGTCCACTGTCCATGTTTGGGTAGTGTTTGCTGAGCCGTCTATCCAGATGATTAGCAGTCCACTGTCCATGTTTGGGTAGTGTTTTTTCTGAGCCGTCTATCCAGATGATTAGCAGTCCACTGCCCATGTTTGGGTAGTGTTTACTGAGCCGTCTATCCAGATGATTAGCAGTCCACTGTCCATGTTTGGGTAGTGTTTTTTCTGAGCCGTCTATCCAGATGATTAGCAGTCCACTGTCCATGTTTGGGTAGTGTTTGCTGAGCCGTCTATCCAGATGATTAGCAGTCCACTGTCCATGTTTGGGTAGTGTTTTTTCTGAGCCGTCTATCCAGATGATTAGCAGTCCACTGCCCATGTTTGGGTAGTGTTTTTTCTGAGCCGTCTATCCAGATGATTAGCAGTCCACTGTCCATGTTTGGGTAGTGTTTGCTGAGCCATCTATCCAGATGATTAGCAGTCCACTGTCCATGTTTGGGTAGTGTTTTTTCTGAGCCATCTATCCAGATGATTAGCAGTCCACTGTCCATGTTTGGGTAGTGTTTGCTGAGCCATCTATCCAGATGATTAGCAGTCCACTGCCCATGTTTGGGTAGTGTTTGCTGAGCCGTCTTTCCAGATGATTAGCAGTCCACTGTCCATGTTTGGGTAGTGTTTTCTGAGCTGTCTATCCAGATGATTAGCAGTCCACTGTCCATGTTTGGGTAGTGTTTGCTGAGCCGTCTATCCAGATGATTAGCAGTCCACTGTCCATGTTTGGGTAGTGTTTTTTCTGAGCCGTCTATCCAGATGATTAGCAGTCCACTGTCCATGTTTGGGTAGTGTTTTTTCTGAGCCGTCTATCCAGATGATTAGCAGTCCACTGTCCATGTTTGGGTAGTGTTTTTTCTGAGCCGTCTATCCAGATGATTAGGAGTCCACTGCCCATGTTTGGGTAGTGTTTTTTCTGAGTCGTCTATCCAGATGATTAGCAGTCCACTGCCCATGTTTGGGTAGTGTTTGCTGAGCCGTCTATCCAGATGATTAGCAGTCCACTGTCCATGTTTGGGTAGTGTTTTTTCTGAGCCGTCTATCCAGATGATTAGCAGTCCACTGCCCATGTTTGGGTAGTGTTTGCTGAGCCATCTATCCAGATGATTAGCAGTCCACTGTCCATGTTTGGGTAGTGTTTGCTGAGCCGTCTATCCAGATGATTAGCAGTCCACTGTCCATGTTTGGGTAGTGTTTTTTCTGAGCCGTCTATCCAGATGATTAGCAGTCCACTGCCCATGTTTGGGTAGTGTTTGCTGAGCCATCTATCCAGATGATTAGCAGTCCACTGTCCATGTTTGGGTAGTGTTTTTTCTGAGCCGTCTATCCAGATGATTAGCAGTCCACTGTCCATGTTTGGGTAGTGTTTTTTCTGAGCCGTCTATCCAGATGATTAGCAGTCCACTGTCCATGTTTGGGTAGTGTTTGCTGAGCCGTCTATCCAGATGATTAGCAGTCCACTGTCCATGTTTGGGTAGTGTTTGCTGAGCCGTCTATCCAGATGATTAGCAGTCCACTGCCCATGTTTGGGTAGTGTTATCTGAGCCATCTATCCAGATGATTAGCAGTCCACTGTCCATGTTTGGGTAGTGTTATCTGAGCCATCTATCCAGATGATTAACAGTCCACGCCCATGTTTGGGTAGTGTTTTTTCTGAGTCGTCTATCCAGATGATTAGCAGTCCACTGCCCATGTTTGGGTAGTGTTTGCTGAGCCATCTATCCAGATGATTAGCAGTCCACTGTCCATGTTTGGGTAGTGTTTGCTGAGCCGTCTATCCAGATGATTAGCAGTCCACTGTCCATGTTTGGGTAGTGTTTGCTGAGCCGTCTATCCAGATGATTAGCAGTCCACTGTCCATGTTTGGGTAGTGTTTGCTGAGCCGTCTATCCAGATGATTAGCAGTCCACTGCCCATGTTTGGGTAGTGTTATCTGAGCCATCTATCCAGATGATTAACAGTCCACTGTCCATGTTTGGGTAGTGTTTGCTGAGCCATCTATCCAGATGATTAGCAGTCCACTGTCATGTTTAGGTAGTGGTTCAATAAGTTTCTGTTTTCTTCTACTTGCTGAGCCGTCTATTCAGATGATTAGCAGTCCACTGTCCATGTTTGGGTAGTGTTTGCTGAGCTGTCTATATATCCAGATGATTAGCAGTCCACTGTCCATGTTTGGGTAGTGTTTGCTGAGCCGTCTATATATCCAGATGATTAGCAGTCCACTGTCCATGTTTGGGTAGTGTTTGCTGAGCCGTCTATATATCCAGATGATTAGCAGTCCACTGTCCATGTTTGGGTAGTGTTATCTGAGCCGTCTATCCAGATAATTAGCAGTCCACTGTCCATTTTTGGGTAGTGTTATCTAAGCTGTCTATCCAGATGATTAGCAGTCCACTGTCCATGTTTAAGTAGTTGTTCAATAAGTTTCTGGTTTCTTCTACTTGCTGAGCTGTCTATCCAGATGATTAGCAGTCCACTGTCCCTGCTTGGGTTCAATAAGTTTCTTTTTTCTTCTATCTATGTATACATTATATCAGAGGAGTGTAGTTGATGTTAGTATCCACCTCATAAACCATACTAGTATGTATACATTGTCTACCTCAAAAGTACAGATAATCAAGATAGTGGTAGTCTGTTTGGTGGCATGCATCTTTGACCTTTATCCTAGTAATTAGTATTATTTTCAAACTGAAAACCAGGCAACCACTTCTAGGTTCAGCATATTAGATTCTCAAACTTCAACAATGATTTTATTTGGAGCTTTCACAGGTTAAAGCAGCATATTCTAGCCTTATCGTCATTTGTTAATTTGGACGTTCTTAAGATAATTTTTGTATTTAAATTTTAATGTCCTCATTTGATTTGGCTATATTTTTTGTTATATAAGGATTAACTAGATAAATATTTAATCCATTGAGGGATTGATAACAAAATTTCCATTGTTCAAGTTATCCATGTAGCTGATTTTATTTTGTGTTCACAACAGAAATTTTGTTAACATTAAACTCAACAATTAATTCATGAAATTTTACATTTTTGAAAAAAAAATTAACACTAACTATAAGTGGTCTGCTGCAGAGTAATATATTATGTCACAGGAGTTTTTTACTCCATCCTCTGATAAAAAATATTTTCTAGCCAATCAAAAGTCAGTGTACTATTATTAAATTGTTGGAATTTGCTGCGTGTCTAATAGGTTTGCCAGTTGTGTATTCAAAATCCAATTTTATTGTTCTATCCATTTCTCGTACTGTTTAATGTTGTTTTTTTAATATTAAGTTATCCAATGAATGCTAAATTCATTGGAATTCCCAAAGTGACATCAATGTGAAGTAAGTGTCCTACTAATGATGACTCAATTCATTGGAATTCCCAAAGTGACATCAATGTGAAGTAAGTTGTCCTTCTAATGATCACTCAATTCATTGGAATTCCCAAAGTGAGATCAATGTGAAGTATATTTCTATTACCGATAGGCGGGTAGACTTGTGGTATTCAGTATACTAGTAAAGAATAATTCAATAAATTACATTTAACTACTTACAACGCCTGGTAATGATGGATTCCTTTCCTTAAGAATCAATACCTGAAATAAAAGATTTTTAAATTCCTTACTACATCTGGAGATTACAAACTGAAAATAACAATATGATATATACAATGATAAAATTCCAAGTACTAACAATTATGTATACGCTCATGTGCCAACTTTTTTCAAGATGGCTGACATCAGAGGGAATCAAGTGCATAAGAATTCTTTTGCAAATTTTTGTCAAGTTTCTTTCCTTATACTTACATATACCTGTATATTTATCCTTCTGATATCAGAACTTCTTGGCCTCAGGATTGTTATGTAAAGACTTTGAAAATAAATCTGGGACAATTTATTCAAAGTGTTTTGCAGTTCAGATTTCAGATCATCACATCCATGATATGAAATTAGATGTTTCAGACTAACCACACATTTCCTTTATAATTCAAATCTAGACAGCTAGACTTTGTGGTTCAGGTGTCCAGAGAAAAGTCTGGACTTTCTGGTGCAAGTGTCAAGAGGAAAGTCTGGACTTTGTGATGCAGGTGTCCAGAGAAAAGATGTATTCCTTTTCTGGTGTTTTTAGTTTCTAAAGACCTCTACTGATTATCACTAACTGAAGAGAAATGTTTTGTAACAGCATTGGCATTATTAAAGGGAAACAACTCATTACATCATAGGATCTTCATTATTAAAGGGAAACAACTTATTACATCACAGGATATTCATTGTGAAAGTGAAATAACTCATTACAAAATCACATCTTCATTATTAAAGGGAAATAACTCATTACATCACAGGATCTTCATTATTAACATGATTAAAGGGAAACTCATATCATCACAGTCTTCATTAATATTTATCAACAGGACTAACATGCTTCTTGGAGATTACTATACCATTAAGACAGAATGTAACCCTGTTACTAAAGCACAAAATTATTAACAATAACCATACCATGTTTTCAGGGTTTTTCATACGTTTGTAAGTACCAGGCTGAAAGACCAAAGTCGAGGGCGGGTTGTCTGTTATTTGCATTAAATATGTTATAAGCTAGGCAAAATGAAGGTGGCCAAATACAAAAGTACAAGGCCATTTGACATACTTCCATCTTCAAAGAAAATCCCTCCTGTTAACTAGCTTTTGTGTATAACTTCTACTTCTTTGTTTGGATTTATGAGGATTGTCAAATCACTGTATTTCCAAATATTTTACACGCTATCAAGGTAAAGTGTAATTTACCTGATGGCAAAATTGTAGCCTTTTTTCTGTTTACCCTGCAAACTACATTCAAACTTGTCTCCTCCATATAACCACTTCCCGTGTTATTTATTCCTCCTTAGCATTTTACCATTCATTTTACCTTTGTGCTTTTGAACCATATGTGACCATATAATTTAAATGCATTGATGAGATTCATTTACTTTTGACATACATGTTAGTGTTTGTTATTGCTATCAGAGCAGTGTCAATGCCATGTTACAACTTACTAGTAAATGACCTACACTATGTCATGGAATGAACCTAGCATCTGTCAATCATGCTATACAAAATAAAACATAACCTGGTTGATATCTTTATTCCAACACATTACATGCTACCAATGAGAGAACACAAGTTTTTACTACCATTCTCCCCTATGAACTTCCACCGTTATTCATTCTTTCCTAGGCCAATCAGGTTGTGAAACCCTACCATACAATGTTGTGATCACAAGCTCTGACTTATATTTATTTAAGCTTGGTGCCAAATCTTTGTTATACCTTCAGTAAAGCTATGAAAAATGTTTCTGTCTTATTCACTGTTATTAGTATAATTTGGGAAAAAATGTGTTTTTCTGGTATATACGTTCATTTAATGTTTGGAATTTCAATTCCCTGTCATGCACCTTCTAGTAATCATTAGCACATTGATGTTTAGAAGTATAATTTAGATGTATTATTGTACCGACTTTTTTATAAAACTTTTGTGAAAAGTAATTAATCTAATCAATGCATTTAATTATATGGTCACATACTCAAATTTTTCCACACTCCAGTTTCAGCAATTTTCACAAGTCCGAGAATAGTTAATAAGTCCAAATTCTTTTTTTTAAGCAAGTCCCACGCTAAAAAAGGGTTAGATGGCAGAATATTCAAGATAATTCTACTACTTCGCCTTCGTGTTGAGATATATGCACTCTGAACCGTAATTTGTTTTCAGCTTTTGTTGACCATAACATTTAAAATATACTGTTTAAAACGTTCAAAGAATTTATCTAACATAATTTAAATTCTCTGAACTCACAGCATTTAATGCACCCCTTGCTTTGAAAGATCCAGTTTTCTGTAAATTTTCTGCTTTGAAAAAAGCTTTTCTGCCGATCAACTTGTCAAAAGAGGAACTTGTAAATACTGGAGTTTGATGAATATAAGGTTTTAAACGTTCGTGGGATTTTCGAATATCTGCAATCGTAGTACGGACTGCAACAGACATCTTTTGGTGCAGATGCACTTTTTACAATTTTTTTTACAGAGTTAACGTTCGTGAGCGGAAGTTAATTGACAATCGAGCTATTATAGGATTTTTCTCGTTTCGATAAGGACAAATCAAGAGAGAATTTTGATAAACAATATGGACGTCGACATTCCACGAAGTTGATGTCGAAATGACGTTTTGATTCACTTCATCTAAAACAATTCAACACGTAATTGTCTTATATGTAAAAGTGCTACTCTTTTTAATATTTATACATTTCAACACACAGAAGCGATAATCACATAAGTTATAACACTGTTCGTTAAACTCGGATCTAGTTCTATAACATAAAACCTCCCATTTCATGTTTATATTATCATTTTTATCTGACTTTTACATTTTTTTTTATTATTTGAAATGTGAGGTTTTATCTGTTAATTGATTTTTCTCGGAGCAAACATATTTTTACATTTGAAATATCATGAAACTAACATAAACACAAAGACTATACCTGTTTTCAATGAATTGACCCATTTCCAGTTTTACATGAATATCTCCCTTTTTACTTCCAGTTAAAAAAACTACGGCTATCATCACTAAAAGACTATGATATTGAAATAAAGATTTTGCCTTGTTTTTTGTTTTGTTTTTCTATGCCAATTAAATAATTAAATTATCTATAGTAAGTTTCGAAGCGGCAATATAGCGGTTTTTTTGGCTGACAAATAAAAACTGCTTACCGTGTTTGGTCCAGCTTATGCTCCTTTTGTAGATTATAGAATGTGTAAACTGACAACAACAATTATATCCAAGTGATAGTCGGCGGTTTGAAATGCGGCAGATTTTTTCACTTTGATAGAGCACTTTTCTATAGTAAAGTTTGACCTAAATTACCACGGAAGTGTATGTTTTGAAGAGTCAATTGTTATCTATTCGAAATCCTTCGGGTCATGTCGTCTGCAGTTAAGGCGGGAAAAGTCTCGCGGTTTGTCCGAATACCATTGAACGTTACGAAAGCAGACGATCTTTTTGAAAACAACGCTAGGTCCCTTTAGAAACTCAAATGGTTGACTTCCCATGTAAAATTCCCGTAGCAAATGTCAAGGACGATTTCGGATATTTCAACAACAAAGACATCATATAAAATATGGACGTGCTATCGTGTAGATTTTTTTCAAATCGGATTTTAGCACTATAAAGGTACAGTATGGAATAATAAAAAAATGCAAGCAAAACGCTGAGCGCATGTGTGGTGTAACATTTAGTATAATTAAATAAATAATAACCTCATTAGTAGATGTTACAATAGCCTTAGGCAACAGGTGAGTTTAAATATTGGAACATGTATGCCACTGTTAAGCTTGTTTTTAATTAAGCTATAAAACAGTTGGGGTTCTACCTTTAATTAGAATCAGGTAAATGGGGTAATAAACATTATGGATAATTAATTAACAATCATGTTCACACAGCATGGGGTTTTAATAACATCTTCAATTACATTTTAACACCTGTAATTAACATAAAGCATTAAAATTTATCAAAGGTAATTGTCCATTTCATAAGTTTTCAACAGAACAACTGCGGCTGTAGCCGCAGTTTTTAGTACCGGAAGTGGACACTAGGTGGCGATTTTTAAATTGGAAAGTCGTCAATTAAACTATATTCAATTAAGTAATCCATGTTTGAAATGTCAAGACGAAATTTTTCTGCCAGCTGACATTTTGAATTTAACAGTTTATCAACATTACGGAATCAAGTAAAATTTAATGGCGGAACGAATACAATTTGTCGCAATTGTAACACATGGAAAATTCGTTTCGTCTAAAACGGATCCATAAGATAAATTTAATTGGGGTCAGCCATTGAATGTAATGGGAGTTAAGGGACACCTCAAATAAAGCTTTAAACAGGACTTAAAAAATCCATGATATACTAAGGTAAGACAATTTTTAGAAAATTGAGATATTTTTCTTTAAGTTTAGCGCAGTTTGCGTGGTTGTACACACTTTTTTCATATCAAATTTAACTGAAACATTCCGCACGATTTTCTTGCGGAATTTGCGCACAGGAAAATGCTTTTAAAGATGAAGCCTCGCATTTGACTAAAAACATAAAATATCAATATCCGATAAAAATGTTGAAAATAAACATGAAATGAGAGGTTTTATTAATGGAACTAAACTCAGATCCAACTCTACTATCTATACACTGCCACGAATCAAGACAACTTGGACCGCGGACAACTCGGATAGTGACAACTCGGACCGTGTTATTCCTATAATTTATGGTGGCCGATTGGTTAAGGTCAAGTCAAGTAATATTTATTTAATATCAGTGTAACAATAAAACATAAGCTCAATAGAGCTTTAAAACCGACAAGGTAGTTCATCTACTATTGATCACATGGTCTTTAACACTGAGATTGCTTGTTCTTGTCTTACTGCAGGCAGGGTGGGCTCGACTCCAATCTTAATTGACAAGGGTTTCGTACCAATACAGAAGTGTGTACTCTGGCTATCTCCCCCCCCCCCACCCCCCACAAAAAAAAGAAAAAAAAACTGAATGCCATGATATGGCTGAACAAATTGACGACCTTCCAATTTAAAAAACGCCACCTAATGTCCACTTCCGGTACTAAAAACTGCGGCTACAGCCGCAGTTTGTCCTGTTGAAACCTTTTGAAATGGACAATTGTCTTTGATAAATTTTCACGCTTCAGTTGAATGACAGGTGTCAATATCTGAGTGAGGAAGGTCATTTAAACTGCCTGCTGTGTAAACGTGATCGTAAATTAATTAACCAATGTTCTTTACCCTATTTACCTGATGCTAATTGGAGGTAGAACCCAGCTGTTTTATAGCTTGAATAAACAATCTTACCAGTGACATCCGTGTTGTATTCAAACTCACCTGTTGCCTATGGCTATAGTAACATCTACTAATAAGGTTAATTAGATGAAATATTTAATTGGCATAGACAAACAATATAAAAACAATCCAAAATCTTTATTTCAATATCGTAGTCTTTTAGTAATGATAGCCGTAGTTTTTTTAACAGGAAGTAAAAGGGGAGATAAATCATGTAAAACTGGAAATGGGTCAATTGCTGAAAATAGCGCTAAACAACATTCAGACAAACATCAAAAACAACTCTACACTTAGTTATAATCTGCAGGTTACATGCTCCTTTTGACTATTATTGCACTTGGGGTGCTTACAAATATTTTTTAAATTAATGAATAAAAATGCTATCACTACTTATTACTTAAATTGAAAAATGAAAAGACAGAAAGATACTAGTTTTACAAGATAGATGGAAGCTGATAGAAAAGTTGTTCCCTATTCTTACCTTCAGCAACAATTCAATCTGGCTACAATATTGCCACTGGGCATACACCCAACCAACACCTCACTGTCAGCAAGAGTCCCTAATCTGTGGAAGGGTGGAAAAATGAAAAGGGTTTTTTGTTATATTTTGTTTTGAAGTAGAAATTTTACTGCATGTCATGATCATAATTCAACGAACCATCCTTTCGGTCAGCTTTTTACAACTTTTCTTTTTTTTTTAAAATAAGTTATATATCAATGAATTTGTCATAAAATTTTCTAGAGAAAATATAAACCAATTTTAACTGGAGTTTTCAGTGTTGTTAAAATGTTAATGAGTCCAAAGTCGAAATTTGACTGTGTCATATTCCAAGGAACCACCATTTGGGTCAAGTGCAGCCCTACTTTTGACAACTTTACCTTTTATGAATAAAATAAATTATATATTTATGAATATGCTGTAAAATTTACAAGAGAAAAATTACCACTTTGACTGTGTTATTAGTTTTAAATAATTTAAATCAAGATAATTAAAATAATTGTATATTCAATAAATAGACATTTTTATTATCTTTTAGAATCCTTTTAAATTACATCAATTTGTTTATCTATTCAAAGTTATAGATAAAAATATACCACCCTTCCGCAGATTAATGACTCCCACTATCAGCCCCACTTTGTACAACTCGAGGACCCTAACTTAAATACAGAAAGTCAAGTCATTTACATATAATAATAAACATAAGCTCTACAGAGCTTTTAAAAATGACAAGATAGAAGTATAGCTCCCATTAAAAAGATACTAAACATGGAGCCTCAGCATTCTGGTAGTGAGTTCCAGGCAAGGTGGTCTCTGTTTTTGTAGAACGTGGTGGTTGCTGTTACCTATAATGGAGTAGATCTTCAGTGATTCATTATGAGTGCAAAATATCTTGGAAATTTGATTCTTGTTTTTTTTTAATTGAACCTATATTCATCCAACAATGACAATCATGTCCAATGTTTGTCTGAAAATCTCAAGTGGAAAGCATCAAAACTTATTTGGACACAATTTAACATGTATCAAATTGACTGTATGATTAGATTTTTTCACAAGAAATGTATGATCAAGGAAAAAAAGAAATCTGGAATGTCAGTGATATTTTAGGTGTAAAAAAATTTTAGACTTCACTTGTGGAAATCACACAAGGAAAAATTTATAAGACAGTAAAACAGGTGACAGAGAAAGAAGGAATATTTAAGACTTTGAACGGTTTTAATCCTGAAAATGAGTGTACTATAGCTAGTATATTTCTTTCATTTCAGAATCAACACTAATGGTAATTTTTCATTTTATTTAAGGAATACTTCAAATTTCTCGGGGCCTCGGTGGCTGAGTGGTTAAGGTAGTTTTGTCTACTATTGATCACGTGGTCTGTAAGCACTGTGGGTTCGAGTCTCATTACGGGCAGGGTGTACTCGACTCCAATCTTAATTGACAAGGATTGCCAGTTTTCCTACCACAGGTCGGGGGTTTTCTCCGGGTACTCCGGCTCCCTCCCCCAATAAAAACTGGACGCCATGATATAGCTGAAAAATTGCTGAAAGTGGCGGTAAACATCAAGCAACCAATAACCATCAAATTTCTGAACAGGTTATACGATATAACATGGCTTGGGTCTGTTTACGCCTTATAAATGAAGAGGACCAAACCCATGAAACCATGTTATAGAGTATACCCAGTGTTCAGAAATTTGAAATATTCCTTATAATTTTATTGTAGCTATAAATCTTGACAATTTTTACAGTTAAAAAAGCAATGAAATTATGGTACTATTTGAATTTTATAGGTGTGAGAATAGGTCATGCGATGAACCCAAGTTATATCGTATAATATGGTTTTCTCCATTTGAATTGGCGAATCAGATTTCAGCTTATAAAGCAAATTAAATTATAAGTGGTTTGACATATTAATGATACAGATAAAAAACTTGCTTAGACATGAAATACTTAAATACCCTTTTGCTTTTTATTCTTCCTAAGTCTGTATAAACTATGATCATTTTATTGACATTTACACGTACATACATTCTGTTAAATGTAAAAGTTTGTGATTAAAGTTATAATGTTCATTGTATCTCTGTTATAGAGGAATTAAAGAAATGAATGAATAAATATTTCTGTGATAGAAAATGGCAGAAATATTGGGAAACGAGTTAATAATAGAAAGCCTTAGAAATGATATTAAGGACCTACAATGGGCCATTGGAGACATTGTGTCAAGAGTGGGACCCGTTCAACAGCCATCTTGGAAATTCCCTGATAAAAATTCAGGTGACCTTGACATAGATTATCTACTTGAATTGTATGATTTTGCTGATGATGATCTGGAAGGCAGTCAAGTGGCTCATATTGCACTGTATGAACTGGTCATAGATAGGTAAATATCGCTTTGTATGAGCTGGTCATAGATAGGTAAATATCGCTTTGTATGAACTGGTCATAGATAGGTAGATATTGCTTTGTACGAACTAGTCATAGATAGATAAATATCACTTTGTGTGAACTGGTCATAGGTAAGTAAATATCACTTTGTATGAACTGGTCAAAGATAGGTAAATATCAGTTTGTATGAACTGGTCAAAGATAGGTAAATATCACTTTGTATGAACTGGTCATAGATACTAGTAGGAAAATATCGCATTGTATGAACTGGTCATAGATAGGTAAATATTGCTTTGTATGAGCTGGTCATAGATTGGTGAATATCGTTTTGTATGAACTGTTCATAGATAAGTAAATATCGCTTTGTATGAGCTGGTCATAGATAGGTAGATATCGCTTTGTATGAACTGGTCATAGATAGGTAGATATCGCTTTGTATGAGCTGGTCATAGATAGGTAAATATCACTTTGTATGAACTGGTCAAAGATAGGTAAATATCACTTTGTATGAACTGGTCAAAGATCGGTAAATATCACTTTGTGTGAACTGTCAAAGATAGGTAAATATCACTTTGTATGAACTGGTCATAGATAGGTAAATATCGCTTTGTATGAGCTGGTCATAGATAGGTAAATATTGCTTTGTATGAACTGGTCATAGGCAAATATCACAAAGTATGAGCTGGTCATAAACAGGTAAATATTGTTTTGTATGAACTAGTCATAGGTAAATATTACTTTGTATGAAGTGGTAATAGATAGGTAAATATCACTTCGTATGAACTGGTCATAGATAGGTAAATATTGTTTTGTATGAACTAGTCATAGGTAAATATTGCATTGTATGAACTGGTCATAGATAGGTAAATATTGCTTTGTATGAACTGGTCATAGATAGGTAAATATCACTTTGTGTGAACTGGTCAAAGATAGGTAAATATCAATTTGTATGAACTGGTCAAAGATAGGTAAATGTCACTTTGTATGAACTGGTCATAGATAGGTAAATATCGCTTTGTATGAGCTGGTCATAGATAGGTAAATATCGCTTTGTATGAACTGGTCATAGGCAAATATCACAAAGTATGAGCTGGTCATAAACAGGTAAATAATGTTTTGTATGAACTAGTGATAGGTTAATATTATACAATTAATGACTTTGATATAGGTGACTATCAGGATTTATCAGCCAGAGAAATGTAATATTCTCCGAGCCGCTAGGCGAGGTGAATATACATTTTGAGGGCTGATAAATCCTGATAGGGACCGTATATCAAAGTCATTAATTGTTTTATTACATGAATAAAACCACCATCTCCATTGATCAGAAAACTGAGGATGTATATTCTTTTGGAGCGCCTGCTTACATTTTGTAATTGTTGTAATGTTAGTTACCCTTAATATTTTTTTTATTTAATACTGCATTTTGATATCAATTTGCTGATAATCCTGAAATTCCAGTTTCAAATATTGAGAAGAGTATAATTGAATGAATATATCGCAGAACCGACGTGTTGTTTACATGCACGATGTATGTATAGCTGACGTCATTGAATTTTGTACAATTAATACAATCGATTTGATTGGACGACTGAATTTATTAAGACGGCTATTCTGATTGGCTAAAACATAAAAACCAGGTCGATATCGGATTCCGCTTGACTACTATGCAGCGGAATCGTGCAGCGTACAAACATTTTATGTAATTTTAGAACTGTTGCTATTTATCGTGACCCGAAAGTTGTTTTTTGACAAATCAAAACCACGCAAAATTCTATTCATGTAATAATACTTTGTATGAACTGGTTATAGATAGGTAAATATTGCTTTGTATGAATTGGTCATAGATAGGTAAATATTGCTTTGTATAAACTGGTCATAAATAGTTAAATATCGCTCTGTATAAACTGGTCATAGGTAGGTAAATATTGTTTTTTATGAACTGTCATAGATAGATAAATATCGCTTTGTATGAGCTGATTATAGATAGGTAAATTTCGCTTTGTATGAACTGGTCAAAGATAGGTAAATATCACTTTGTATGAACTGGTCAGAGATAGGTAAATATTGCTTTGTGTGAGCTGGTCATAGGTAAATATTGCTTTGTATGAGCTGGTCATAGGTAAATATCGCATTGTATTAACAGGTCATAGATAGGTACCAGTATGCTACAGTAATTAACTCATATAATGCCTTTCTCATTTGAGGCCACAGATTGCATAAGACAGAAATTGTTTTTATTATAAATGTACCATTAAATACAGATTTAAACTTTAGTTAATAGTTTTAGTTATTTTTGGAACAAGTTCTAAACAATGCAGAAAGTTCTATGTAGTCTCCAGATGTTAAATTTTGACATTTGGTGATTCCTGTCCAAAAAAAACCCACAAATTTACATTTCTAAACAGGAATTTGCTTATTTTTGAATATATATTGGTCATCATTTAGTTCTGAACAGTAAGAAAATATGTTTAATTAAAAGAAAACTACACATTTATGTATTCTCCATGACAATAGAATTATTTATTAAAATTGTATATTTTGTTGGATAGAATTTAAAATTGTTATATTGGTAGGATCTGATATTGATTCAATTAACTTCATTTCAAGATGTCATAATTTCAGGTTTATATACTTGGTACAGACTCTCTCAGCTTTTACAAAAACAATGGTGAATAGAACAGGAGGGGAGATAACTGAATCTAACAGCTCTTCAGTTGGACTAGCTGTCAAGCAGTATTGCAATAGGCAGATTCAGTTATATACACTGGTACAGCAAACCATGTCAGATGTAAGTAATACAGGTCAGGGAGATAATAAAGGTCAGATGTAAGTAATAAAGGGGGATGATAAAGGTCAGATTTAAGTAATAAAGGCAGATGATAAAGGTCAGATGTAAGTAATAAAGGGAGATAATAAAGGTCTGATTTAAGTTATAAAGGGAGATGATAAAGGTCATATGTAAGTAATAAAGGTAGATAATAAAGGTCAGATGTAAGTAATAAAGGGAGATAGTTAAGGTCAGATGTAAGTAGTAAATGGAGATAACAAAGGACAGATGTTAGTAATAAAGGGAGATAATGAAGGTTAGATGTGGAGCGAAACACAATTAATGAGGCCTCTGTTTTCCCCCTTGTTTATTATAACATGAAGTCATTAAAAAAATCCACCTTTGTTTCTGGAATGCCATTTGGTGGTCTGAAAGTACCATACCACTTCCAAAATGTATCCAAAATTTAGAAAAAATGACAATACCTAACTCTTTTTAAAGCTCTGGAAGCATCCCTATCTTCATGGATGAAGAACCAGAGACTCTGAAAACAGGAAATTTGCACTTTTTCCGCTAGACCAAATTACTCCTAATCCATCATATTTCATAAAATGTTTAATTTTTAAAATTTATTTCAAAGATCCTTCTTTCCAAATTACCCCAAAAAGTAGCACCAAAACAAGAAAAAGGCCAAAGGAAAAAAATTACAAAGAAATACCCTATGTTATGGGGAACTATATTAAAGGGAAACGAGTTTCAAAGAGCATTAATTATGGTCTCTTACCATGTTGGTAAAATGAAGGGAGTTAATAAAGGTCAGATGTAAGTAATAAAGGGAGATAGTAAAGATCAGATGTAAGTAATAAAGGGAGATAATAAAGGTCAGATGAATGTAATAAAGGGAGATAATAAATGTCAATGAAGGTATATGTAAGATTTAGAGTAAGGTTCATGGTAAGTGAAATTGCCATTTCTGCACTCCCCTTTGTTCATTACCACCATGGATCATGATCGTGAATTGCTGCTTCATTGGTGGTTGCAGGTGCATAGTCGCCAACTGGTTGAACACATAGCTCTGTCCTATGCCATGAACAGCCGGAATCTGTGTTTGTATGATGACTAATTAAGAAAACAATTTTAAGCATTCGCACAAGGAATGTGAAGTTTTGTTTTTGCAGTAGGTTATTTCATGTTATTGAAATACTTCGATGTGGTTTTGCAAACATCAGAGATATGAGTGGTTTATGACTGCTATAGCACTCTCTTACAAATAAAATTTACCATTTGTACAAACACAATGTATATACAAAAGCCTATGTGCAGTAAAATAAAAATTATTATTATTTATTAATAAATTGAACTTAAGGAAATCAGCATCATATAATTTGTTATTTATTTAATTTTCTTATTCAAAATATTAGTAAGTAGAATACAGATGAATGTGATGTTTTGTATAAATTATAGTTTATTTTGATAGCAGTATACAATGGTTACATAGGCTATAGTTTGATAGCAGTATACAATGGTTACATAGGCTATAGTTTGATAGCAGTATACAATGGTTGCATATGCTATAGTTTGATAGCAGTATACAATGGTTACATATGCTATAGTTTGTTAGCAGTATACAATGGTTGCATATGCTATAGTTTGATAGCAGTATACAATGGTTACATATGCTATAGTTTGATAGCAGTATACAATGGTTACATATGCTATATATAGTTTGTTAGCAGTATACAATGGTTACATATGCTATAGTTTGTTAGCAGTATACAATGGTTACATATGCTATAGTTTGTTAGCAGTATACAATGGTTACATATGCTATAGTTTGTTAGCAGTATACAATGGTTACATATGCTATAGTTTGTTAGCAGTATACAATGGTTACATATGCTAGCAGTATACAATGGTTACATATGCTATCATTTGATAGCAGTATATACAATGGTTACATATGCTATAGTTTGAAGGCAGGGTGTACTCGACTCCAATCTTAATTGACAAGGATTGCCAGTTTTCCTACCGCAGGTCGGGGGTTCTCTCCGGGTACTCCGGCTTCCTCCCCCAATAAAAACTGGACGCCATGAAATAGCTGAAAAATTGCTGAAAGTGGCGTTAAAACACCATTCAAACAAACAAACAAGCTATAGTTTGATAGCAGTATGCAATGGTTACATATGCTACAGTTTGTTAGCAGTATACAATGGTTACATATGCTACAGTTTGTTAGCAGTATACAATGGTTACATATGCTATAGTTTGATAGCAGTATACAATGGTTACATATGCTATAGTTTGATAGCAGTATATACAATGGTTACATATGCTATAGTTTGATAGCAGTATACAATGGTTACATATGCTATAGTTTGTTAGCAGTATACAATGGTTACATATGCTATAGTTTGTCAGCAGTATACAATGGTTACATATGCTATAGTTTGTTAGCAGTATACAATGGTTACATATGCTATAGTTTGTTAGCATTATACAATGGTTACATATGCTAGCAGTATACAATGGTTACATATGCTATCATTTGATAGCAGTATATACAATGGTTACATATGCTATAGTTTGATAGCAGTATGCAATGGTTACATATGCTACAGTTTGTTAGCAGTATACAATGGTTACATATGCTATAGTTTGATAGCAGTATACAATGGTTACATATGCTATAGTTTGATAGCAGTATACAATGGTTACATATGCTACAGTTTGTTAGCAGTATACAATGGTTACATATGCTATAGTTTGATAGCAGTATACAATGGTTACATATGCTACAGTTTGTTAGCAGTATACAATGGTTACATATGCTACAGTTTGTTAGCAGTATACAATTGTTATATATGCTAGCAGCATACAATGGTTACATATGCTACAGTTTGTTAGCAGTATACAATGGTTACATATGCTACAGTTTGTTAGCAGTATACAATGGTTACATATGCTACAGTTTGTTAGCAGTATACAATGGTTACATATGCTACAGTTTGTTAGCAGTATACAATGGTTACATATGCTATAGTTTGTTAGCAGTATGCAATGGTTACATATGCTAGCAGTATACAATGGTTACATATGCTATCATTTGATAGCAGTATATACAATGGTTACATATGCTATAGTTTGATAGCAGTATACAATGGTTACATATGCTATAGTTTGTTAGCAGTATACAATGGTTACATATGCTATAGTTTGTTAGCAGTATACAATGGTTACATATGCTAGCAGTATACAATGGTTACATATGCTATCATTTGATAGCAGTATATACAATGGTTACATATGCTATAGTTTGATAGCAGTATACAATGGTTACATATGCTAGCAGTATACAATGGTTACATATGCTAGCAGTATACAATGGTTACATATGCTAGCAGTATACAATGGTTACATATGCTATAGTTTGATAGCAGTATACAATGGTTACATATGCTACAGTTTGTTAGCAGTATACAATGGTTACATATGCTATAGTTTGATAGCAGTATACAATGGTTACATATGCTACAGTTTGTTAGCAGTATACAATGGTTACATATGCTACAGTTTGTTAGCAGTATACAATGGTTACATATGCTACAGTTTGTTAGCAGTATACAATGGTTACATATGCTACAGTTTTTTAGCAGTATACAATGGTTACATATGCTACAGTTTGTTAGCAGTATACAATGGTTACATATGCTATAGTTTGTTAGCAGTATACAATGGTTACATATGCTACAGTTTGTTAGCAGTATACAATGGTTACATATGCTACAGTTTGTTAGCAGTATACAATGGTTACATATGCTACAGTTTGTTAGCAGTATACAATGGTTACATATGCTATAGTTTGTTAGCAGTATACAATGGTTACATATGCTACAGTTTGTTAGCAGTATACAATGGTTACATATGCTACAGTTTGTTAGCAGTATACAATGGTTACATATGCTACAGTTTGTTAGCAGTATACAATGGTTACATATGCTATAGTTTGATAGCAGTATACAATGGTTACATATGCTACAGTTTGTTAGCAGTATACAATGGTTACATATAATTATGCTATAGTTTGATAGCAGTATACAATGGTTACATATGCTACAGTTTGTTAGCAGTATACAATGGTTACATATGCTATAGTTTGTTAGCAGTATACAATGGTTACATATGCTATAGTTTGTTAGCAGTATACAATGGTTACATATGCTATAGTTTGATAGAAGTATACAATGGTTACATATGCTATAGTTTGATAGCAGTATACAATGGTTACATATGCTATATATAGTTTGATAGCAGTATATACAATGGTTACATATGCTACAGTTTGTTAGCAGTATACAATGGTTACATATGCTATAGTTTGTTAGCAGTATACAATGGTTACATATGCTATAGTTTGTTAGCAGTATACAATGGTTACATATGCTATAGTTTGTTAGCAGTATACAATGGTTACATATGCTATAGTTTGATAGAAGTATACAATGGTTACATATGCTACAGTTTGTTAGCAGTATACAATGGTTACATATGCTACAGTTTGTTAGCAGTATACAATGGTTACATATGCTACAGTTTGTTAGCAGTATACAATGGTTACATATGCTATAGTTTGATAGCAGTATACAATGGTTACATATGCTATAGTTTGTTAGCAGTATACAATGGTTACATATGCTATAGTTTGTTAGCAGTATACAATGGTTACATATGCTACAGTTTGTTAGCAGTATACAATGGTTACATATGCTATAGTTTGTTAGCAGTATACAATGGTTACATATGCTACAGTTTGTTAGCAGTATACAATGGTTACATATGCTACAGTTTGTTAGCAGTATACAATGGTTACATATGCTATAGTTTGTTAGCAGTATACAATGGTTACATATGCTACAGTTTGTTAGCAGTATACAATGGTTACATATGCTATAGTTTGTTAGCAGTATACAATGGTTACATATGCTACAGTTTGTTAGCAGTATACAATGGTTACATATGCTACAGTTTGTTAGCAGTATACAATGGTTACATATGCTACAGTTTGTTAGCAGTATACAATGGTTACATATGCTACAGTTTGTTAGCAGTATACAATGGTTACATATGCTATAGTTTGTTAGCAGTATACAATGGTTACATATGCTACAGTTTGTTAGCAGTATACAATGGTTACATATGCTACAGTTTGTTAGCAGTATACAATGGTTACATATGCTATAGTTTGATAGCAGTATACAATGGTTACATATGCTACAGTTTGTTAGCAGTATACAATGGTTACATATGCTATAGTTTGTTAGCAGTATACAATGGTTATATATGGTATAGTTTTTGAACATACATATTTTGTCCTACACTGGTCTGTTCTGGTTAACAAACTTCCTAGGCCAGAATCTAAATGCTTATTTAGTTTATTAAGTTATTTACACCACATATGTCTCACGTTTTGTTGTAAGAATAAAATAGAGTTATCTGCACCTTGAACGTATTTAAAGAGTGTAAACCAAAATCTTTGAAACTTAAGATTGTACATATATTACAGTTGTGCACCATCTAATATGGAATGTTTTGAGTAAGTTTTCCCCATTTCTCTCAATTTTGAAACTTGTTCTTTTTCATCAAATTTTACAGATAAAAGAACCTTTTGAATAATCAGTTCCTCATATCCTTAACTTTTTACAAACTAAATTGTGAACCATTCCCTATTTGTTATGACATGTCACATCACTAACATGTTTAAACTTTGACACCTGGCTGTTTCGTACTTTTGGATTGCTATTTGTTTGTGTATATATTGTTAAAGTTATGGTTTAGTAGGCAAAATATTACACAAGTATTGATAAATGTTGCATTGACTGATTTTTGTGTGAATATACAAAGATATATAAACTATTTGCAGATTAAGACAAAGAACAGAAAAATAGCTGATCTGGAGGCCAATATGCAGAAACTATCAGGAGATTCTCAGAGTACTGGAATGACATCGTCACACACATCATTAATTAGTGAAGGGACTGTTCCAAGTAAATTTGGTAATGTAACCACAGGATACCTCAGTCCAATAAAGATGGAGGAAATAGCCAGAGATGCATGTAGTAAAAACACACAGACTATAGAAACAGCATTTGTACCGTGTGAAGGTTGCCATGTTGTACAAAAGGCACTTAGAAGTGCCGGGGACACACTAATTAACATGTGTCAAGCTCAAAAATTACCATCATCATTACAAAAGTATCGCCCTCTTGTGGCAGAAGTTCAATGGTTATCAGCTAATGATGTTATAAGGTGGGCTGCAGAACAAAACAAAGATTTGTCACGGTTGAGTAAACACATGGACAATCTAATGGCTTCTATTAATCCATTGAAAGAAGAACTTGAACAGCTGGAGAAAAAGTGTAAACATCTAGAAAAAAGGGTTTCTAATTTTGATAGTGATATGAGGAAAGAAAGAGAAGTGCAACATGCCTTACAACATCAGTTTGATATCAGAATTAAAGATTTAGAACAGAGTCATAATGAGACAGTTACCATGGTAACCAGACAAAAAAATGAAATTTTACATGACAAAGAGAGTTTAGCCACAGAAGTTATAAAGTTAAAAACACATTTAGAAGAACAACAGAAAATGTTAATTCAGTTAGGTACAGTATGACACTAGATAGTAGACATGGAGTCCAATTATTAACCATGTGATAATAATAATTAGTTATAAAAGGCTAGGTATTTTTAACTTTGACTTTTTTCAGCATGCCCACTGGTTTTTGCAAATGGGGGTACAGGTTCATGTACCCCCTGACCTTTGAATTGGGGGGTACAGAGGTTTTTTTGAGGGTACACATTTTTGTGAAATGTAAGGACAACGATGGATATGTGACTATAATAGCATACGTACTGTGTAGTTCCCTTTTTTTTTTGCAGCACTTGTTAAATAAAATAACATACAACATATTTTAATACGCCACAGAGGTGAGCAATCTTTGGTCGAAGAGGTCTCAAGCCGCCAATCAAACTACCCGACATACTTATTGTTTATTATTTAAAATGACTCCTGTGATAGGATACAGTGATTATAAGTAGCCATCAAATTACCTGTTATATTCAGACATATTTTTACTTTCATTTTAGAATTAAACAAATATTAACCTAATCAGTTAATGCATTTTGACAATGAATACAGAAGACTCGTATGGATTTGTTTGTTTGTTTGAATGATGTTTAACGCCACTTTCAGCAATTTTTCAGCTATTTCATGGCGTCCAGTTTTTATTGGGGGAGGAAGCCGGAGTACCCGGAGAGAACCCCTGAGACTTGTATGGAAGACCAGAATTTCAGACATTAAAAACCTCAATAAAATAATTATAGAGCATTGTAAATGTATGTGCATGCACGTTTTGACTTATAAAATTGTATGTGCATGATTTGATTGCACATGAAAAACATACTGCAGCACATGATTAGGCATGCTGTTATTGTATGATGGATAAAACAATCTTTTGCTTTTGATTCATGTACCCCATATTGCATGAATCTTAAAAGTACTGGTACCTAAGCTTTCCACAAATGTAGCCGATGAATCTTATACGTACTGGTACCTAATCTTTCCACCCATGTATCACTTACCTGTACTGGTACTAGTACCTAAACT
This sequence comes from Limnoperna fortunei, assembly GCA_944474755.1. Taxonomy (NCBI): domain Eukaryota; kingdom Metazoa; phylum Mollusca; class Bivalvia; order Mytilida; family Modiolidae; genus Limnoperna; species Limnoperna fortunei. Next base: position 70,337,215 of record OX104121.1, on the reverse strand, counting down.
TTCAACCCATGTATCACTTACATATACTGGTACCTAAGCTTTCCACCCATGTATCCCTTCAATCTTAAATTTACTGGTACCTAAGCTTTAATACTATAAGCCAACTAAGTGTACTGGGTATAGTGATCAATGTACTGGTACCTAAGCTTTAATACTATAAGCCAACTGTGTGTACTGGGTATAGTGATCAATGTAATAACTATAAGCCGACTGTGTGTACTGGGGTAAGTGATCAATGTAATAACTATTAAGCCGACTGTGTGTACTGGGTATAGTGATAAATGTAATAACTATTAAGCCGACTGTGTGTACTGGGTATAGTGATAAATGTAATAACTATTAAGCCGACTGTGTGTACTGGGTATAGTGATCAATGTAATAACTATAAGCCGACTGTGTGTACTGGGTACAGTGATCAATGTAATAACTATTAAGCCGACTGTGTGTACTCTGTATAGTGATCAATGTAATAACTATAGCAGACTGTGTGTACTCGGTATAGTGATCAATGTAATAACTATAAGCCGACTGTGTGTACTAGGTATAGTGATCAATGTAATAACTATAGCAGACTGTGTGTACTCGGTATAGTGATCAATGTAATAACTATAGCAGACTGTGTGTACTAGGTATAGTGATCAATGTAATAACTATAGCAGACTGTGTGTACTCGGTATAGTGATCAATGTAATAACTATAGCAGACTGTGTGTACTCGGTATAGTGATCAATGTAATAACTATAAGCCGACTGTGTGTACTGGGTACAGTGATCAATGTAATAACTATAAGCCGACTGTGTGTACTGGTTATAGTGATCAAGTAATAACTATAAGCGGACTGTGTGTACTGGGTATAGTGATCAATGTAATAACTATTAGTGGACTGTGTGTACTCGGTATAGTGATCAAGTAATAACTATAGCAGACTGTGTGTACTGGGTATAGTGATCAATGTAATAACTATAAGATGACTGTGTGTACTGGGTATAGTGATCAATGTAATAACTATAAGCTGACTGTGTGTACTAGGTATAGTGATCAATGTAATAACTATAGCAGACTGTGTGTACTGGGTATAGTGATCAATGTAATAACTATAAGTGGACTGTGTGTACTCGGTATAGTGATCAATGTAATAACTATAGCAGACTGTGTGTACTGGTTATAGTGATCAATGTAATAACTATAGCAGACTGTGTGTACTGGGTATAGTGATCAATGTAATAACTATAAGCAGACTGTGTGTACTGGGTATAGTGATCAATGTAATAACTATAAGACGACTGTGTGTACTGGTTATAGTGATCAATGTAATAACTATAGCAGACTGTGTGTACTGGGTATAGTGATCAATGTAATAACTATAAGTGGACTGTGTGTACTGGGTATAGTGATCAATGTAATAACTATAGCAGACTGTGTGTACTCGGTATAGTGATCAATGTAATAACTATAGCAGACTGTGTGTACTGGGTATAGTGATCACGTAATAACTATAGCAGACTGTGTGTACTGGGTATAGTGATCACGTAATAACTATAGCAGACTGTGTGTACTGGGTATAGTGATCAATGTAATAACTATAAGCCCACTGTGTGTACTGGGTATAGTGATCAATGTAATAACTATAGCAGACTGTGTGTACTGGGTATAGTGATCAATGTAATAACTATAGCAGACTGTGTGTACTGGGTATAGTGATCAATGTAATAACTATAGCAGACTGTGTGTACTGGGTATAGTGATCACGTAATAACTATAGCAGACTGTGTGTACTGGGTATAGTGATCAATGTAATAACTATAAGATGACTGTGTGTACTGGGTATAGTGATCAATGAAATAACTATAGCAGACTGTGTGTACTCGGTATAGTGATCAATGTAATAACTATAAGCCGACTGTGTGTACTGGGTATAGTGATCAATGTAATAACTATAGCAGACTGTGTGTACTGGGTATAGTGATCAATGTAATAACTATAGGCAGACTGTGTGTACTGGGTATAGTGATCACGTAATAACTATAGCAGACTGTGTGTACTGGGTATAGTGATCAATGTAATAACTATAAGATGACTGTGTGTACTGGGTATAGTGATCAATGTAATAACTATAGCAGACTGTGTGTACTCGGTATAGTGATCATTGTAATAACTATAAGACGACTGTGTGTACTCGGTATAGTGATCACGTAATAACTATAGCAGACTGTGTGTACTGGGTACAGTGATCAATGTAATAACTATAAGCCAACTGTGTGTACTCGATATAGTGATCAATGAAATAACTATAAGTGGACTGTGTGTACTGGGTATAGTGATCAAGTAATAACTATAAGCCGACTGTGTGTACTGGGTGTAGTGATCAAGTAATAACTATAAGCCGACTGTGTGTACTCGGTATAGTGATCAAGTAATAACTATAGCAGACTGTGTGTACTGGGTATAGTGATCAATGTAATAACTATAAGATGACTGTGTGTACTGGGTATAGTGATCAATGTAATAACTATAGCAGACTGTGTGTACTGGGTATAGTGATCAATGTAATAACTATAGGCCGACTGTGTGTACTGGGTAAAGTGATCAATGTAATAACTATAAGCCGACTGTGTGTACTGGGTAAAGTGATCAATGTAATAACTATAAGCCGACTGTGTGTACTGGGTAAAGTGATCAATGTAATAACTATAAGCCGACTGTGTGTACTGGGTATAGTGATCACGTAATAACTATAGCAGACTGTGTGTACTGGGTATAGTGATCAATGTAATAACTATAAGCCGACTGTGTGTACTGGGTATAGTGATCAATGTAATAACTATAGCAGACTGTGTGTACTGGGTATAGTGATCAATGTAATAACTATAGGCTGACTGGGTGTACTGGGTATAGTGATCAATGTAATAACTATAAGCCAACTGTGTGTACTGGGTATAGTGATCAATGAAATAACTATAGCAGACTGTGTGTACTCGGTATAGTGATCAATGTAATAACTATAGCAGACTGTGTGTACTGGGTATAGTGATCAATGTAATAACTATAAGTGGACTGTGTGTACTGGGTATAGTGATCAATGTAATAACTATAAGCAGACTGTGTGTACTGGGTACAGTGATCAATGTAATAACTATAAGCCGACTGTGTGTACTCGGTATAGTGATCAAGTAATAACTATAGCAGACTGTGTGTACTCGGTATAGTGATCAATGTAATAACTATAGCAGTCTGTGTGTACTTGGTATAATGATGATTTTATTATCTATAAGACGACTGTTTGTACTAGGTATAGTGATCAATGTAATAACTATAAGCAGACTGTGTGTACTGGGTATAGTGATCAATGTAATAACTATGAGCCGACTGTGTGTACTCGGTATAGTGATCAATGTAATAACTATAAGCTGACTGTGTGTACTCGGTATAGTGATCATTTTAATATCTATAAGCAGACTGTGTGTACTGGGTATAGTGATCAATTTATTGAATTATTAAGGCCTTGGAAATTGATTGTTGGTTTTCCCTTAAAATGAAACAACTTTTAGACTGGGCAGGCAGGTTTTTGTCCTGTATTTTGCTCATATCTCAGTGAAGGTGTGGAAAATGATGTCAAATTATTTAACCATACTGGAATCATACTGACAATCAAGATCAATGACCCTATGAAAAAAACCCCCCGAAAACGCGACCTGGTTGGTTAAAAATTTTTTTTTTTGGGAAATCAATCAGTTTTAACCCATAGTTACCCATAGTTACCCATTATAATGTGTATGTATGCAGCTTTGTTTGCTAGTAATAATAGATTTTAAAACCGAGTTACAATTTAACATGGTTGTACGTTTAATTTTCTGCTTTCTCCTAATAATTGTTTTCATATAATGTAGTACTACTGAAAATATGCTGAATATCTTATTATTATTTTGATAAAATTTTGCATTTTTACAGAAAGTACAAAATCTACTCTTGAAAATGATCTTAAAGAAAACAAAGCAAATGCTTCAGAAATATCATCACTACAGAGTGAAATCAACAGTCTACAGAGTAAACTGACAAATGTCACAAAAAAGCTGGACGAATCCACTAAAGAACTCAACAAGGAACAGGCTAAAAGCAGGAGTGCCTCTAAACAGAGCCAGGTAGGAACAGGCTAAAAGCAGGAGTGCCTCTAAACAGAGCCAGGTAGGAACAGGCTAAAAGCAGGAGTGCCTCTAAACAGAGCCAGGTATACATGTATAGTATACACAGCCAATGGACACAGTGTAGAATGTGGAAATCCCTGATGTATCAGTCACAATGACTTAAATTATCATGTCCCCAATTTATTTATGTATTTCTGAAAGAGTCCACAAATAGAGCATGTTTATGATGAACTCAATGTGTTATATACTTTATATAAAGAAAACCTAGTAATCATGTCATTAAATCACCATGAATGTAGGAATTATTAATGCTATAACCGTCATGAGCATGGTCTGACAACAGACTTTATTTTGTTTTGATATTTTAATATAACTTTATGATTTCAGAGTATACAAAGCAAACAAGGATCCCTACTACAAAGAGTGGACATATTAGATAAGGAAAATGAGGAACTGAAAGACCAGGTGGCGACATTAGAGGAGCAAAAAGATGAAATCGAGGAAAGTTTGAAATCTGCCAGAAAACAAGTAGATAAACTCCAGAAACAGGTCACAGAAAAAGAGGTAAGATAAACTCCAGAAAGAGGTTACAGATAAGGACGTAAGATAAACTCAGAATGAGGTCACATAAAAGGAGGTAAGGAACTTCAGATGGAGGTCACAGATAAAGAGGCAAGATAAACTATAGAAAGGGGTTCACTGTTAAAGAGGAAAGATTAACTCTGGGATGAATTCGCAGAAAAAGAGGTACGATAAACTTAAGGGGTCACAGATAAGGAGGTAAGATAAACTCCAGAAAGAGGTCACAGATAAAGATAAACTCCAGAACTAGATCGCAGATAAGGAGGTAAGGTATACTTCAGAAAGAAGTCACAGATAAGGACATAAGATAAACTCAGAATGAGGTCACAGAAATGCGGTAAGGAACTTCAGATAGAGGTCACAGATAAAGAGGCAAGATAAACATCAGAAAGGTGTTCACTGTTAAAGTGGTAAGATAAACTCCAGAATGAATTCACAGAAAAAAAGGTAAGATAAACTTCAAGGGTCACAGATAAGGAGGTCAGAAACTTCAGATAGAGGTCACAGATAAGGAGGTAAAATAATCTCCAGAAAGAGGTCACAGATAAAGAGGTAAGATAAACTCCAGAAAGAGGTCACAGAGAAGGAGGTAAGATAAACTCCAGAAAGAGGTCACAGATAAAGAGGTTAAATAAACTTCAGAAAGAGGTCACAGATAAAGAGGTAAGATAAACTCCAGAAAGAGGTCACAGATAAAGAGGTAAGATAAACTCCAGAAAGAGGTCACATATAAAGAGGTTAAATAAACTTCAGATAGAGGTCACAGATAAGGAGGTAAAATAATCTCCAGAAAGAGGTCACAGATAAAGAGGTTAAATAAACTTCAGATAGAGGTCACAGATAAGGAGGTAAAATAATCTCCAGAAAGAGGTCACAGATAAAGAGGTTAAATAAACTTCAGAAAGAGGTCACAGAAAAGGAGGTAAGATAAACCCCAGAAAGAGTTCACAGATAAAGAGGTAAGATAAACTCCAGAAAGAGGTCACAGAAAAAGAGGTAAGATAAACTCCAGAAAGAGGTCACATATAAAGAGGTAAGATAAACTTGAGAAAGAGGTCACAGATAAGGAGGTAAGATAAACTCCAGAACTAGGTCACAAATAAGGAGGTAATATAAACTCCAGAAAGAGGTCACAGATAAGGAGGTACATAAACTTCAGAAAGAAGTCACAGATAAGGAGGTACATAAACTTCAGAAAAAGGTCACAGATAAAGAGGTAAGATAAACTTCAGAAAAAGGTCACAGATAAGGAGGTAAGATAAGCTCCAGAAAAAGGTCACAGATAAGGAGGTAAGATAAGCTCCAGAAAAAGGTCACAGATAAGGAGGTAAGATAAGCTCCAGAAAAAGGTCACAGATAAGGAGATAAGATAAACTCCAGAAAAAGGTCACAGATAAGGAGGTAAGATAAACTCCAGAAAAAGGTCACAGATAAGGAGGTAAGATGAACTCCAGAGAGGTTACATGTATTACTACTTGACTTTTTTATGACAAGTAAGTTGAACAGGGTTGTAATAAGTCTTGTATAGGTTATCATAAGTCCAAGATAATCATACATTGAATAAAAGGGAGGTTATCAGAAACACCATATTATAGGTTATCACATGTTTATTGTCATCCTACATTGGATACAAGGGAGGTAATCAGGGAGGCTTTAGAAGTCTTCAATGAAGACCACATTATAGGTTACCACATGTTTATTGTCATCCTACATTGGATACAAGGGAGGTAATCAGGGATGCTTCAGAAGTCTTCAATGAAGACCACATTATAGGTTATCACATGTTTATTGTCATCATACATTGGATACAAGGGAGGTAATCAGGGAGGCTTTAGAGTCTTCAGTGAAGACCACATTATAGGTTATCACATGTTTATTGTCATCCTACATTGGATACAAGGGAGGTAATCAGGGAGGCTTTAGAGTCTTCAATGAAGACCACATTATAGGTTATCACATGTTTATTGTCATCATACATTGAATACAAGGGAGGTAATCAGGGAGGCTTTAGAGTCTTCAGTGAAGACCACATTATAGGTTATCACATTTTTATTGTCATCCTACATTGGATACAAGGGAGGTAATCAGGGAGGCTTTAGAGTCTTCAATGGAGACTACATTATAGGTTATCACATGTTTATTGTCATCCTACATTGGATACAAGGGAGGTAATCAGGGAGGCTTTAGAGTCTTCAATGAAGACCACATTATAGGTTATCACATTTTTATTGTCATCCTACATTGGATACAAGGGAGGTAATCAGGGAGGCTTTAGAAGTCTTCAATGAAGACCACTTTATAGGTTATCACATGTTTATTGTCATCCTACATTGGATACAAGGGAGGTAATCAGGGAGGCTTTAGAAGTCTTCAATGAAGACCACATTATAGGTTTTCACATGTTTATTGTCATCATACATTGGATACAAGGGAGGTAATCAGGGAGGCATTAGAAGTCTTCAATGAAGACCACATTATAGGTTATCACATGTTTATTGTCATCCTACATTGAATACAAGGGAGGTAATCAGGGAGGCTTTAGAAGTCTTCAATATAGACCACATTATAGGTTATCACATCTTTATTGTCATCCTACATTGAATACAAGGGAGGTAATCAGGGAGGCTTTAGAGTCTTCAATGAAGACCACATTATAGGTTATCACATTTTTATTGTCATCATACATTGGATACAAGGGAGGTAATCAGGGAGGCTTTAGAAGTCTTCAATGAAGACCACATTATAGGTTATCACATTTTTATTGTCATCCTACATTGGATACAAGGGAGGTAATCAGGGAGGCTTTAGAGTCTTCAATGAAGACCACATTATAGGTTATCACATGTTTATTGTCATCATACATTGGATACAAGGGAGGTAATCAGGGAGGCTTTAGAAGTCTTCAATGAAGACCACATTATAGGTTATCACATTTTTATTGTCATCCTACAGCGGATAAAAATGACACTTTGATATATATTTGTCCAAAGTAGATAAATAAATCAAATAGAAACTGCATAATTCAAGTAATCATTAAAATACAAAACAATAAATCAACAAAACTTAAGGAAACAAGGGAGGTAATCAGGAAAGGACAAACTTAAGGACATAAACTTCTGGGTTGGAATAGTCAAATACCAGTAAAGGAATCACAATCCCCAACCCAATACTGGTAATACATATATGCAGATATGAATAGCAAAAACAAAACTACACCTGCACAATACAGAACACATGGAAGCGACACAGCATGTAAATACAGACGCAATAAAGTTAAGAATTAACACAATTTATACTATCATACAGACACAGATACCCAATACGTTTTATTTGTATAGTGTTTAAAATTGTAGAAAATGATAGAAACAATGACCAGGGAGAAGACAGAGTTAGAGGAATCAATAAACAGTCTACAACAGAACATAGACACACTGGAGGCTAAGATAGAGGAGGCTGCAGAGAGGGAGAGACTGATGATAGAATATCCTGATCTGAATGGTCCTGTCAATCCAGACCTGACAGGTAGGTCTGACTTAACTAAACTGAATGGTCCTGTCTGTCCAGACCTGACAGGTAGGTCTGACTTAATTGAACTGAAGGGTCCTGTCTGTCCATACCTGCCAGTTAGGTCTGTCTTAATTCTGATCTGAATGGTCCTGTCAATCCAGACCTGACAGGTAGGTCTGACTTAATCCTGATCTGAATGGTCCTGTCAATCCAGACCTGACAAGTAGGTCTGACTTAATCCTGATCTGAATGGTCCTGTCAATCCAGACCTGACAGGTAGGTCTGACTTAATTGAACTGAAGGGTCCTGTCTGTCCATACCTGCCAGGTAGGTCTGTCTTAATTCTGATCTGAATGGTCCTGTCAATCCAGACCTGACAAGTAGGTCTGACTTAATTCTGATCTGAATGGTCCTGTCAATCCAGACATGACAGGTAGGTCTGACTTAATCCTGATCTGAATGGTCCTGTCAATCCAGACATGAGAGGTAGGTCTGAATTAATCCTGATCTGAATGGTCCTGTCAATCCAGACCTGACAGGTAGGCCTGACTTAATCCTGATCTGAATGGTCCTGTCAATCTAGACCTGACAGGTAGGTCTGACTTAATCCTGATCTGAATGGTCCTGTCAATCCTGACCTGACAGGTAGGTCGGACTTAATCCTGATCAGAATGGTCCTGTCAATCCAGACCTGACAAGTAGGTCTGACTTAATCCTGATCTGAATGGTCCTGTCAATCCAGACCTGACAGGTAGGTCTAACTTAATCCTGATCTGAATGGTCCTGACAATCCAGACATGACAGGTAGGTCTGACTTAATCCTGATCTGAACAGTGAATGGTCCTGTCAATCCAGACCTGACAAGTAGGTCTGACTTAATCCTGATCTGAATGGTCCTGTCAATCCAGTCCTGACAGGTAGGTCTGACTTAATCCTGGTCTGAATGATCCTGTCAATCCAGACCTGACAGGTAGGCCTGACTTAATCCTGATCTGAATGGTCCTGTCAATCCAGACCTGACAGGTAGGTCTGACTTAATCCTGATCAGAATGGTCCTGTCAATCCAGACATGACAAGTTGGTCTGACTTAATCGTGATCTGAATGGTCCTGTCAATCCAGACCTGACAAGTAGGTCTGACTTAATCCTGATCTGAATGGTCCTGTCAATCCAGTCCTGACAGGTAGGTCTAACTTAATCCTGATCTGAATGGTCCTGTCAATCCAGACCTGACAGGTAGGTCTGACTTAATCCTGGTCTGAATGGTCCTGTCAATCCAGACATGACAGGTAGGTCTGACTTAATCCTGATCTGAATGGTCCTGTCAATCCAGACATGACAGGTAGGTCTGACTTAATCTTGATCTGAATGGTCCTGTCAAGCCAGACCTGACAAGTAGGTCTGACTTAATCCTGATCTGAATGGTCCTGTCAATTCAGGCCTGACAAGTAGGTCTGACTTAATCCTGGTCTGAATGGTCCTGTCAATCCAGACTTGACAGGTAGGTCTGACTTAATCTTGATCTGAATGGTCCTGTCAATCCAGACCTGACAAGTAGGTCTGACTTAATCCTGATCTGAATGGTCCTGTCAATTCAGACCTGACAAGTAGGTCTGACTTAATCCTGATCTGAATGGTCCTGTCAATCCAGACCTGACAAGTAGGTCTGACTTAATCCTGATCTGAATTGTCCTGTCAATCCCGACATGACAGGTAGGTCTGAATTAATCCTGATCTGAATAGTCCTGTCAATCCAGACCTGACAGGTAGGCCTGACTTAATCCTGATCTGAATGGTCCTGTCAAGCCAGACCTGACAAGTAGGTCTGACTTAATCCTGATCTGAATGGTCCTGTTAATCCAGACCTGACAAGTAGGTCTGACTTAATCCTGATCTGAATGGTCCTGTCAATCCAGACCTGACAAGTAGGTCTGACTTAATCCTGATCTGAATGGTCCTGTCAATCCAGACCTGACAGGTAAGTCTGACTTAATCCTGATCTGAATGGTCTTGTCAATCCAGATCTGACATGTAGGTCTGACTTAATCCTGAAAAAATTTCTCAAACAGTACATTGTCAGTAGTTGAGTTGATATTAATGATCAAGTTCTCTATATAATTATTATTATATAAGTATTATTGCATATTTTTCCATATTGGTCTGAGATCAGCTATATTGGACTGAGCAAGGCAAAGTCCAATATGCCTAGCCTTAGACCAATAATTCAGCCAATATGGAAAACGTATACATTTATTGACCTACCAGTAAAATATGTTATATTGACTGTTCAATATGGCAATTGGCATACTTTGGTATATTGTATTGTATTGGCATTTCAAGACTTATAAACTATTGTCACTGTAGGTACTGGTGATATTGCTGTAGATATCTATTGTCACTGTAGGTACTGGTGATGTTGCTGTAGATATCTATTGTCACTGTAGGTACTGGTGATATTGCTGTAGATATCTATTGTCACTTTAGGTACTGGTGATATTGCTGTAGACATCTATTGTCACTGTAGGTACTGGTGATATTGCTGTAGATATCTATTGTCACTGTAGGTACTGGTGATGTTGCTGTAGATATCTATTGTCACTGTAGGTACTGGTGATATTGCTGTAGAAATCTATTGTCACTGTAGGTACTGGTGATATTGCTGTAGATATCTATTGTCACTGTAGGTACTGGTGATATTGCTGTAGATATCTATTGTCACTGTAGGTACTGGTGATATTGCTGTAGATATCTATTGTCACTGTAGGTACTGGTGATATTGCTGTAGATATCTATTGTCACTGTAGGTACTGGTGATATTGCTGTAGATATCTATTGTCACTGTAGGTACTGGTGATATTGCTGTAGATATCTATTGTCACTGTAGGTACTGGTGATATTGCTGTAGATATCTATTGTCACTGTAGGTACTGGTGATATTGCTGTAGATATCTATTGTCTCTGTAGGTACTGGTGATATTGCTGTAGATATCTATTGTCACTGTAGGTACTGGTGATTTTGCTGTAGATATCTATTGTCACTGTAGGTACTGGTGATATTGCTGTAGATATCTATTGTCACTGTAGGTGCTGGTGATATTGCTGTAGATATCTATTGTCACTGTAGGTACTGGTGATATTGCTGTAGATATCTATTGTCACTGTAGGTACTGGTGATATTGCTGTAGATATCTATTGTCACTGTAGGTACTGGTGATGTTGCTGTAGATATCTATTGTCACTGTAGGTACTGGTGATGTTGCTGTAGATATCTATTGTCACTGTAAGTACTGGTGATATTGCTGTAGATATCTATTGTCACTGTAGGTACTGGTGATGTTGCTGTAGATATCTATTGTCACTGTAGGTACTGGTGATATTGCTGTAGATATCTATTGTCACTGTAGGTACTGTTGATGTTGCTGTAGATATCTATTGTCACTGTAGGTACTGGTGATATTGCTGTAGATATCTATTGTCACTGTAGGTACTGGTGATATTGCTGTAGATATCTATTGTCACTGTAGGTACTGGTGATATTGCTGTAGATATCTATTGTCACTGTAGGTACTGGTGATATTGCTGTAGATATCTATTGTCACTGTAGGTACTGGTGATATTGCTGTAGATATCTATTGTCACTGTAGGTACTGGTGATATTGCTGTAGATATCTATATGTCACTGTAGGTACTGGTGATGTTGGGGTAGATATCTATTGTCACTGTAGTTACTGGTGATGTTGGGGTAGATATCTATTGTCACTGTAGTTACTGGTGATGTTGGGGTAGATATCTATTGTCACTGTAGGTACTGGTGATGTTGGGGTAGATATCTATTGTCACTGTAGGTACTGGTGATATTGCTGTAGATATCTATTGTCACTGTAGGCACTGGTGATATTGCTGTAGATATCTATTGTCACTGTAGTTACTGGTGATATTGCTGTAGATATCTATTATCACTGTAGGTACTGGTGATATTGCTGTAGATATCTATTGTCAATGTAGGTACTGGTGATATTGCTGTTGATATCAATTGTCACTGTAGGTACTGGTGATATTGCTGTAGATATCTATTGTCACTGTAGGTACTGGTGATATTGGTGTAGATATCTATTGTCACTGTAGGTACTGGTGATATTGTTGTAGATATCTATTGTCACTGTAGGTACTGGTGATATTGGTGTAGATATCTATTGTTACTGTAGGTACTGGTGATATTGGTGTAGATATCTATTGTCACTGTAGGTACTGGTGATATTGGTGTAGATATCTATTGTCACTGTAGGTACTGGTGATATTGCTGTAGATATCTATTGTCACTGTAGGTACCGGTGATATTGCTGTAGATATCAATTGTCACTGTAGGTACCGGTGATATTGCTGTAGATATCTATTGTCACTGTAGGTACTGGTGATATTGCTGTAGATATCTATTGTCACTGTAGGTACTGGTGATATTGCTGTAGATATCTATTGTCACTGTAGGCACTGGTGATATTGCTGTAGATATCTATTGTCACTGTAGGCACTGGTGATATGGCTGTAGATATCTATTGTCATTGTAGGTACTGGTGATATGGCTGTAGATATCTATTGTCTCTGTAGGTACTGGTGATATTGCTGTAGATATCTATTGTCACTGAAGGTACTGGTGATATTGCTGTAGATATCTATTGTCACTGTAGGTACTGGTGATATTGCTGTAGATATCTATTGTCACTGTAGGTACTGGTGATATTGGTGTAGATATCTATTGTCACTGTAGTTACTGGTGATATTGCTGTAGATATCTATTGTCACTGTAGGTACTGGTGATATTGCTGTAGATATGGAGAATCAGGTCAAGGCTAATGCAATCAGGATACAAGTGTTAGAGGAACAAAATGAAGGACTGAGAAATTCTATAACAAAGATTATGTCATTACAGAAAGGAAGTCAACCTGGAACACAAGCAAAGGTTAGTGTTGTATTCAAGAAATGTTTCCAATTTTTACATGGTTAATAAATGTAACCATGTTTGTATAACGTCAAAACAGTTTGTTTTTTTTTTTTGCATTATAAAATGCCCCAAATCATCTTATACAGTATAAACTGTTCAGAAATCAAAAAGAATTCAATTACAGTCAAACATAAATAGCTTGAATTAGGTCTGCTCAAACTGCACTGATTTTTCAATCTAATTAACATGCAGCGACCATAGCAAAAAGGGGGGGAGCAAGTGAAAGATTTAATTTTAATTAGATTGCTGATTTTTGGAACTGTTTAAAGTCCAGTCAATTTGTTCTATGTATCTTTATCACCAATTTCTAGAAAATGCACTCCTGTAAAGGTCCATATGATAAAAAATTCTTATGAATTGCCATAAATAATTCAAATCAAAAAATAAAATGGGTGTCAATGTTAAACACTTATGGTTTAAAAAAAAAAAAATTCATAAGTGTAGAATAATATATTTAAAGGTAATTTATTCCATAACCAGCCATACTCAGTAAATGCAATAAATTCATCTGGTACAGAACTTTGATAGCAAAATTTGTGTTTGATGACCATTTTTAGTTTGAGCCATCAAATTCTAATGTAGAATGATACTCATCTAGCGATATAGCACTTTTTAGCTCACCTGGCCGAAGGCCATGTGAGCTTATGCCATCACTATGCGTCCGTCATCGTTCGTCGTCCGTCGTCGTCCGTTAACAATTTCAAAAATCTTCTTGTCTGAAACTACTGAACCAATTTGACTGAAACTTGATAGGAATGATAAATGACATGTTGGCTACAAACGATCCTCATTTTAAATTGATCCTATAAAAAACATGGCCGCCATTGCTAAAAATAGAACAGGGGGGTAAAACAGCAGTTATTTGCAAATAACCCAAAAACGGTGACAGATATCAAAATTCTGGCACAGGGTAAAAGTGATCAGCACGTGAAAATCTACCTACCCTGAAATTTTGAAGAAATTCCAAGAAACCATGTGGGAGTTATTGCCCCTTTTCTTGATTTTTTCTGAGTTTTGCACTAATTTTGTCTTATATCTCAAGAACTATATAAGATATTGAAGTTATTTCAATTGCATATTGTTCAGCTAAGTAAGCTCTACAAAATTGTCATTGGGTTGAAAATGTCAGATGACCCCTTATAGGGGCTATGGCCTCTTAAATGCCAGAAATAGTAGTTTTACCCTTATAGATTGCGAACCGTCCGTTAACAATTTCAAAAATCTTCTTGTCTGAAACTACTGAACCAATTTGACTGAAACTTGATAGGAATTATAAATGACATGTTGGCTACAAACGATCCTCATTTTAAATTGATCCGATAAAAAACATGGCCGCCGTTGCTAAAAATAGAACAGGGGGGTAAAACAGCAGTTTTTTGCAAATAACTCAAAAACGTTGACAGATATCAAAATTCGGGCACAGGGTAAAAGTGATCAGCACGTCAAGATCTACCTACCCTGAAATTTTGAAGAATGTCAGATGACCCCTTATAGGGGCTATGGCCCCTTAAATTGCAGAAATAGTTTTTTTACCCTTATAGATTGTGAACGATAGAAGATAGGGAAAAGGTTTTGCTTGCTTAAATGTTCAGCTAATTGAGCTCTACAAAATTGTCCATTGGGTTGAAATTGTCAGATGACCCCTTATAGGGGTTATGGCCCCTTAAATGTCAAAAATACTGCTTTTAGCCTTATAGATTGTGAACGATAGAAGATAGAGAAAAGGTTTTGCTTAATTATATGTTCAGCTAATTGAGCTCTACAAAATTGTCCATTAGGTCGAAATTGTAAGATGACCCCTTATAGGGGTTATGGCCCTTTAATAAATGTAAACAATAGTCTAAATTAGATTGATGTAGTCGGGTAATTAATTAAATTGGTTATAGCCCCTTAAAGGTCAACAAACTGTTTTAGCTGACACGAGTAAAGGTGGTCTACTTGTGTTTACCATGACCATTACAGACAAAGTTTTAACAGTGGACTCTATAGGAATATTTTTCAAATGCCAACTTTTCTGAACTGCAAAGCTGATTCAAGCCATATTATTGTATGTGAATACTTATTGGATGGTTCCCTTAAAAGTTTATGCTTGCTCATTTGATCTAAAATCAACAATGGCTGCAATTGTAGGAATCAATTTTACATGCAAACCTATATATAGGAAAAATGTCTGAAGCTATTGAATCAATTGAAACCAAACAGCAGGATTCATTGGATGGTCTCAAAGATCATGTTATTTATAACAGTAAAAAATTTAAAGTTACAGGACTTAGTTTGACAATGTGGATATGCCATCTTCTTTGCCTATATAAATCAGGTGAGCGATACAGGCTCTAGAGAGCATCTTGTTTATTCATACAATAGATAAATATTTGAATGGCATGTTACACAAATTAATCTCATAAGCTATGGCAATGAAAGGTCTTTTTCAAGGGTTCTCTGTACAATTCATTGTCCAATGTCTAACCAGAATATAATGACCAATTACTTACCTTTGTGAGACTAATTACTTACCTTTGTGGGACTAATTACTTACCTTTGTGGGACTAATTACTTACCTTTGTGAGACTAATTAGGTTACTTTGCAGACTATGCACTTTGAGTCTCTAGTTTTGTTCTCCGTTGATAAACAGTAAATGATAAAGACTTTGTCAGTCTGTAAACAGTCAAGTGATAAAGACTTTTTTCCTGAGTCAATAAACAATCCAGTGATAAAGACTTTGTCCTGAGTCAATAAACATTCACGTGATACAGACTTGTCCTGAGTCAATAAACAGTCCAGTGATACAGACTTGTCCTGAGTCAATAAACAGTCCAGTGATACAGACTTTGTCCTGAGTCAATAAACATTCATGTGATACAGACTTTTGTCCAGAGTCAATAAACAGTCAAGTGATACAGACTTTTGTCCTGAGTCAATAAAGAGTCAAGTGATACAGAAATTTGTCCTGAGTTAATAAACAGTCCAGTGATACAGACTTTTGTCCTTAGTCAATAAACATTCACGTGATACAGACTTGTCCTGAGTCAATAAATAGTCCAGTGATAAAGACTTTGTCCTTAGTCAATAAACATTCACGTGATACAGTCTTGTCCTGAGTCAATAAACAGTCCAGTGATACAGACTTGTCCTGAGTCAATAAACAGTCCAGTGATACAGACTTTGTCCTGAGTCAATAAACATTCATGTGATACAGACTTTTGTCCAGAGTCAATAAACAGTCAAGTGATACAGACTTTTGTCCTGAGTCAATAAACAGTCAAGTGATACAGACTTGTCCTGAGTCAATAAATAGTCCAGTGATAAAGACTTTGTCCTTAGTCAATAAACATTCACGTGATACAGACTTGTCCCAAGTCAATAAACAGTCCAGTGATACAGACTTGTCCTGAGTCAATAAACAGTCCAGTGATACAGACTTTGTCCTGGTTCAATAAACATTCATGTGATACAGACTTTTGTCCAGAGTCAATAAACAGTCAAGTGATACAGACTTTTGTCCTGAGTCAATAAACAGTCAAGTGATACAGAAATTTGTCCTGAGTTAATAAACAGTCCAGTGATACAGACTTTTGTCCTGAGTCAATAAACAGTCCAGTGATACAGACTTTGTCCTGGGTCAATAAACATTCACGTAATACAGACTTTGTCCTGAGTCAATAAACAGTCAAGTGATACAGACTTTTGTCCCAAGTCAATAAACAGTCCAGTGATACAGACTTTGTCCTGGGTCAATAAACATTCACGTAATACAGACTTTGTCCTGAGTCAATAAACAGTCAAGTGATACAGACTTTTGTCCCAAGTCAATAAACAGTCCAGTGATACAGACTTTGTCCTGGGTCAATAAACATTCACGTGATACAGCACTCTCCGGCACAGAGAATATAACTGGTTCCCAGATATAACTTCTGCCACAGGTCATTCCCCATTTACTGCAGGTCTACATTTGTCGTCTGCTTGTAATGTTTGTAAACAAAGAATGATGTTTGTAAAAAATACACAAGATCTTATTTATTTTTATATAGTCTATTTTTACACTTTTGATACAGTTTTACATTGCAATTAATGTGTTTTTACGTGAAGCGGATATGAGAGATATCTCTCACAATGTCAACCAATAGTATGGCAGAAGTGATTGTGGTTGACGTAGGATACCCAGAATCCTTTTGCGTGGAGATTGGTGATACAGACTTTGTCCTGAGTCATTAAACATTCAAGTGATACAGACTGTGTCCTGAGTCATTAAACAGTCAAGGGACACAGACTTTGTTCCGGGTCTATTTACAGTCAAATGTTAGAAGACTTTGTCTCTGATTTGTTCATATTTTTGAATGGTTCCAGTAGTTAAGGAAGTTTTTGCAAGGTACTCTGGCTTCTTCCCCTATAGAAACTGGATGCCAAGATATAGCTTAAAAATTGCTGAGTGGCAATAAGCACCATAAAAACAAACAAACTTATTTTTGGCTGGGTAGCATTAAGTACAAATCCAGGTTATCATTTGGATTTTAAATATTGTTTGGGTTTTAGCGCCCCTGATGAGTCTTGATTAGACGAAATGCACGTCTGGCATAGCAATTAACCTTGGTATCTTTGACGACATTTTATTTACAACCACTGGGTCGATGCCTCTGCTGGTGGACTGTAGTCCCCGAGGGTATCACCAACCCAGTAGTCACACTTCGGTATCATTGATTCTTTTAGTGATATAGTCAATTTTCGAAAAGTATTCTAATTCTAAGCTTTTTCTATTTTCAAGGTGTAGACAGCCTTAGCCGGATTTGATAAAATGTTTTGGAATTTTGGTCATAAAGGCTCTACAACATCTTAATCATTTGGATTTTAAATATTGTTTGGGTTTGAGTGCCATTGATGAGTCTTGATTACACGAAATGTGCGTCTGGCATAGTAAATTGTCTTTACCTTGGTATCATTTTATTTATAGTAAGTCTGTTGGGCAGGCAAGGAAAATAGGGTATCTATTTTGGGTCGTCAACTCCTCCTACCTAAAACCAGATCTCTTAATTTCACAGAAAGATTGCACATGTATTGAAGTTGTGCACTTGCTATTAAGTGTTCACGGATTTTTTTCCCAATTTTCCAGACTTGGGAATTTAGTGACAGTCATTTTTCAGAACATTTGCAGAAGATGGTACCTATTTTGTGTAATCAACTCCTACTACAGTTTTCAACTCAGATCTTTGAAACTTTACAGAAAGTTTGTAAATAAATTAAAGTTGTGCACCTTCAATTATGGAATTGTTCACAAATTTTTTCCTTATTTTCCAGACTTGCAAACTTAGTTAAGGTTGCATATGTATTGAAGTTGTGAACCTGCAATTATGAAATTGTTCGAGGCATTGTTTCCTAATTTTCCAGACTTGGGAACTTAATCATTTTTCAGAATATTTGCAGAAGATGGTATATATTTTGTGTAATCAACTCCTCCTCCTTATTTTTACACAGAACCAAAACCTTCTTTTAACAAATGGAAAACCATTCCCAATTTATTAAGGCACATGCATTGCATTCCAGCCATTTCAAACTTTTTTTTAAACAGTTAAGTGATGCGGACACACCACTTTGAGTTTCTGGTTGTCGATTCAGTCAATAATTTTTTATTTGTAGCTAATACCCCCAAAACAGCTATGGTCCAATGATAATTTAGAGAGAGTGAAAGAAGATATAAGAAAAGATGAAGATCGTGTCTGGCAGCCTGACAGGTACAACACAGTTTAACTATGTTAAATCGGTTATTTATAATAAAATATCATCTGTTAAATTATCTCCTTTTGTGAAATTACTACTTTTAATTAAGCGATATTTTTTGATAATTTTAGGACTATGCAAATAAATAAGGTAATTTAACAAAGGGAGATAACTCGAGAAAGTCATTTTATATTTCAATTTAGCAGAATATTGATTATTCATGTGCTCCATGATTCTGTAGTGGTAACAAGTCCCTGGGTCATGTGTTCCATGATACTGTAGCGGTAACAAGTCCCTGGGTCATGTCTTCCAAGACGTAGTGGTAACAAGTCCCTGGGTCATGTGTTCCATGATTCTGTAGTGGTAATAAGTCCCTGGGTCGTGTGGTCCATGATTCTGTAGTGGTAATAAGTCCCTGGGTCGTGTGTTCCATGATGCTGTAGTGGTAATAAGTTCCTGGGTCATGTGTTCCATGATGCTGTAGCGGTAATAAGTCCCTGGGTCGTGTGTTCCATGATTCTGTAGCGGTAATAAGTCCCTGGGTCATGTGTTCCATGATTCTGTAGCGGTAATAAGTCCTTATTTGTTCCATGATACTGTAGTGGTAATAAGTGTGTGGGTCGTGTGGTCCATGATACTGTAGTGGTAATAAGTCCCTGGGTCATGTGTTCCATGATACTGTAGTGGTAATAAGTCCCTGGGTCATGTGTTCCATGATTCTGTAGTGGTAATAAGTGTGTGGGTCGTGTGGTCCATGATACTGCAGTGGTAATAAGTCCCTGTGTCATGTGTTTTATGATTCTGTAGTGGTAATAAGTCCCTGTGTCATGTGTTCCATGATTCTTTAGCAGTAATAAGTCCCTGGGTCATGTATTCCATGATGCTGTAGTGGTAATAAGTCCCTGTGTCATGTATTCCATGATACTGTAGTGGTAATAAGTCCCTGGGTCATGTATTCCATGATGCTGTATTGGTAATAAGTCCCTGGGTCATGTATTCCATGATGCTGTAGTGGTAATAAGTCCCTGGGTCATGTATTCCATGATGCTGTAGTGGTAATAAGTCCCTGGGTCATGTATTCCATGATGCTGTAGTGGTAATAAGTCCCTGGGTCATGTGTTCCATGATACTGTAGTGGTAATAAGTCCCTGAGTCATGTATTCCATGATGCTGTAGTGGTAATAAGTCCCTGGGTCATGTGTTCCATGATGCTGTAGTTGTAATAAGTCCCTGTGTCATGTGTTCCATGATACTGTAGTGGTAATAAGTCCCTGAGTCATGTATTCCATGATGCTGTAGTGGTAATAAGTCCCTGGGTCATGTATTCCATGATGCTGTAGTGGTAATAAGTCCCTGTGTCATGTGTTCCATGATACTGTAGTGGTAATAAGTCCCTGTGTCATGTGTTCCATGATGCTGTAGTGGTAATAAGTCCCTGTGTCATGTGTTCCATGATACTGTAGTGGTAATAAGTCCCTGGGTCATGTCTTCCAAGACGTAGTGGTAACAAGTCCCTGGGTCATGTGTTCCATGATGCTGTAGTGGTAATAAGTCCCTGTGTCATGTATTCCATGATGCTGTAGTGGTAATAAGTCCCTGTGTCATGTGTTCCATGATTCTTTAGCGGTAATAAGTCCCTGGGTCATGTATTCCATGATGCTGTAGTGGTAATAAGTCCCTGTGTCATGTATTCCATGATACTGTAGTGGTAATAAGTCCCTGGGTCATGTATTCCATGATAATCCTTGCAAATCCTGCACGCACTTACGCGTTCACCACTGAACAAATTGCCTTTATTTTTTACACCCAATCAATAAATAAACTATTCACTGTTATGTTGTGTATGTTTAAATATTATTGCATCACATTGTATCTATTTAAGTGACTTAATCATTATCAGTGTGGTGTCTACCGCTTCTTTTGTTATGCAAATTAACGGTCATGAACGCTAGTCTCTTTCACTGATATTTTTGTCTGTCTTTATTGCACTTCTAAGAGCATACTTTGTGTATATAATAACTTTGTGTATATATAATGTTCTTCAGTTATGTTATTATTGTTGCATTAATGGAGAAGACAATTCTAAGTTCTGGTAACTTGTGTCTAATCCAAATTGTTTTACTTGAACAATAAAATATGTTTAAACAAAACAATAAGTCCCTGAGTCATGTATTCCATGATGCTGTAGTGGTAATAAGTCCCTGGGTCATGTATTCCATGATGCTGTAGTGGTAATAAGTCCCTGTGTCATGTGTTCCATGATACTGTAGTGGTAATAAGTCCCTGTGTCATGTGTTCCATGATGCTGTAGTGGTAATAAGTCCCTGTGTCATGTGTTCCATGATACTGTAGTGGTAATAAGTCCCTGGGTCATGTATTCCATGATGCTGTAGTGGTAATAAGTCCCTGTGTCATGTGTTCCATGATGCTGTAGTGGTAATAAGTCCCTGTGTCATGTGTTCCATGATACTGTAGTGGTAATAAGTCCCTGAGTCATGTATTCCATGATGCTGTACTGGTAATAAGTCCCTGGGTCATGTATTCCATGATACTGTAGTGGTAATAAGTCCCTGTGTCATGTATTCCATGATGCTGTATTGGTAATAAGTCCCTGTGTCATGTGTTCCATGATTCTGTAGCGGTAATAAGTCCCTGTGTCATGTGTTCCATGATTCTGTAGCGGTAATAAGTCCCTGTGTCATGTATTCCATGATGCTGTATTGGTAATAAGTCCCTGTGTCATGTGTTCCATGATGCTGTATTGGTAATAAGTCCCTGGGTCATGTATTCCATGATTCTGTAGTGGTAATAAGTCCCTGGGTCATGTATTCCATGATTCTGTAGTGGTAATAAGTCCCTGGGTCATGTGTTCCATGATTCTGTAGTGGTAATAAGTCCCTGTGTCATGTATTCCATGATGCTGTAGTGGTAATAAGTCCCTGGGTCATGTATTCCATGATGCTGTAGTGGTAATAAGTCCCTGAGTCATGTATTCCATGATGCTGTAGTGGTAATAAGTCCCTGGGTCATGTGTTCCATGCTTCTGTAGCGGTAATAAGTCCCTGGGTCATGTGTTTTATGATTCTGTAGTGGTAATAAGTCCCTGTGTCATGTGTTCCATGATGCTGTAGTGGTAATAAGTCCCTGGGTCATGTGTTCCATGATGCTGTAGTGGTAATAAGTCCCTGTGTCATGTATTCCATGATGCTGTAGTGGTAATAAGTCCCTGGGTCATGTGCTCCATGATTCTGTAGCGGTAATAAGTCCCTGGGTCATGTGTTCCATGATACTGTAGTGGTAATAAGTCCCTGGGTCATGTGTTCCTTGATTCTGTAGCGGTAATAAGTCCCTGGGTCGTGTGGTCCATGATTCTGTACTGGTAATAAGTCCCTGGGTCATGTGTTCCATGCTTCTGTAGTGGTAATAAGTCCCTGGGTCATGTGTTCCTTGATTCTGTAGCGGTAATAAGTCCCTGGGTCGTGTGGTCCATGATACTGTATTGGTAATAAGTCCCTGTGTCATGTGTTCCATGATTCTGTAGTGGTAATAAGTCCCTGGGTCATGTATTCCATGATGCTGTAGTGGTAATAAGTCCCTGGGTCATGTGTTCCATGATACTGTAGTGGTAATAAGTCCCTGTGTCATGTGTTCCATGATGCTGTAGTGGTAATAAGTCCCTGTGTCATGTGTTCCATGATACTGTATTGGTAATAAGTCCCTGGGTCGTGTGTTCCATGATGCTGTAGTGGTAATAAGTCCCTGTGTCATGTGTTCCATGATACTGTAGTGGTAATAAGTCCCTGTGTCATGTGTTCCATGATTCTGTAGTGGTAATAAATCCCTGTGTCATGTGTTCCATGATACTGTATTGGTAATAAGTCCCTGTGTCATGTATTCCATGATGCTGTAGCGGTAATAAGTCCCCGTGTCATGTATTCCATGATGCTGTAGTGGTAATAAGTCCCTGTGTCATGTATTCCATGATTCTATAGTGGTAATAAGTCCCTGTGTCATGTATTCCATGATGCTGTAGTGGTAATAAGTCCTGGGTCATGTGTTCCATGATACTGTAGTGGTAATAAGTCCCTGGGTCATGTATTCCATGATGCTGTAGTGGTAATAAGTCCCCGTGTCATGTATTCCATGATACTGTAGTGGTAATAAGTCCCCGTGTCATGTATTCCATGATACTGTATTGGTAATAAGTCCCTGTGTCATGTATTCCATGATGCTGTATTGGTAATAAGTCCCTGTGTCATGTATTCCATGATGCTGTAGTGGTAATAAGTCCCTGTGTCATGTGTTCCATGATACTGTATTGGTAATAAGTCCCTGTGTCATGTATTCCATGATGCTGTAGCGGTAATAAGTCCCTGTGTCATGTGTTCCATGATTCTGTAGTGGTAATAAGTCCCTGTGTCATGTATTCCATGATTCTGTAGTGGTAATAAGTCCCTGGGTCATGTATTCCATGATTCTGTAGCGGTAATAAGTCCCTGTGTCATGTGTTCCATGATGCTGTATTGGTAATAAGTCCCTGTGTCATGTGTTCCATGATTCTGTAGTGGAAATAAGTCCCTGTGTCATGTGTTCCATGATGCTGTAGTGGTAATAAGTCCCTGTGTCATGTATTCCATGATGCTGTAGTGGTAATAAGTCCCTGTGTCATGTATTCCATGATGCTGTATTGGTAATAAGTCCCTGTGTCATGTGTTCCATGATGCTGTATTGGTAATAAGTCCCTGTGTCATGTATTCCATGATGCTGTAGTGGTAATAAGTCCCTGTGTCATGTATTCCATGATGCTGTAGTGGTAATAAGTCCCTGTGTCATGTATTCGATGATGCTGTAGTGGTAATAAGTCCCTGTGTCATGTGTTCCATGATTCTGTAGTGGTAATAAGTCCCTGTGTCATGTGTTCCATGATGCTGTAGTGGTAATAAGTCCCTGTGTCATGTATTCCATGATGCTGTATTGGTAATAAGTCCCTGTGTCATGTATTCCATGATGCTGTATTGGTAATAAGTTCCTGTGTCATGTATTCCATGATGCTGTAGTGGTAATAAGTCCCTGTGTCATGTATTCCATGATGCTGTATTGGTAATAAGTCCCTGTGTCATGTATTCCATGATGCTGTATTGGTAATAAGTCCCTGGGTCATGTGTTCCATGATGCTGTATTGGTAATAAGTCCCTGGGTCATGAATTCCATGATTCTGTAGTGGTAATAAGTCCCTGTGTCATGTATTCCATGATGCTGTAGCGGTAATAAGTCCCTGTGTCATGTATTCCATGATTCTGTAGTGGTAATAAGTCCCTGTGTCATGTGTTCCATGATGCTGTAGTGGTAATAAGTCCCTGTGTCATGTATTCCATGATACTGTAGTGGTAATAAGTCCCTGGGTCATGTGTTCCATGATGCTGTATTGGTAATAAGTCCCTGGGTTGTGTGTTCCATGATTCTGTAGTGGTAATAAGTCCCTGTGTCATGTATTCCATGATACTGTATTGGTAATAAGTCCCTGTGTCATGTATTCCATGATGCTGTAGTGGTAATAAGTCCCTGTGTCATGTATTCCATGATGCTGTAGTGGTAATAAGTCCCTGTGTCATGTATTCCATGATGCTGTAGTGGTAATAAGTCCCTGTGTCATGTATTCCATGATGCTGTAGTGGTAATAAGTCCCTGGGTCATGTGTTCCATGATGCTGTATTGGTAATAAGTCCCTGGGTTGTGTGTTCCATGATTCTGTAGTGGTAATAAGTCCCTGTGTCATGTATTCCATGATGCTGTAGTGGTAATAAGTCCCTGTGTCATGTGTTCCATGATGCTGTATTGGTAATAAGTCCCTGGGTTGTGTGTTCCATGATTCTGTAGTGGTAATAAGTCCCTGTGTCATGTATTCCATGATACTGTATTGGTAATAAGTCCCTGTGTCATGTGTTCCATGATGCTGTAGTGGTAATAAGTCCCTGTGTCATGTATTCCATGATGCTGTAGTGGTAATAAGTCCCTGTGTCATGTATTCCATGATGCTGTAGTGGTAATAAGTCCCTGTGTCATGTATTCCATGATGCTGTAGTGGTAATAAGTCCCTGTGTCATGTATTCCATGATGCTGTAGTGGTAATAAGTCCCTGTGTCATGTGTTCCATGATGCTGTAGTGGTAATAAGTCCCTGTGTCATGTATTCCATGATGCTGTAGTGGTAATAAGTCCCTGTGTCATGTGTTCCATGATACTGTATTGGTAATAAGTCCCTGGGTCATGTATTCCATGATGCTGTAGTGGTAATAAGTACCCGTGTCATGTATTCCATGATACTGTAGTGGTAATAAGTCCCCGTGTCATGTATTCCATGATACTGTATTGGTAATAAGTCCCTGTGTCATGTATTCCATGATGCTGTATTGGTAATAAGTCCCTGTGTCATGTATTCCATGATGCTGTAGTGGTAATAAGTCCCTGTGTCATGTGTTCCATGATACTGTATTGGTAATAAGTCCCTGTGTCATGTATTCCATGATGCTGTAGCGGTAATAAGTCCCTGTGTCATGTGTTCCATGATTCTGTAGTGGTAATAAGTCCCTGTGTCATGTATTCCATGATTCTGTAGTGGTAATAAGTCCCTGGGTCATGTATTCCATGATTCTGTAGCGGTAATAAGTCCCTGTGTCATGTGTTCCATGATGCTGTATTGGTAATAAGTCCCTGTGTCATGTGTTCCATGATTCTGTAGTGGTAATAAGTCCCTGTGTCATGTGTTCCATGATGCTGTAGTGGTAATAAGTCCCTGTGTCATGTATTCCATGATGCTGTAGTGGTAATAAGTCCCTGTGTCATGTATTCCATGATGCTGTATTGGTAATAAGTCCCTGTGTCATGTGTTCCATGATGCTGTATTGGTAATAAGTCCCTGTGTCATGTATTCCATGATGCTGTAGTGGTAATAAGTCCCTGTGTCATGTATTCCATGATGCTGTAGTGGTAATAAGTCCCTGTGTCATGTATTCGATGATGCTGTAGTGGTAATAAGTCCCTGTGTCATGTGTTCCATGATTCTGTAGTGGTAATAAGTCCCTGTGTCATGTGTTCCATGATGCTGTAGTGGTAATAAGTCCCCGTGTCATGTATTCCATGATGCTGTAGTGGTAATAAGTCCCTGTGTCATGTGTTCCATGATGCTGTAGTGGTAATAAGTCCCTGTGTCATGTATTCCATGATGCTGTAGTGGTAATAAGTCCCTGGGTCATGTGTTCCATGATGCTGTATTGGTAATAAGTCCCTGGGTTGTGTATTCCATGATTCTGTAGTGGTAATAAGTCCCTGTGTCATGTATTCCATGATGCTGTAGTGGTAATAAGTCCCTGTGTCATGTGTTCCATGATGCTGTATTGGTAATAAGTCCCTGGGTTGTGTGTTCCATGATTCTGTAGTGGTAATAAGTCCCTGTGTCATGTATTCCATGATACTGTATTGGTAATAAGTCCCTGTGTCATGTGTTCCATGATGCTGTAGTGGTAATAAGTCCCTGTGTCATGTATTCCATGATGCTGTAGTGGTAATAAGTCCCTGTGTCATGTATTCCATGATGCTGTAGTGGTAATAAGTCCCTGTGTCATGTATTCCATGATGCTGTAGTGGTAATAAGTCCCTGTGTCATGTATTCCATGATGCTGTAGTGGTAATAAGTCCCTGTGTCATGTGTTCCATGATGCTGTAGTGGTAATAAGTCCCTGTGTCATGTATTCCATGATTCTGTAGTGGTAATAAGTCCCTGTGTCATGTGTTCCATGATTCTGTAGTGGTAATAAGTCCCTGTGTCATGTGTTCCATGATGCTGTAGTGGTAATAAGTCCCCGTGTCATGTATTCCATGATGCTGTAGTGGTAATAAGTCCCTGTGTCATGTGTTCCATGATGCTGTAGTGGTAATAAGTCCCTGTGTCATGTATTCCATGATGCTGTAGTGGTAATAAGTCCCTGGGTCATGTGTTCCATGATGCTGTATTGGTAATAAGTCCCTGGGTTGTGTATTCCATGATTCTGTAGTGGTAATAAGTCCCTGTGTCATGTATTCCATGATGCTGTAGTGGTAATAAGTCCCTGTGTCATGTGTTCCATGATGCTGTATTGGTAATAAGTCCCTGGGTTGTGTGTTCCATGATTCTGTAGTGGTAATAAGTCCCTGTGTCATGTATTCCATGATACTGTATTGGTAATAAGTCCCTGTGTCATGTGTTCCATGATGCTGTAGTGGTAATAAGTCCCTGTGTCATGTATTCCATGATGCTGTAGTGGTAATAAGTCCCTGTGTCATGTATTCCATGATGCTGTAGTGGTAATAAGTCCCTGTGTCATGTATTCCATGATGCTGTAGTGGTAATAAGTCCCTGTGTCATGTATTCCATGATGCTGTAGTGGTAATAAGTCCCTGTGTCATGTGTTCCATGATGCTGTAGTGGTAATAAGTCCCTGTGTCATGTATTCCATGATTCTGTAGTGGTAATAAGTCCCTGTGTCATGTATTCCATGATGCTGTAGTGGTAATAAGTCCCTGTGTCATGTATTCCATGATGCTGTAGTGGTAATAAGTCCCTGTGTCATGTTTTCCATGATGCTGTAGTGGTAATAAGTCCCTGTGTCATGTATTCCATGATGCTGTAGTGGTAATAAGTCCATGTGTCATGTGTTCCATGATGCTGTAGTGGTAATAAGTCCCTGTGTCATGTATTCCATGATGCTGTAGTGGTAATAAGTCCCTGTGTCATGTATTCCATGATGCTGTAGTGGTAATAAGTCCCTGTGTCATGTATTCCATGATGCTGTAGTGGTAATAAGTCCCTGTGTCATGTATTCCATGATGCTGTAGTGGTAATAAGTCCCTGTGTCATGTGTTCCATGATGCTGTAGTGGTAATAAGTCCCTGTGTCATGTATTCCATGATTCTGTAGTGGTAATAAGTCCCTGTGTCATGTATTCCATGATGCTGTAGTGGTAATAAGTCCCTGGGTCATGTGTTCCATGATGCTGTAGTGGTAATAAGTCCCTGTGTCATGTGTTCCATGATGCTGTATTGGTAATAAGTCCCTGGGTTGTGTGTTCCATGATTCTGTAGTGGTAATAAGTCCCTGTGTCATGTATTCCATGATACTGTATTGGTAACAAGTCCCTGTGTCATGTGTTCCATGATGCTGTAGTGGTAATAAGTCCCTGTGTCATGTATTCCATGATGCTGTAGTGGTAATAAGTCCCTGTGTCATGTATTCCATGATGCTGTAGTGGTAATAAGTCCCTGTGTCATGTGTTCCATGATGCTGTAGTGGTAATAAGTCCCTGTGTCATGTATTCCATGATTCTGTTGTGGTAATAAGTCCCTGTGTCATGTATTCCATGATGCTGTAGTGGTAATAAGTCCCTGTGTCATGTATTCCATGATGCTGTAGTGGTAATAAGTCCCTGTGTCATGTTTTCCATGATGCTGTAGTGGTAATAAGTCCCTGTGTCATGTATTCCATGATGCTGTAGTGGTAATAAGTCCCTGTGTCATGTGTTCCATGATGCTGTAGTGGTAGTAAGTCCCTGTGTCATGTATTCCATGATGCTGTAGTGGTAATAAGTCCCTGTGTCATGTATTCCATGATGCTGTAGTGGTAATAAGTCCCTGTGTCATGTATTCCATGATGCTGTAGTGGTAATAAGTCCCTGTGTCATGTATTCCATGATGCTGTAGTGGTAATAAGTCCCTGTGTCATGTGTTCCATGATGCTGTAGTGGTAATAAGTCCCTGTGTCATGTATTCCATGATTCTGTAGTGGTAATAAGTCCCTGGGTCATGTATTCCATGATGCTGTAGTGGTAATAAGTCCCTGGGTCATGTGTTCCATGATGCTGTAGTGGTAATAAGTCCCTGTGTCATGTGTTCCATGATGCTGTACTGGTAATAAGTCCCTGGGTCATGTATTCCATGATGCTGTAGTGGTAATAAGTCCCTGGGTCATTTGTTCCATTATGCTGTAGTGGTAATAAGTCCCTGTGTCATGTATTCCATGATGCTGTAGTGGTAATAAGTCCCTGTGTCATGTGTTCCATGATGCTGTATTGGTAATAAGTCCCTGTGTCATGTATTCCATGATGCTGTAGTGGTAATTAGTCCCTGTGTCATGTGTTCCATGATGCTGTAGTGGTAATAAGTCCCTGTGTCATGTATTCCATGATGCTGTAGTGGTAATAAGTCCCTGTGTCATGTATTCCATGATTCTGTAGTGGTAATAAGTCCCTGTGTCATGTATTCCATGATACTGTAGTGGTAATAAGTCCCTATGTCATGTGTTAGATGATACTGTAGTGGTAATAAGTCCCTGTGTCATGTATTCCATGATACTGTAGTGGTAATAAGTCCCTGTGTCATGTGTTAGATGATACTGTAGTGGTAATAAGTCCCTGTGTCATGTATTCCATGATGCTGTAGTGGTAATAAGTCCCTGTGTCATGTGTTCCATGATGCTGTAGTGGTAATAAGTCCCTGTGTCATGTATTCCATGATACTGTAGTGGTAATAAGTCCCTGTGTCATGTATTCCATGATTCTGTAGTGGTAATAAGTACCTGTGTCATGTGTTCCATGATGCTGTAGTGGTAATAAGTCCCTGTGTCATGTATTCCATGATGCTGTAGTGGTAATAAGTCCCTGTGTCATGTATTCCATGATTCTGTAGTGGTAATAAGTCCCTGTGTCATGTATTCCATGATACTGTAGTGGTAATAAGTCCCTGTGTCATGTGTTAGATGATACTGTAGTGGTAATAAGTCCCTGTGTCATGTATTCCATGATACTGTAGTGGTAATAAGTCCCTGTGTCATGTATTCCATGATTCTGTAGTGGTAATAAGTCCCTGTGTCATGTATTCCATGATGCTGTAGTGGTAATAAGTCCCTGTGTCATGTATTCCATGATGCTGTAGTGGTAATAAGTCCCTGTGTCATGTATTCCATGATGCTGTATTGGTAATAAGTCCCTGTGTCATGTATTCCATGATGCTGTATTGGTAATAAGTTCCTGTGTCATGTATTCCATGATGCTGTAGTGGTAATAAGTCCATGTGTCATGTATTCCATGATGCTGTATTGGTAATAAGTCCCTGTGTCATGTATTCCATGATGCTGTATTGGTAATAAGTCCCTGGGTCATGTGTTCCATGATGCTGTATTGGTAATAAGTCCCTGGGTCATGAATTCCATGATTCTGTAGTGGTAATAAGTCCCTGTGTCATGTATTCCATGATGCTGTAGCGGTAATAAGTCCCTGTGTCATGTATTCCATGATTCTGTAGTGGTAATAAGTCCCTGTGTCATGTGTTCCATGATGCTGTAGTGGTAATAAGTCCCTGTGTCATGTATTCCATGATACTGTAGTGGTAATAAGTCCCTGGGTCATGTGTTCCATGATGCTGTATTGGTAATAAGTCCCTGGGTTGTGTGTTCCATGATTCTGTAGTGGTAATAAGTCCCTGTGTCATGTATTCCATGATACTGTATTGGTAATAAGTACCTGTGTCATGTATTCCATGATGCTGTAGTGGTAATAAGTCCCTGTGTCATGTATTCCATGATGCTGTAGTGGTAATAAGTCCCTGGGTTGTGTGTTCCATGATTCTGTAGTGGTAATAAGTCCCTGTGTCATGTATTCCATGATACTGTATTGGTAATAAGTCCCTGTGTCATGTGTTCCATGATGCTGTAGTGGTAATAAGTCCCTGTGTCATGTATTCCATGATGCTGTAGTGGTAATAAGTCCCTGTGTCATGTATTCCATGATGCTGTAGTGGTAATAAGTCCCTGTGTCATGTATTCCATGATGCTGTAGTGGTAATAAGTCCCTGTGTCATGTGTTCCATGATACTGTATTGGTAATAAGTCCCTGGGTCATGTATTCCATGATGCTGTAGTGGTAATAAGTACCCGTGTCATGTATTCCATGATACTGTAGTGGTAATAAGTCCCCGTGTCATGTATTCCATGATACTGTATTGGTAATAAGTCCCTGTGTCATGTGTTCCATGATGCTGTAGTGGTAATAAGTCCCTGTGTCATGTATTCCATGATGCTGTAGTGGTAATAAGTCCCTGTGTCATGTATTCCATGATTCTGTAGTGGTAATAAGTCCCTGTGTCATTTATTCCATGATACTGTAGTGGTAATAAGTCCCTGTGTCATGTGTTAGATGATACTGTAGTGGTAATAAGTCCCTGTGTCATGTATTCCATGATACTGTAGTGGTAATAAGTCCCTGTGTCATGTATTCCATGATTCTGTAGTGGTAATAAGTCCCTGTGTCATGTATTCCATGATGCTGTAGTGGTAATAAGTCCCTGTGTCATGTATTCCATGATGCTGTAGTGGTAATAAGTCCCTGTGTCATGTATTCCATGATGCTGTATTGGTAATAAGTCCCTGTGTCATGTATTCCATGATGCTGTATTGGTAATAAGTTCCTGTGTCATGTATTCCATGATGCTGTAGTGGTAATAAGTCCCTGTGTCATGTATTCCATGATGCTGTATTGGTAATAAGTCCCTGTGTCATGTATTCCATGATGCTGTATTGGTAATAAGTCCCTGGGTCATGTGTTCCATGATGCTGTATTGGTAATAAGTCCCTGGGTCATGAATTCCATGATTCTGTAGTGGTAATAAGTCCCTGTGTCATGTATTCCATGATGCTGTAGCGGTAATAAGTCCCTGTGTCATGTATTCCATGATTCTGTAGTGGTAATAAGTCCCTGTGTCATGTGTTCCATGATGCTGTAGTGGTAATAAGTCCCTGTGTCATGTATTCCATGATACTGTAGTGGTAATAAGTCCCTGGGTCATGTGTTCCATGATGCTGTATTGGTAATAAGTCCCTGGGTTGTGTGTTCCATGATTCTGTAGTGGTAATAAGTCCCTGTGTCATGTATTCCATGATACTGTATTGGTAATAAGTCCCTGTGTCATGTATTCCATGATGCTGTAGTGGTAATAAGTCCCTGTGTCATGTATTCCATGATGCTGTAGTGGTAATAAGTCCCTGT
This sequence comes from Limnoperna fortunei, assembly GCA_944474755.1. Taxonomy (NCBI): domain Eukaryota; kingdom Metazoa; phylum Mollusca; class Bivalvia; order Mytilida; family Modiolidae; genus Limnoperna; species Limnoperna fortunei. The sequence goes on along the minus strand of OX104121.1, from coordinate 70,305,207 downwards.
GTCATGTGTTCCATGATGCTGTAGTGGTAATAAGTCCCTGTGTCATGTATTCCATGATGCTGTAGTGGTAATAAGTCCCTGGGTCATGTGTTCCATGATGCTGTATTGGTAATAAGTCCCTGGGTTGTGTGTTCCATGATTCTGTAGTGGTAATAAGTCCCTGTGTCATGTATTCCATGATGCTGTAGTGGTAATAAGTCCCTGTGTCATGTGTTCCATGATGCTGTATTGGTAATAAGTCCCTGGGTTGTGTGTTCCATGATTCTGTAGTGGTAATAAGTCCCTGTGTCATGTATTCCATGATACTGTATTGGTAATAAGTCCCTGTGTCATGTGTTCCATGATGCTGTAGTGGTAATAAGTCCCTGTGTCATGTATTCCATGATGCTGTAGTGGTAATAAGTCCCTGTGTCATGTATTCCATGATGCTGTAGTGGTAATAAGTCCCTGTGTCATGTATTCCATGATGCTGTAGTGGTAATAAGTCCCTGTGTCATGTGTTCCATGATACTGTATTGGTAATAAGTCCCTGGGTCATGTATTCCATGATGCTGTAGTGGTAATAAGTACCCGTGTCATGTATTCCATGATACTGTAGTGGTAATAAGTCCCCGTGTCATGTATTCCATGATACTGTATTGGTAATAAGTCCCTGTGTCATGTATTCCATGATGCTGTATTGGTAATAAGTCCCTGTGTCATGTATTCCATGATGCTGTAGTGGTAATAAGTCCCTGTGTCATGTGTTCCATGATACTGTATTGGTAATAAGTCCCTGTGTCATGTATTCCATGATGCTGTAGCGGTAATAAGTCCCTGTGTCATGTGTTCCATGATTCTGTAGTGGTAATAAGTCCCTGTGTCATGTATTCCATGATTCTGTAGTGGTAATAAGTCCCTGGGTCATGTATTCCATGATTCTGTAGCGGTAATAAGTCCCTGTGTCATGTGTTCCATGATGCTGTATTGGTAATAAGTCCCTGTGTCATGTGTTCCATGATTCTGTAGTGGTAATAAGTCCCTGTGTCATGTGTTCCATGATGCTGTAGTGGTAATAAGTCCCTGTGTCATGTATTCCATGATGCTGTAGTGGTAATAAGTCCCTGTGTCATGTATTCCATGATTCTGTATTGGTAATAAGTCCCTGTGTCATGTGTTCCATGATGCTGTATTGGTAATAAGTCCCTGTGTCATGTATTCCATGATGCTGTAGTGGTAATAAGTCCCTGTGTCATGTATTCCATGATGCTGTAGTGGTAATAAGTCCCTGTGTCATGTATTCGATGATGCTGTAGTGGTAATAAGTCCCTGTGTCATGTGTTCCATGATTCTGTAGTGGTAATAAGTCCCTGTGTCATGTGTTCCATGATGCTGTAGTGGTAATAAGTCCCTGTGTCATGTATTCCATGATGCTGTAGTGGTAATAAGTCCCTGTGTCATGTGTTCCATGATGCTGTAGTGGTAATAAGTCCCTGTGTCATGTATTCCATGATGCTGTAGTGGTAATAAGTCCCTGGGTCATGTGTTCCATGATGCTGTATTGGTAATAAGTCCCTGGGTTGTGTATTCCATGATTCTGTAGTGGTAATAAGTCCCTGTGTCATGTATTCCATGATGCTGTAGTGGTAATAAGTCCCTGTGTCATGTGTTCCATGATGCTGTATTGGTAATAAGTCCCTGGGTTGTGTGTTCCATGATTCTGTAGTGGTAATAAGTCCCTGTGTCATGTATTCCATGATACTGTATTGGTAATAAGTCCCTGTGTCATGTGTTCCATGATGCTGTAGTGGTAATAAGTCCCTGTGTCATGTATTCCATGATGCTGTAGTGGTAATAAGTCCCTGTGTCATGTATTCCATGATGCTGTAGTGGTAATAAGTCCCTGTGTCATGTATTCCATGATGCTGTAGTGGTAATAAGTCCCTGTGTCATGTGTTCCATGATGCTGTAGTGGTAATAAGTCCCTGTGTCATGTATTCCATGATTCTGTAGTGGTAATAAGTCCCTGTGTCATGTATTCCATGATGCTGTAGTGGTAATAAGTCCCTGTGTCATGTATTCCATGATGCTGTAGTGGTAATAAGTCCCTGTGTCATGTTTTCCATGATGCTGTAGTGGTAATAAGTCCCTGTGTCATGTATTCCATGATGCTGTAGTGGTAATAAGTCCCTGTGTCATGTGTTCCATGATGCTGTAGTGGTAATAAGTCCCTGTGTCATGTATTCCATGATGCTGTAGTGGTAATAAGTCCCTGTGTCATGTATTCCATGATGCTGTAGTGGTAATAAGTCCCTGTGTCATGTATTCCATGATGCTGTAGTGGTAATAAGTCCCTGTGTCATGTATTCCATGATGCTGTAGTGGTAATAAGTCCCTGTGTCATGTGTTCCATGATGCTGTAGTGGTAATAAGTCCCTGTGTCATGTATTCCATGATTCTGTAGTGGTAATAAGTCCCTGGGTCATGTATTCCATGATGCTGTAGTGGTAATAAGTCCCTGGGTCATGTGTTCCATGATGCTGTAGTGGTAATAAGTCCCTGTGTCATGTGTTCCATGATGCTGTATTGGTAATAAGTCCCTGGGTTGTGTGTTCCATGATTCTGTAGTGGTAATAAGTCCCTGTGTCATGTATTCCATGATACTGTATTGGTAACAAGTCCCTGTGTCATGTGTTCCATGATGCTGTAGTGGTAATAAGTCCCTGTGTCATGTATTCCATGATGCTGTAGTGGTAATAAGTCCCTGTGTCATGTATTCCATGATGCTGTAGTGGTAATAAGTCCCTGTGTCATGTGTTCCATGATGCTGTAGTGGTAATAAGTCCCTGTGTCATGTATTCCATGATTCTGTTGTGGTAATAAGTCCCTGTGTCATGTATTCCATGATGCTGTAGTGGTAATAAGTCCCTGTGTCATGTATTCCATGATGCTGTAGTGGTAATAAGTCCCTGTGTCATGTTTTCCATGATGCTGTAGTGGTAATAAGTCCCTGTGTCATGTGTTCCATGATGCTGTAGTGGTAGTAAGTCCCTGTGTCATGTATTCCATGATGCTGTAGTGGTAATAAGTCCCTGTGTCATGTATTCCATGATGCTGTAGTGGTAATAAGTCCCTGTGTCATGTATTCCATGATGCTGTAGTGGTAATAAGTCCCTGTGTCATGTATTCCATGATGCTGTAGTGGTAATAAGTCCCTGTGTCATGTGTTCCATGATGCTGTAGTGGTAATAAGTCCCTGTGTCATGTATTCCATGATTCTGTAGTGGTAATAAGTCCCTGGGTCATGTATTCCATGATGCTGTAGTGGTAATAAGTCCCTGTGTCATGTGTTCCATGATGCTGTAGTGGTAATAAGTCCCTGTGTCATGTGTTCCATGATGCTGTACTGGTAATAAGTCCCTGGGTCATGTATTCCATGATGCTGTAGTGGTAATAAGTCCCTGGGTCATTTGTTCCATTATGCTGTAGTGGTAATAAGTCCCTGTGTCATGTATTCCATGATGCTGTAGTGGTAATAAGTCCCTGTGTCATGTGTTCCATGATGCTGTATTGGTAATAAGTCCCTGTGTCATGTATTCCATGATGCTGTAGTGGTAATTAGTCCCTGTGTCATGTGTTCCATGATGCTGTAGTGGTAATAAGTCCCTGTGTCATGTATTCCATGATGCTGTAGTGGTAATAAGTCCCTGTGTCATGTATTCCATGATACTGTAGTGGTAATAAGTCCCTATGTCATGTGTTAGATGATACTGTAGTGGTAATAAGTCCCTGTGTCATGTATTCCATGATACTGTAGTGGTAATAAGTCCCTGTGTCATGTGTTAGATGATACTGTAGTGGTAATAAGTCCCTGTGTCATGTATTCCATGATGCTGTAGTGGTAATAAGTCCCTGTGTCATGTGTTCCATGATGCTGTAGTGGTAATAAGTCCCTGTGTCATGTATTCCATGATACTGTAGTGGTAATAAGTCCCTGTGTCATGTATTCCATGATTCTGTAGTGGTAATAAGTACCTGTGTCATGTGTTCCATGATGCTGTAGTGGTAATAAGTCCCTGTGTCATGTATTCCATGATGCTGTAGTGGTAATAAGTCCCTGTGTCATGTATTCCATGATTCTGTAGTGGTAATAAGTCCCTGTGTCATGTATTCCATGATACTGTAGTGGTAATAAGTCCCTGTGTCATGTGTTAGATGATACTGTAGTGGTAATAAGTCCCTGTGTCATGTATTCCATGATACTGTAGTGGTAATAAGTCCCTGTGTCATGTATTCCATGATTCTGTAGTGGTAATAAGTCCCTGTGTCATGTATTCCATGATGCTGTAGTGGTAATAAGTCCCTGTGTCATGTATTCCATGATGCTGTAGTGGTAATAAGTCCCTGTGTCATGTATTCCATGATGCTGTATTGGTAATAAGTCCCTGTGTCATGTATTCCATGATGCTGTATTGGTAATAAGTCCCTGGGTCATGTATTCCATGATGCTGTAGCGGTAATAAGTCCCTGTGTCATGTGTTCCATGATACTGTAGCGGTAATAAGTCCCTGTGTCATGTGTTCCATGATGCTGTAGTGGTAATAAGTCCCTGTGTCATGTGTTCCATGATGCTGTAGTGGTAATAAGTCCCTGTGTCATGTGTTCCATGATGCTGTAGTGGTAATAAGTCCCTGTGTCATGTATTCCATGATGCTGTAGTGGTAATAAGTCCCTGTGTCATGTGTTCCATGATGCTGTATTGGTAATAAGTCCCTGGGTCATGTATTCCATGATGCTGTAGCGGTAACAAGTCCCTGTGTCATGTGTTCCATGATACTGTAGTGGTAATAAGTCCCTGTGTCATGTGTTCCATGATGCTGTATTGGTAATAAGTCCCTGTGTCATGTATTCCATGATGCTGTAGTGGTAATTAGTCCCTGTGTCATGTGTTCCATGATGCTGTAGTGGTAATAAGTCCCTGTGTCATGTATTCCATGATGCTGTAGTGGTAATAAGTCCCTGTGTCATGTGTTCCATGATGCTGTAGTGGTAATAAGTCCCTGTGTCATGTGTTAGATGATACTGTAGTGGTAATAAGTCCCTGTGTCATGTATTCCATGATGCTGTAGTGGTAATAAGTCCCTGTGTCATGTGTTCCATGATGCTGTATTGGTAATAAGTCCCTGGGTTGTGTGTTCCATGATTCTGTAGTGGTAATAAGTCCCTGTGTCATGTATTCCATGATTCTGTAGTGGTAATAAGTCCCTGTGTCATGTATTCCATGATGCTGTATTGGTAATAAGTACCTGGGTCATGTATTCCATGATGCTGGGTCAAATGTTCCATTTATTGGGTAGTATCCATTCTAATGGATGTAAAGTGTATTCTTTATCATGATATCTTAGAGGGAAGACATTGATTTGGTAAATAAAGTTGTTATCAGCATTACAAATAAATTCTGGTTGTCCTTCTGATTACTGTGTTATGTTTCCTGTTATGTGATTTTAAGCAGGTGGAAACATTAGACATATCTTGGTGTGAATTGATGGAGTTTTTTTTAATTTCAGTTCTGTATTTGCAACAGAAAAGAACAGAGCTACATCTGGTTGTCATGAAAATTCTGATAGAATTACTAACAGAGCAAAATACATAGCATCTGTCAAAACCCAACCACAAACTGATATGAAAACTCCAGGAGATGAGTTTGTAGTTGGTAAAGGAAGACCTCCTAGTTCATCAAAGAAGAGAGAGCCCTCTGGCAGTCATCCAACAAGTGGAAAGATGATCAATCCACCCGTCAATACTAGCAGTATAAGTGCATATCTACAGCTGAAAAAAGCTGGCAAACTAAACATGACAGATTCTCCACCAAAAAATAAAACATGTAAGTTTTCGCAAAAGCTGGTAGACTTAACATGACAGATTCTCCACCAAGAAATAAAACATGTAAGTTTTCATAAAAGCTGGCAGACGTAACATGACAGATTCTCTACCGTAAAATAAAACATTAGGTTATCACAAAAACTAGCAGACTTAACATGGCAGATTCTCCACCAAAAAGCGAAACATGTCGGTAATCACAAAAGCTGGCTGACTTAACATGGCAGATTCTCAACCCAAAAAAAAACATGTCAGTTATCACAAAAACTGGCAGACTTAACATGGCAGATTCTCCACCAAAAAACAAAACATGTTGGGAATCACAAAAGCTGGCAGTCTTTAAATGATAGATTCCTCATAAAAAGATAATTATGAGAAGTTACAAGTTGTCCTTAATACCATTCATATAAATATCAGAATTGTGTACGAGTATTAGGATAGTGTATAAGTATCAGGATTTTGTATAAATATCAGGATTGTGTATAAGTATCAGGATTGTGTATAAATATCAGGATTGTGTATAAGTATCAGGATTGTGTATAAATATCAGGATTGTGTACAAGTGATTCCATGCCAGATTGCCGAATCCCAAATTGCCGAGTCCATTTTGCCGATTCCCAAATTGCCGAATAAAATAAATTTATGCTAAAATATTTTTTTGAGGAATTTGATAAATTGGAGTAAAATGCAAGTCTAATCACATAGATCAAAGAAATCAATTATTAACCTTTAATTTTTAAAAATTTAATGGTTTCTTTGTTATAAATCTAATGCTTGATGTCAAATTAATGAAATAAATTATAGATCTATCTATTTTTTATTTTATTATTTAAATAATTACTTATATACGAAACAATACATAGATCTTCATGAAACTAATTCCATGAAATAGATATATTAACAAACAACTTTATGTTTTCTAAAATAAGTAATAACATATAGTTTAACTATTGATTGTCGGCAATTAGGGAATCGGCTAACTGGTCTCGGCAATATGGGATTCAGCAATTTGGGAATCGGCAATCTGGAATGCTACCGTACAAGTATCAGGATTGTGTATAAATATCAGGATTGTGTTCAAGTATCAGAATTGTGTATAAATATCAGGATATCAGGATTGTGTATAAGTATCAGGGGTGTGTATAAATATCAGGATATCAGGATTGTGTATAAGTATCAGGGGTGTGTATAAATATCAGGATTGTGTACAAGTATCAGGATTGTGTATAAGTATCAGGATTGTGTATAAGTATCAGGATTGTGTACAAGTATCAGGATTGTGTACAAGTATCAGGATTGTGTACAAGTATCAGGATTGTGTATAAATATCAGGATTGTGTACAAGTATCCGGATTGTGTATAAATATCAGGATTGTGTACAAGTATCAGGATTGTGTATAAGTATCAGGATTGTGTATAAGTATCAGGATTGTGTATAAACATCAGGATTGTGTATAAATATAAGGATTGTGTATAAGTATCAGGATTGTGTATAAATATAAGGATTGTGTATAAATATCAGGATTGTGTATAAGTATCAGGATAGTGTATAAATATCGGGATTGTGTACAAGTATCAGGATTGTGTATAAATATCAGGATTGTGTATAAGTATCAGGATAGTGTTTAAGACCAATTATCCCTAAGCACCAAAATAACTGGGACATGACATGTGTCAGATTTTGCTGATTTTCATTTCATAAGTTGCAATTGACCATTGGATCACAAAAATGATGACTGTTTGTTATGATTGACCACGGTTGCCATGGTAACCGAGGCGGTCATTTTTTATCATTTCTCATACTGCGAAATATCCTATATTCAATTCCCAATTTGTTATTCAAAAATCAAAGCATATTCAATATAACATTTTATTTGCTTAATTCAATACCTCATAGACAATATTCAAAACAGTTTCAAGACTACACATAAATGTGTAGTCAGAACCAGGCTATGCAATATGTCAAGAAATCATGGATTTTCTCTGGAATTTTTCTACCATAAAATTTCCATTTTTGCCACTTTTCTGACTCCATTTTCAGAAAATGCACCAATTACAAATACTCATGATGAATATAATTACATAAATTGATGATTAATATTCAAAACTTATAAAAATCTCAATGGGGTAACAATAGATGTCTTAAGAAAACACTGTCAAAGATGGTTACCATTGTAACTTGTGAAAAAAAGCCATTTCTGTATTGTTCAATATTTCCACGAAACTACTATTTCTTAGGGTTAAATTAAATCATCCTTAATTATTATTTTTAACAGACATCCTATAAACTTAAAATGACATTGAAATCATTTCAGGGTACAGTGTCTCAAGGTCAAGGTCAACTAAAAATTGAGCTTTAAAATATGAAAATCTCGAAGCAAAATCAATTTTAAGTGACCTTGAAAACCACACAAGTGACCTTGAAAGTTTTCCTAGGTCATGCTATGTTGAAAAGATCTATTTTAGGTACATATGATGACAACAATTGTTATCTTGGCTCATATTAGAAGTATGGTCATACATATATTTAAATATCGAAAAATTGCCGTTTTTGTTTTATTACCATGGTAACCAACTTTAACGGTGTTTTCTAAAGACATTTTTTCTTACCCCATTGAGATTTAAAATTTTTTTTAATATTAATCATCAATCTATGTAATTATATTCACGATGCGTATTTGTGATTGGTGCATTTTCTGAAAATGGAGTCAGAAAAGTGGCAAAAATGGTAATATTTTTAACCAAAAATTATAGAGAATAATTCCCTATTTCTTGACATGTTCAATAGTCTCAGTCTGATCACACATATATTGAAAGTGTTATAATTGTTTTGAATATTGTCAATGAGATATTGAATTAAGCAAATAACAAACTTCTATTGAATATGAATTGATTTTGCCCTGAAAAATTGGGATTTGAATATCGCCCTTTTCACTGTATTTTAATCGGCCCAAAATGGCTGCCACAGTTACCATGGCAACCGAAGTCAAATCATAACAAACAATCATTATTTTGTGATCCAATGGTCAATTTCAACTTATAAAATGAAAATCAGCAAAATCTGAGACATGTCATGTCTCACCCTATATGGAAATCCTTTGATCCTTATGGAGAATTGGTGTTAAGTATCAGGATTGTGTATAAATATCAGGATTGTGTATAAATATCAGGATTGTGTATAAATATCAGGATTGTGTTTATGTATCAGGATTGCATACAAGTATCAGGATTGTGTATAAATTTCAGGATTGTGTACAAGTATTAGGATTGTATATACAATGTAAGTTTCAGGATTGTGTACAAGTATCAGGATTGTGTACAAGTTTCAGGATTTTGTATAAATATCAGGATTGTGTATAAGCATCAGGATTGTGTATAAATATCATGATTGTATATAAGTATCAGGATTGTGTATAAATTTCAGGATTGTGTACAAGTATTAGGATTGTGTATACAATGTAAGTTTCAGGATTGTGTACAAGTATCAGGATTGTGTACAAGTTTCAGGATTTTGTATTAATATCAGGATTGTGTATAAGTATCAGGATTGTGTATAAGCATCAGGATTGTGTATAAATATCAGGATTGTGTATAAGTATCAGGATTGTGTATAAATATCAGGATTGTATATAAGTATCAGGATTGTGTATAAGTATCAGGATTGTGTACAAGTATCGGGATTGTGTATAAACATCAGGATTGTGTATAAATATCAGGAAGGTTTGTACAAGTATCAGAATTGTGTTTAAGTATCAGGATTGCGTATAAATTTCAGGATTGTGTACAAGTATCAGGATTGTGTATACAATGTAAGTTTCAGGATTGTGTACAAGTTTCAGGATTTTGTATAAATATCAGGATTGTGTATAAGTATCTGTATAAGTATCAGGATTGTGTATAAGCATCGGGATTGTGTATAAATATCAGGATTGTGTATAAGTATCAGGATTGTGTATAAGTATCAGTATTGTTTACAAGTATAATGTACAATGTGTCATTTGTTGTTGTTTTGTTTGTCTTTGTGCATTTTTTGTTTTTTGGTTTTTAAGGGGGTGTAGTGACAAGGGATAGTAGATTTACGATAATCAGCTTTCTAGTGATCATTCTCTCATTTCAGTTGCAACAAGGCCAACATCTGGTAAACCTCACAAGCTTCCATCAACAGACGACGATTATACACAGAAAACTAGTTTTACTTGTCAGAACTGTGATAAAATGTACTCAAAAGCTAAAGACTTAGAAATCCATATGTCATACTGTACAGGATGAATAAGGGTCACATGTACTATTAGGAACAAGACTCCTACTGAACAGAGGTCAAGGTTCACATGTACTATTATGTAAAGACTCAAAACTGAACAGAGGGAAAGGGTCACATGTACTAATAAGCATAGACCTGGGAAAACTTTTCAGGATCAATAATGATTACTTGAAATTTAAGTAAGTGATTGGAAATAAATTAGATACTTATAAGTTATAAATTCCTGCAGTGCTCCAGATAAGGATTTCCTTCACTTACTTCTTTTTTCCATTGAAGATTGTCCTACAGTTTGTTTTGGGGTTTTGGGTTTTTGTGGGTTTATTGTGTTTTTTTACATTATCAGTCACTTCCTAAATCAAGAACTGTTTTAGCTTACCCCCTCCTTTGTTTTAGGTTACCGCTTCCTTTTTAATGGGATGGAAATTTGTACTAATCACATTTTTTTAATATAAGTAAATTTACCTTCTGTACACCAATGGGACAAGAATGTGTTTTCAAGTCACTGTTTATATGTAAAGTAAACATGTAAAATGAACGACTTGTTTCATTTCAGCAAATGACATGCTTGGGAAGTAATCACAAATTGAGCTTATGACATGTGTCTATTTTTGTTAATTTTTTTAACTTACCTTTTTGCCTTCATCTTAAATTCACTTTTCATATTATGTGACATTAACGGAGACATATGTTTTTGTTCTACACTACATATAATGTAAAATAAAGAGAAATTTTGTGAATATTGTTTAGCAGCCTTTATCACAAAGGGAGATAACAACTTACATATTATCATTCTAAACTGGCTGACAATAGATGATTAAGCTGCCTTTATGTAATTTTCTCATGGATTGGGAACGGGGAATTTCTCTTTTTAAGATGGCAAAGCAAAATACATGTGTTGAAACATTAGAACTGGTACCTGTTTTTATTCTTCTTTCCATTGCTTTCTACGGAAATCAGATGCACACTGGTACCCAGTTTTCATTCTCTTGCCAATGTTTTCCATGGAAATCAGAGGCCATTCAATAATATTTATAAACAATACTTAGTAATAAGAATGTGAGCGAATGTCTAATGTTGATTTATGAATAAATTATTACATATAATATTTCTTTGTTTATATGATAATCATGAATGTATTTTAATCTAATATTATTTTTTCTATAGTCATGGTCACAACTTTTTGGCGTTCAGAAAATCGCGATTTTAAAATAAATATGCATAAATTTGCTTACATTTTGATGTGAAGATGTGTTATTGCAATTTACAAGATGATTCACACAATCGGTTTTGTATAATTGTCTTCCTTTGTACGCCATGTGACGGTTTTTTACGTGTCTACGGAAAATTAACATTGAGCGGTCAGCCATTGTTTACAGCGGAAACTCGTCAAGGAGCCGCTGTTTACGTCACCAAAGTTCACGCGGTCAATGTTGTATTGCAATAACGGGAAGTAACTCGTACAAAAAAGACGCAAGAAACAGCTAAACTGATGAAATGGAAATATTGAAGTGGTAGTATATTCTTAATAAATTAAAAATAATTACTTTTTCAATTGGTTTTGCCACAAATTCATGTAATAAACATGTTAAATTGCAGGAAAAAAAATTAGAATTGCAGTTATTTATAAACGAGACTATAAAAACAATTATCAGACGTAATCATTTATAGCTTTTTACCCATATTTTCCCCGTTGTTACAAAAAAAAACCATCACAGTTTCTGTTAAATTCCCTTTTTGTCATACAGAATTTACATGCGTGTAAATACTATTACGGCAGGACAATTTACCATCTTTTTATATAGTACTACATACAGAATTTCGGCGATGAACAACTGCCGGTAATTTAGTTGAAACACCTATTTATTTATTATTAAGGAATCATTTTTTTTAGAGAAATAATTGCAAGATATTTTAACAGTACAATTCGTTTACACCGCTGAATGAAGGGAAATCGCCGAAATTCGAGTATGTGCCCATATATACCGATTGGTAAGCATGCACGTCTTTATATAGCTACAATAATGTAGCTCATTTTTTTTTATGGACGTCCATAAAAAAAGGAGCTACATTATTGTAGCTAGTCTTTATAAATTAATAAATACAGACTGTAGGGAGAGGAGGAGGGGTAATCATCCCGAATTCCCGATCCAAAAATTTGAACATCCCGAATTCCTGGACATAAAATGTCATTTTCCCGAATTCCCGAGATATTTGTCAAAAAAACTTGTCAACATGTTGTTAATATTGAAAAGTATATCAACCTGAAGTTGCTATATACTACTTTGACATAATTTTAACACTATTTTATTATCAACAACGAACAACAAGTTCAGCATTGTAATTGGATATAAGATAAAATGACACTTGGGCCATACTTATAAATATGTGTGTTTGCTGTTCCCCCCCCAGTGAGCTGGGAACATGGGTAGGTAGGTATGAATACAATTTTATTTTGTGCTCAAATAAGGTTTAACATTTATTAAACAATAAAAATTAATTCCAGTAACTATAAATAATTGTCATTTATTCAGTATTTCACACTTTTTCTCTTAGGAATTCCCTAAGACATCACTTTAGGGACACATACAGCAGTCATCTCAAGAGGAACAAGTAGTTGATTCACTCTGTAGTACTTGCACCCGATGCACCAGTAACCAGCAGTAATCAGAAAAATCATGAATCATCATTCATCCAGAAACTCCCAATAATGTACATCTGCAATCATGTTAAAAACATTCTGTTAATTATAATTTATACTACAATCATGTTTTTTTTACTGAACTTTAATTTCACATGGACTGTGATATAAAATGTTTTATGTTTATTTTGCAATTTTTTTCCGTACTGTTTATACCTGCTCAAAGTGTTTCATTAATTCAATAATAAATTTTGTCGACTATATTTAATTAATTGCTTAAGTACAATGTAATGTATGTATTTTATACAAATAACATTCCTTTTGTAATTTAACCACCTGACACCGAACCATAAATTGAGTTTAATTTATTAACTAAAAGTCATACTCAGATTGTAAACAAAAAATAATAATAACCACCTGGGTCTGGTTCTTGGACAACTGCCGTGGCTGTGGTTTACGGCTATAACTACTTTGTTTGCTGATATTTAAAGACAGTTGACAACTGTTCTGTAATAGAGAAAATTAAATAATTAACTTAAAATTACATACTCACGTCAGAACTGGCAAGAAATGAAGAATGTACATATTTTCCTGGAATATTTTCCTCCATCATTTGCAAAGAAGGTGTGTCATCAATATGGCGCGAAATTGCGTAATCGGCAAATGGAACTCAAATCTGATTGGTTGACAAAATGATACGGAAACTGCCGATAATTTGTAAACAATAAGTTTCTCCCCACTGTTGCTTGGAGGCAAAACATGGCGAAATTGACAATGGGAAATCTCCGTTGAGGTCAGAAAAATCCGATTTAAGTAGTAATGAGCATAATATTTACTAAAAGAAAGATTGGATTAGCTTATAAATTCATTTTTACGCTTTTTGGTTACAAAATATGAAGCCATGAATAAAATAACAGGCAAACTATATGCATTCTACCGGAGGGACCGACGATGACTTTGACTATAGTTTCTTATTAGAAAAAAAAAGATTGATATATGTACATATAGTCAACAAAACGTATACAGAATGGCCAGCAACGTTATAGATAAAAAGCAATTAGCGTACATATGTCATAAATTTACATTATAAGTGGGGTAAACACACCTACATAACGACATTTATTAAACACATGTGTAGTCTACACATGTAAATACTGTTATGGATTAAATATGTGTGGTTTGCACAGCTACATTATGTTATTGATTAAACATATGTGTGGTCTACACACGTACATTATGTTATGGATTAAATACATGTGTGGTCTAAACAACTGCATAACTGTATGATGTCGGAATACCTAGGACAATTCCATATTTAACATGCTGACACTGCATGCCAGTAGTCCATATTTATAATGATGTCACAATTTACCTTTAGTCCATATTTTCTATGATGAAGCAGGTTGCCCGTAGGACGATTCCATATTTACTTACCATTCACAGCTTTTCGGTTTGTCAATTCCACATTTTTAATGCTGCCACAGCTTTCCGGTATTCCATACTTACCATGCTGCCAGAGCTTGTCCGTAGACAATTTTCATATTTACCATGCTGTCGCAGCTTTCCGGTATTCCATAATTACAATGTTGGCAGAGCTTGTCGTAGGGCAATTTAATATTTACCATGCTGTCACAGCTTGTTGGTAAGACAATTCCATATTTACCATGCTGTCACAATTGTCCGTAGAAAATTTTCATATCTACCATGCTGTCACAGCTTTCTGGTTTCCATAATTACCATTCACAGCTTTTCGGTTTGTCAATTCCACATTTTTAATGCTGCCACAGCTTTCCGGTATTCCATACTTACCATGCTGCCAGAGCTTGTCCGTAGACAATTTTCATATTTACCATGCTGTCGCAGCTTTCCGGTATTCCATAATTACAATGTTGGCAGAGCTTGTCGTAGGGCAATTTAATATTTACCATGCTGTCACAGCTTGTTGGTAAGACAATTCCATATTTACCATGCTGTCACAATTGTCCGTAGAAAATTTTCATATTTACCATGCTGTCACAGCTTTCTGGTTTCCATAATTACCAGGCTGTCAAAGCTTGTCGTAGGACAATTCCATATTTACCAAGCTGTCACATCTTGTCGGTATAAAATTTCCATATTTACCATGTTGTCACAGCTTGTCGGTAGGAAATTTCCATATTTACCATGCTGACAGCTTGCCGGTAGGTATTCTATATTTACCATGCTGACAGCTTGCCGGTATTCCATAATTACCATGCTGGCACAGCTTGCAGGTAGGACTATGATATTACGTGACGATTTCTGTATTTGCATAGTTATTGGTCCAAGACTTGCTATTTTGGCCCGAGGCGCAGCCGAAGGACAATACAGCTGGCCAAAGACCGATAACTAGGCCAATACAGAAATCAACATAATGATATCTATTATTATACTAGTACAAATTAATCGGGGAAAAAATACAGGTTGGAATCGGGCCAAAAACTGGTCGAATCGGACCAATACCGATTCTGGAATAGTTAATTCCTTATTGGACTGGTTCAAATCATAAATCATATCGGTAATTGAACTGTTATTTAAGCGAGTATTACAGAAGTTAATAAAATTCCATAATTACCATGCTGTCACATCTTGTCGGTAGAAAATTTCCATATTTACCATGCTGACGCAAATTGTCGGTAGAGAATTTCCATATTTACCATGCTGACGCAAATTGTCGGTAGAAAATTTCCATATTTACCATGCTGTCAGCTTGCCGGTATTCCATATTTACCATGCTGCCACAGCTTGCAGGTAGGACTCATATTACGTGACGATTTCTGTATTTGCATAGTTATTGGTCCAAGACTTGCTATATTGGCCCGAGGCGTTGCCGAAGGACAGTACAGCTGGCCATGAACCAATAACTAGGCCAATAAAGAAATCATAACGTAATGATATCTTTATTAATTAACTAGTTCAAATCAATCAATAAAATGCAGGTTGGAATCGGGCCAATACCGATATTGGAATAGTTAATTCCTTGTTGGACTGGTTCATATCGTATCATACATATATCGGTAGTTGAACTATCATTTAAGCGAATATTACAGAAGGTATTAAAATTCCATAATTATCAGCTTGCTTGTAGGGCAATTCCATATAAACAATTCTGTCACGTCTTGTCGATAAGACAATTTCATATTTATCATGCTGTCCGATCTTGCCGGTATTCCATAATTACCATGCTGTCATCTTGCCGGTAGGGCAATTCCATATTAACCATGTGGTAACATCTTGTCGGTAGGACAATGCCATATTTATCATGACGTCACAGCTTGCTGTCACAGTTTGTGGGTAGGACTATTCCATATTTATCATGACGTCACAGCTTGTGGGTAGGACTATTCCATATTTACCATGCTGTCATATCTTGTCGGTAGGACAATTCCATAACTACCATGCTGTCACATCCTGTCGTAGGACAATTCCATATTTACCATGCTGTCACATCTTGTTGGTAGGACTATGATACTACTACGAGATGATTTCTGTATTGGCCTTGTTATTGGTCTAAGACTTGCTGCTGTAGGAAAATACAGCTGGCCAAGGCAATAACATATATCATCAAGTAATGATATCTTTAAAAATTAGCTAGTACAAATTAATCTGGCAAACACAGGTTGCAATCAGGCCAATACAGGTCGAATCGGGCCAATACCGATATTGGAATAGTTAATTCCTTATTGGGCTGGTTCATATCATATATCATATCATATCATATCATATCATATCAAATCGGCTATTGAACTATTATTTAAGCTAATATTACAGAAAATAGCAAAGAAAACCGACTGAACAACAAGAGCCAAAAGCCTAGGGACAGTTACAAATCCGGATATAGACAAACACAACACAAAAACCAAAAACATAAAACACAGAAAGAGAGTAACCCGAACCCAATAAAAAACAGAAGTTAATAAAAATTCCATAATTACCAGGCTGTCACAGCTTGCTTGCAGGGCAATTCCATATAAACCATGCTGTCACATCTTGTAGGTAGGACTATGATATTATTACGAGATGATTTCTGTATTGGCCTAGTTACTGGCCTAAGACTTGCTGCCGCAGGACAATACAGCTGGTTTAGGACCAATAACTAGGGCAATACATATATCATCACGTAATGATGTCTTTAATAATAAGCTAGTACAAATCAATCAGGCCAATACAGGTTGCAATCAGGCCAATACAGGTCGAATCGGGCCAATACCGATATTAGACTTGTTAATTCCTCATTGGACTAGTTCAGCAAAATATATCATTTCTGCAATTTAACTGCTATTTAAGGGAATGAAATAGTAGTAAATTAATAACTTGTCTGCCTGTATCCCATAATTACCATGCCGTCACAGCTTGTGGGCAGGAAATTAAATATTTACTATGATGTTTTAGCTTGTTGGTAGGTTAATTCCATATTTACCAAGCCGTAACAGCCTGTGGGTGTGAAATTCCATATTTACGATGATATCAGAACCATGCTTGTTGCAGTTTTTCGGTAGGACAATTCCATATTTACCATGCTGTCAGAGCATTCTGATAGGTCAATTCCATATTTACCAAGCTGTAAGAGCACGCTGGTAGGACAATTCCATATTTATCATGTCACAGCTTGTTGGTAGGACAATGTCATATTTACCATGGTGTTACAGCTTGTCGGTATGACAATTCTATATTTACCATGCTGTTACAGATTGTCGGTATGACAATTCCATATTCCATGCTGTTACAGAATGTTGGTAGAGCTTGTCAGTAGGACAAATCTATATTAACATGATCCCGCATCTTGTAAGTAGGACAAGCTGGGATATCATTGTAAATATGGAACTGTATACGGTTAAAGGCTAATTAAATTTAAATTTCAGATCCAGAAGGTCTGCTGAGGATGCTCATCATTTTCATTCGTGCATGTACCACCTCATTATCATTAATTTGGCCTTAGAAAACTAAATATTATACTAACTTAGATGAGATGTAATGCGTCCTTATTAAACTATGATTTGCATACAGTTAACATTATATCCAACCCTTCCTGTAAATGTGGCAGCAGCCAAGAATCCCAGTATCATTTTTTCTTTGAATGTACAGAGTATACGGATCTCAGTAGATACTTATTTATTGGCTCAAACTGGTCATTAAACAATACAGAAGTCAACTTAACTCTCTTATTAAATAATAACAATTACATGAACTTTTACAAGCCGCGGCGCGACAACAACACACGAAGCCTAATCAATTCTTTTACAACTCTTTCATTCCTTATCCTCTTTCCTGTCATTGATCCGATTACACTTTTTACATTTTTGAATAATTGATTCTTTCTTTGTTTTTTGTATAATTGAATGTAATACCCCTTATGTCTCCATGTCCATATAGTACTTGTATCATATTTTAAACGGAGAAGACTTCATAAGTATGTATTACTTGTATCTGATAATGTTTGTTCATTGCACAAACTAAACTAAATAGAATCATGTTCCTCAGTCATTCTGATAGCAATTTTCGAGCTAATTCAATATAAAGGCAAGAAATTCCTATTTGATATGCGTTATATTGTATAAAGTACATGTCCCTGACAGTTGTCTCCAGGTCACGAAGTGCGTTCATTTTGTCTCTGTTACGATTCAGACGATGTAAACAAATACAATGTAGAAAATGAGCAAACTCTACAGGAGGAAACAACGCAAATTTATCTCTGTTCTTTTCCAATACTGTTGACAATTCCGCTGGTATTATTGACGACTAGAACTAGAACACGATCAACTGCGCGCCGTTTACAAGTCCTCAGAAAACCATTCCTTGCATATTGCTGCATTTCTATATTGAATTCATGTTGTAACTCAGTGTCAATATTCCGGGACAATAAAATTTTATCTGGTGTACATTTATGTAAACAATAGTTTAATACATGGAGACATTGTTGGTATTGTTTACGTGTATAAAAGAATGAAGCTAAACATAACCAACCGGACACGGCATCGTGATGTAAACCCTGTAGCATATGACATAAAAACTTACGATAATTTCGGTATTTCTGTTTATGTGTTATATCGTAAGCTTCCTTTATGCAAAGATTTGCTTCATACATTACTTTCGAATGAATTAAAGCGTACATTTGCTTCCCAGGTAAGTGTAATGATCCAAAAACTAATCTATTTAATGCTGGCTTCACATATGTATTTATAAGCCAAACACTCTGCAAAGCAGACACATATGGCACAACTCTTGTTGGTGATTGGTGAATTACAAAATCGAAGAAACCGAATAAGTTTGTATGTAAAACACACTGCCAGCCGCTATTATAAAGACTTTGTAGTTTGCTTGTTAATGAGTCATGCTCAGACTTACTGAATCTGTCCTCAAACAAATCTAATTCTGGAATAAAGTAATGCAAACAAGTAGAATAGGTAACGCACCAAACTAATCGTTTGAAACATAAATCAAAACATCTAAGTAGATTATATGGCTGCCATATCGATTCCATTGATTCCTCTGATACCCAAAACATAATGGTTTTTAAAAAGTATGAACACAAGAGGTCACCATGCTGCGGTTTTATAAAATGGTTTAAAATGCTTTTTAATAAAGCATAGCATAATAACTGGACATGACTGAATGAATGAATAAGAAGTTTTTCTGCTACATTAAACGAAATGCGAAATTCTAAAACTTTTTGTGGCGAGTTTTTACATCCTATAGGCACGAAAAATACACCAGATTGTACAATCGTTTTTATCAGTCTAGTACGCGGCCATGACAGACGGGACCTGTGTATCCATTCCTTGGCTTGCAAGATCCAATTTTTACAACGAAAACTATGTACGAAATCTAAAGAGTCATCTGGGGTTGAAGTACACGGACCGTGTTTAACTACTTGGAAGTCGTTTAAAAAGTTTTCTAGTAACAGTGTACTTGAAAGAAATACCTCATGTCCAATAGTGTAACATAATCTGCGGATATTAAGTGAGTTATTTATATTGAAAAATTTCAGTCGTGTATACCCAGGTTTTGTATCAACGGTATCAATTATTAGAGGTACTGTCATATGCCTATTCTGTGTATCATTGCTTAGGCATTCTACATTTTCATAAACTGGATATCCATTTACAACAATCATCATATCCACATCACTTCCACTGAGATCCAGTCCTTCACCTTTACTGCCACTAAAAATGTAACTAAATTCGTTTGAATGACTGACATAATCTATTGCGTTTATAAGCCTCCTTCTTGTTCTCACTACGTCCTCTGAACCAACAACCATACATAGGTGGTTATATAATGATAGCGATAACTCTTGGTGGTTGACAGCCATGCTTGCTGAAATAAAAGTAAATAAATAAGATATTTTAAAATTTTACGTCCATTAATATTTCAGCTACATCCAGAATTG
Organism: Limnoperna fortunei; assembly: GCA_944474755.1. Classification (NCBI taxonomy): domain Eukaryota; kingdom Metazoa; phylum Mollusca; class Bivalvia; order Mytilida; family Modiolidae; genus Limnoperna; species Limnoperna fortunei. The sequence continues at coordinate 70,285,041 of OX104121.1, read as the reverse complement.
TCTAGAATTTCCCATGTTATTCCTATATGCAAATCATAGGAAAAGTCACTACCATCAAATTAAAGCTGGCAATTATCGGGCGGCTAAAATATTCTATACTACAAAGATAAACATTCCAAAATATACGATGCCACTTGAACTTGGTTGGGAACCAGTAACAGCTTTCATAACCCGTCAAAGTGTATCTTGTAAGAGATTCTGTAGATTAACAAGCAAAAGACTATGTACACTTTTTTTAATTGAACTTATTAGACATGAAGAACATTTTCTCTAATACATGGAGGAGATGAACAACCTTATAGATAAATTCAGTTTGGAAAACTTTAGGTCGACATTTGGAAAATCTGGTCGGGATGAGCTACTTTCAGATGTTACCAGTACTCGCTTAAACTTGTATGTAAACTGTGCAAATATTTGTTCGATGCAAACAACTTCAATCATCACGTTTAATGTTGGTTATTTGCCTTTAAGTAAGAACCTGGCACATGTCTGAGAGTGAGCTATGTCCGCTATGTGATTCTGACCTGAACATTTAGTGTTGCATTGCCCTTCACTTGAAAACACCAGAATACAATATTTTTATATCTCTACAAATATGAGTGATAACATCTTGGAACTATCGGCATGTGCCGAAATGTTATTTATAGGATATGCATTTAATAATGAAGTCGGTTACTTTTATATAACTGACATTTAATTGCGTTAGGTTTTATTATATATCACACGTGTATTTTACATTTTCCATCTTAGAACATGATATAGCTCCTTTTAATAGGATACAGTGATGCACTTTTTACGCCTTGGGAACATTTTCAATGTTGCATCAAATACATATTGTTAATATGATACATTTACTTAGACGCACCATTGTTCCATGTGCTCACGTTGTAAAGTGGTAGTTAAAAAATCAATCAATCAATCAATAAAACTTTATGTCACCAAGCTTTAATCGTTGAACAAGCTTTGTAAAATTTCGTTATAATTGATAGATGTAAATACTACTTAAACTTTTATTATTTCAAAAATATACACTCTCATGCATTGCATTGCATCCTAACACTGAATTTGGTAGATACATGTAACAGAAATGATAGATATTTATATAGATTTGCTGTTTGTTCGAATGGTGTTAACGCCACTTTCAGCACTTTTTCAGCTTTATTGTGGCGTCCAGTTTTTATTGGGGGGAGAAAGCCGCAGTCCCTGAAGAAAGCTAGGACCTTTGATAAGAAAACTGGCAATCCTTGTCAATAAAGATTGGAGACGAGCACACCTTGTCTATGAGACTCGCACTTGCAAGCTCCCTAATATTTGTTTGCTCGTTTGAATAATGTTTAACGCCACTTACAGCAATTTTTCAGCTATATATGGCTTTGAGACCAGTTTCTATTGGGGGAGGAAACCAGAGTACCTGGGAAAAATCCCGGTCTGCGGTATGAAAACTGGCAATCCTTGTCGAGTACACCCTGTCCGCAGTGAGACTCGAACCTTCAACCTGCGTCCTAATGGAATAATGGAATAATTACACTCGTGTCACAAAGGTGTGTTATTGTTGCTGTAGAAAAAACCAAATATTTATAGTTCTGTCCATTTCCTATGTCATTTTATATCGCTATATTCATTATACTGTATATAGAAATTTAAGGTTGAGTGTGACACCTGACTGTCTCCTTGTAAATTTATTTTTCTGTGATTCTCTATATGTTTATATAATATGTAACGTAAAACAAAAAGAAACAAGTCGTACGAAACGTCATTTTCTGATTCTGAGTCACGGTCATCATAAAGGTCAAAATTCAAATTATTATAATTAAAATGCCACACTGATTCACACGTATTAATAATATAGTAAATGAACACAACATCAGTCATTAAGTTCTTTTTTCCCTATAAATTTGATAGAAAATCATACAATTACAGCTTTATTAGATAGAAAGTTTTCAGCTATTATGTCATGGCATCCAGTACAGCTTTATTAGATAGAAAGTTTTCAGCTATTATGTCATGGCATCCAGTTTGTATTGGAGTGGAAACCGGAGAATTCAATTCAACATAGAAATAAAGGTTAGAATTGGACACATTTTGCCTGAAGTAGGGTTCAAAATTGAAACCCCGCATTAGACTTTTTAATGAACATTAGTAGATAGATTAGTACCTAGACGCCTTGGCCACAGAAACCTACTTCCATTACTAATATTGACTATAAAATGTAAAAAATCAATAAGCCCTACATAATTTAAGGACTGACACGAAAGGGGTTAAAATGACACGACATCCAAGCTGTGCATGAACTAAGTATAAAACAAGTAAAACAGATTGTTAGACTTCATCGTAAGAAATTAAACCAAACTTACTGTGACTGTTACACTTCTGTAAAATTCTCTAAACGAAACTATCCATGAAACTGCTTCCCGTTTGTTAAAAACAGGTTTGATAGATAGATAAGATAGATAGATAACTTTATTAAATCAAATCCGGTCCCTCAGGGGCAAAATAAGTGAACAATCATGATATATAACAAGACAACATACACAACACAATAATATTGACAATATTTGAGTACGAATATGACAATTTGTAATACAATTAGAAATGAAATATAAGTATACTTATATTTATTTATTTAATATATATGCCATTCAGGTGCATCTAGACAGGATGAAGATATTGGAGCAATAGAATAGACAAATGACAAGGGGCACCAAGCGACGATGCTACAAGGAATTTCCTACTTCGTCCAGATGTCATTTGTCTTATAATAATAATAATAATAATAATAATAATAATAATAATAATAATAATAATAATAAGTTCACGTGTATGCTAAAGACATACAAGGGACACCATGAGACGATGCCTAAAGGAGTTTTCCTACATGTATTTTTATTTCCCTTAATTTTGAAAACACTATGTAATACTTTTGATTAAGTAGGTGCCTAAGGCATCAAGAACAACTTAATTTTCATTACTAAGTGTTTATATTAGTTTATTATCGTCAGTTAAATTTGAAACTATTTGATATTAACGATGGAATTAAATTATATGTCGAAATTAAGCTTGAAAGTTACAATGGAATAAAACATGAATTTCATCTTCAACCTGTCCTGACATGCACTTGTGACAAAGTCTGTTTTGTCAGAATATACCCTTGTTCCTCCCCTCTTCTATTTGAAGTTTGTGTGATGATACGCGTAGTTTAGTAAATAAATAGAAGAGCTTATGCTGCCGAAAATTTCCATTGAATTCCCCATCAGTCCTAAATATAGAAGATCGCTAATATTTAAATCCAAACGATCGGATTGTAAGTGTATGTTTGTAATTTAAGACATCTTTTAAATTTGTTGCAACAATATTGATCTGCAATATTTTCTACATCGCTTATCTATAAACTCGTTATAAAGGCGACATTTGACTTGAAATTTTGTCTTTTAAAACATGAATAATTAATTATGTAAATGTTATTTATTGGGAAATGCTGGGACCATATCTCAACCTATCACAAGATAACTCCATAGCTTGTGAAGAGTCAAGGCGGGGCTTTCTTTGGGGTTGTTAGATTATAAAACGGAATGTCTGAGCCTTTGGGTAACATGTTTCGAGGGTGCCACGCTCCTTGCAAGAAAAGGACCCCTTTATTTATATACATGTTATCAAACAATTCACGAAACAACAGGAATAAGGACATTAACAATTAGTCACAACCAACATAATGTGGCGGGATTAAAGGAAACTTAACTTCCCTTTTGATTGGAATACTTTAACAATGCGGAAAAGCAGAAGTATATTTCACTAACATAAAAAGGACACATTTACAATGCAGAAAAAACTACTACATAAAACGTAAATATGAACAAAAGACAGAACAGTCAAAACTAAATACAAATGAATGAACAAAAGGAAAACGTCCAGTTTTTATTGGGGAGGAAGCCGGAGTACCCGGAGAGAACGCCTACCTTCGGCAAGAAAACTGGCAATCCTTGTCAATTAAGATTGGAGTCGAGTACACCTTCCCACAGGGAGACTCGAACCCGCAACCTCAGTGTTGACAGGAATAACTAGTCTCGATCATCCAGACGCTTAATTACATTTGTGCGTCTGGATTCATCTCTATATTGAACTCGTTATTATTACGCCCAAAACTGGGCGTAATTTTTGATTGGATGATATTTTTATTGTCTAAAAAATTACTTCCGTTCATATCAAGAAGTGTATAAAAAATTGTAGCAAAGTTTACATTTGAATATTTTTATAAAATATTACTTTACCAATTAATAAAACAAATATTATTGTTATGCACAATCAAGAGAGAATCTTACTATGACGTCATTTTATAAGTATAGACATGTTTGCATGGTTTTCATGGCCTTAAAATAGGGTCCTAAAAATAGAATAATTGTTTTGTCTCCACCTATTGGTATCGAAATTATAACAAGGTGATCCCAGACGCTTATATATATGCGTCTGGGTGATCGAGACTAAGGAATAACTAACAATTGTGATACGTCATTTAAATCTAGAAGTTGTATAAAGAAATAATGAAACACGTTGAATGATTATAAATGTGTTGTATTTGGTTATTATTCATTAATTTCTTTATTATTCTGATGCCCCAATATTTTGTTTATTCCAATGCGTAATTATATAGTCCAGTTTTATTGGGGAAGGAAGCCGTAGTATGCGCAGTAAACCTCCAATCTTCCCAAATAGGCCTGGATTCTTTTATCTTTTAAACTTATCCGCCAAGATAAAAAAGGACCTCATTATTGTAGCTAGTGATATGTTAACAAACAATTATCCGAAAATATAAAGTTTATGTAATATCGAGCCTTAGAAACAGAGGGTTCGAAAGACAGCTGATATACTATTCTATACGGAATTCGAGTTCACTGGAGAGGTTCGGTATATTAAAGGAAGCTAGCCCATCAGAGACGAGTGTAGGACAAAATCCCTTCCGTGTAATGTAGAAAATAGAAACGGGTATGGCTTTTACTAATAAGTTATAGTTTTGTAAAATAATGGTATAAATTAGTTCAATAAATTGAATTGTTTGTTCGGTTAAAAATAATGAAAGGCATTAAATGGCGCGTCACACGTGATTGGTCACGCGATTTTAGTGATATTGAAACGCCTTTATTAATCAAATATGTTAAAAGTAAACAGAATAATGCCAAAAATAGGTTCAGTGATAAAAAGTTTTACAATAAAGACGAGTTCTTTTGCTACTTTTTTTCAGAGAAACAAATGTTCTCAGAACTCATCCCATTACGGGAAAATTAAAGATGTTGAGAGATTTGTACAGCATTTTTGTGCTACTTGGTACAGAAAGGACGGTAGGAAACTAGTGCACCCAGAATGTTCTGATGCCTGTCCTAATCAAAGAAATTGACTAGGCTATGAAAAAGTTGCTATGGTTAACAAGGACAATTTAAATTATTATGATTTGAACCCTTTAGCGGATGTTTTCCTACCCTCGTATATTAAGGCATCGATTAATGAGAATCCTGCAAAAAAGATAGAAAGAAAAGATTATACTGAGTCAGTTAAATGTAAAGTCGGGAAATTTAAAAAAAATTCAGAGGTTCCATTTGTGATGTTAGAAATATATATCTAGTCAAAGGTGATTTTAATATGCCCGAAATTTGTGAATTAAGTGTTGAGAAAATATTAATCATCGTGTTGTTGCCTCTAAACTTCCTAACTTTCGGGTTTTCGAATTCCAGTTAATTCAGTTATAAATGTTCAGTTTTTTTAGAGAACATCTTTTTGAATATCATGATAATATCATCTGTGAATTTTTAGAATTTGGGCTCCGATTGGATATGAAGGGGAGGTTAACATTAGTAACTTGATTGTCTCAGATCATAAGGGTGCTGTAGAGTTTTCTGAAGACTTATATAAATATTTGAAGAAAGAAGCTGTGTATGGATCCATGTTAGGTCCATTTCAAGTTAACCCTTTTTCGGTTGAGATTTCTCCATTAAATTCAGTGCCAAAAAAGATTCGGTGGAGCGTAGGGCTATTTTGGACCTTAGTTTCCCACCAGGCAAATCGGTGAATGGTGATATTTCAAAAGAGTTTTAATTTACCTTGGGGAGAGAATTAGTTTATCTTATCCTTATATTGATGATTTAGTGAATATTTTAAAGATCAAGGGCAGAGGTAGTTTAATGTTTAAGAAAGATTTAAAGCGGGTGTACAGACAGTTTCCTATTGGTCCTGGAGATATCTTCAAGGTGGGTTATCAGTAGAATGGTTCAATTTTTGTTGATTTAGATATGCCCATTAGGCTTCGGTCAAGTGCACAAATATGTCAAAGAATATAACTTCTTCTATCACTTTTATGTTTCAAAAGTTAGGTTTTTTAGTAATTAATTATCTAGATGATTATGACACTTTAGGTATGTTGTTTAAAAGGTGTGGAATTGAAGAAGCGGTAGATAAAGCGGTTCCTCCTACTACTAGGATGAATTTTTTAGGTGTCACTATTGATTCAATAAATTTTACTCTAGAGGTTACGGAAGATAGAGTTCGTGAAATTTTCTTGCTAGTAGAAAGTTGGTTAAAAAAGAAAAAAAAGCTTCTTTGAGGGATGTGCAGTTAATTTTAGGAGAATTGCATTTCATTACAGGGTGTGTTCGACCTGGTTGCATTTTGTTAGTCGACTTTTAAATTGGTTGAGAGCAGCTTTTCCTAGTGGTGTTAATGGGCAAGGTCATATAATTTTTAGATATATTCCTAATGGGGTGAAGAAAGATTTAGTATCGTGGAATAAATTTCGAATCAGATATAATGGTATTTCTATAATGGCGATGGAAGAATGGTCTAATCCTGATTCTATTTTTTGTTGTGATGCGTGCTTGGATGTTTTAGGTGGTTTAAATGAAGATTCAAGTTAGTATTTTCATGGTAACTTTCCAGGTTTTATTAAATCGATGATATTGCATATAAACTGTTTGGAACTGTTGGTCTCATTTATTAAGGGGGAAACGTATAATGGTTCTTTGTGATAATGAGGCTTCAGTGCAAGTTTTGAATTCAGGATCAACAAAAGAGATTTTTTATGCAAAACTGCTTGCGGGAAATATGTTATTTGGCCACTACTTCTGATTTTGAAGTAAAAGGCAAGCATATTTCTGGCGAGACAAATCGCTTGTCAGATTTTTAGTCACGTTGAACACTAATAAGGAGTTTGAGACATTATTCGGTCATGAGGTTAAGAATAGACAAATGTCTGAAGTATTTTTGTCAGATGATTTGTTTAGATTTACTCATGATTGGTAATGATGTTATTTGACTGTAGGAATTTTGTTTGTTATTTTGCAGAGCTCGTAATTTTAAAAGTGAACATGAAAAGATCACCTAGGTATGCCTACACGGAGAGCACTTATAAAAATCTGAGAATACAATGGGAATCTTAATTCATATTTTGTTTTTATTTTGATTCAAAACCCCTACCTTCACATATTTATATTTTGTCTTTGTTTGCTCAGATTTTATGGTAGGTCGTTTATGGCTGTATCAAAAATCAAGAATTATTTAAGTGAGGAAAGAACTTTACATTTATTTACTGATAAGCCATTTCCAGAATCTGATTAATTTCATTTAAATTTGGTTCTAATGGGTTTGTTGCATTTGAATCCACAATATCTAAAACAGGCACATCCTATAACCCCTAGAATTTTATTAAGTATGCTTACTTTTTTTTATTTTTCAAAAGCATTTGATTCTACTATTTGGTGTTTATTTTTGCATGCGTTTTTTCTCATGTTTCGAAAATCTAATTTGGTACCAGTTTCAGCAGATTCTTTTGATTTTTGTAAGCAATTGTGTAGACAGCATATTATTTTTGATAAAACAAAACGTATGCTTGTAGTTAATGTTTTTTGGTCCAAGACGATACAATGTGGCGAAAGAGTATTGTTCCCGGTTCCCCATTTTGCCCCGGTGGAGCATATGAGCATATGATTTCTTTAGTACCGATTTCTGGATCTAAACCCGCTTATTGTATAGTGAGAAATAAATAAGCAGTTTCGATTACTTATAGTAAATTTCAATCCGTTTTGAGATATTTGATTAAGAAAATTGGCCTGGATCCGCAAATTTTTTAATCTAATAGTTTTAGGAGAGGTGGTGCTTCATACGCTTTTTCTGCTAACGTACCGAGTGAGTTAATACAGTTGTATAGCGATTGAAAAAGTGTCGCATATAAACGGTATTTACGAACTTCTTTAAATGATCAGATTTTAGTAGCAGAAAGAATAAAAAGTCATATTATAAATTCAATGTAAGGTCTTTTACAGGAAGGTTTTTAGGAGAAGATCTACCATTATCTCTGCTTCCATTCCAAAGTATGTTAGTGGAATTCGAGATTGTACTGTTCATGGATTTCCGGGGGCAGCGATTAGTAGATTAACAGTTTTGATAAACAGGGGAGTAATCAAGTTAGATAATATTGATATTGTTCTTGTACATATTGGCACAAATAATATTGAATCTCATCATTTAGAACAAATTTGATCTTATTATGGGGATTTGTTATACACAATCAAGAGAAAGACGTCTGCCAAAATTGTTGTTACTTCTATTTTACCGAGGTTAATTGGCTATAAGGTTACAGATAGTAAAGTACGTTGAGTAAATTCTGAATTAAAAAAGTTATGTGCGAGAAGAAAAATTTTGTACTCAAATATTTATAGAAGTTTTTTATGTGGAAGCAAGTCAGATGTTTCATTGTTTGCTCCCAAAGATAGTTTGCATTTGAATAATGCTGGAACTGTCAGTAGAAAAATCCATATTTACCATGCTGTCACAGCTTGTCAATAGAAAAATCCATATTAACCAGGTCGTTTATGGCAGTATCATCAATCAAGAATTATTTAAGTGAGGTAAGAACTTTACATTTATTTACTGATAAGCCGTTTCCAGAATCTGATTAATTTCATTTAAATTTGGTTCTAATGGGTTTGTTGCATTTGAATCCACAATATCTAAAACAGGCACATCCTATAACCCCTAGAATTTTATTAAGTATGCTTACTTTTTTTTATTTTTCAAAAGCATTTGATTCTACTATTTGGTGTTTATTTTTGCATGCGTTTTTTCTCATGTTTCGAAAATCTAATTTGGTACCAGTTTCAGCAGATTCTTTTGATTTTTGTAAGCAATTGTGTAGACAGCATATTATTTTTGATAAAACAAAACGTATGCTTGTAGTTAATGTTTTTTGGTCCAAGACGATACAATATGGCGAAAGAGTATTGTTCCCGGTCCCCACTTTGCCCCGGTAGAGCATATGAGCATATGATTTCTTTAGTACCGATTTCTGGATCTAAACCCGCTTTTTGTATATTGAGAAATAAATAAAGCAGTTTCGATTACTTATAGTAAATTTCAATACGTTTTGAGATATTTGATTCAGAAAATTGGCCTGGATCCGCAAATTTTTAATCTAATAGTTTTAGGAGAGGCGGTGCTTCATACGCTTTTTCTGCTAACGTACCGAGTGAGTTAATACAGTTGTATAGCGATTGAAAAAGTGTCGCATATAAACGGTATTTACGAACTTCTTTAAATGATCAGATTTTAGTAGCAGAAAGAATAAAAAGTCATATTATAAATTCAATGTAAGGTCTTTTACGGGGAGGGTTTTTAGGAGAAGATCTACCATTATCTCTGCTTCCATTCCAAAGTATGTTAGTGGAATTCGAGATTGTACTGTTCATGGATTTCCGGGGGCAGCGATTAGTAGATTAACAGTTTTGATAAACAGGGGAGTAATCAAGTTAGATAATATTGATATTGTTCTTGTACATATTGGCACAAATAATATTGAATCTCATCATTTAGAACAAATTTGATCTTATTATGGGGATTTGTTATACACAATCAAGAGAAAGACGTCTGCCAAAATTGTTGTTACTTCTATTTTACCGAGGTTAATTGGCTATAAGGTTACAGATAGTAAAGTACGTTGAGTAAATTCTGAATTAAAAAAGTTATGTGCGAGAAGAAAAATTTTGTACTCAAATATTTATAGCAGTTTTTTTATGTGGAAGCAAGTCAGATGTTTCATTGTTTTCTCCCAAAGATAGTTTGCATTTGAATAATGCTGGAACTGTCAGTAGAAAAATCCATATTTACCATGCTGTCACAGCTTGTCAATAGAAAAATCCATATTAACCAGGTTGTTTATGGCAGTATCATCAATCAAGAATTATTTAAGTGAGGTAAGAACTTTACATTTATTTACTGATAAGCCGTTTCCAGAATCTGATTAATTTCATTTAAATTTGGTTCTAATGGGTTTGTTGCATTTGAATCCACAATATCTAAAACAGGCACATCCTATAACCCCTAGAATTTTATTAAGTATGCTTACTTTTTTTTATTTTTCAAAAGCATTTGATTCTACTATTTGGTGTTTATTTTTGCATGCGTTTTTTCTCATGTTTCGGAAATCTAATTTGGTACCAGTTTCAGCAGATTCTTTTGATTTTTGTAAGCAATTGTGTAGACAGGCATATTATTTTTGATAAAACAAAACGTATGCTTGTAGTTAATGTTTTTTGGTCCAAGACGATACAATGTGGCGAAAGAGTATTGTTCCCGGTTCCCCATTTTGCCCCGGTGGAGCATATGAGCATATGATTTCTTTAGTACCGATTTCTGGATCTAAACCCGCTTATTGTATAGTGAGAAATAAATAAGCAGTTTCGATTACTTATAGTAAATTTCAATCCGTTTTGAGATATTTGATTAAGAAAATTGGCCTGGATCCGCAAAATTTTTCATCTCATAGTTTTAGGAGAGGTGGTGCTTCATACGCTTTTTCTGCTAACGTACCGAGTGAGTTAATACAGTTGTATGGCGATTGAAAAAGTGTCGCATATAAACGGTATTTATGAACTTCTTTAAATGATCAGATTTTAGTAGCAGAAAGAATAAAAAGTCATATTATAAATTCAATGTAAGGTCTTTTACAGGAAGGTTTTTAGGAGAAGATCTACCATTATCTCTGCTTCCATTCCAAAGTATGTTAGTGGAATTCGAGATTGTACTGTTCATGGATTTCCGGGGGGAGCGATTAGTAGATTAACAGTTTTGATAAACAGGGGAGTAATAAAGGTCTTGTACATAATTGAATCTCATAATTTGGAACAAATTTTATCTTATTATGGTGATTTATTATACACAATCAAGAGCAAGACGTCTGCCAAAATTGTTGTAACTTCTATTTTACCGAGGTTAATTGATTATAAGGTTAGAGATAGTAAAGTACGTTTAGTAAATTCTGAATTAAAAAAGTTATGTGCGAGGAGGAAAATTTTGTACACAAATATTTATATTAGTTTTTTATGTGGAAATAAGCCAGATGCTTCATTGTTTGCTCCCAATGACGGTTTGCATTTAAATAATGCTGGAACTGCTAGATTGAGGTTAAAATTTATTAATTTTTTATGGTAGATATGGATGTATTAATTATATTTAAGTTGTGTCTAATTTTGTTTTCTTTTTCTCTTTTCATGGAGAAGTTACCCAGAATACGGTATTCTTCCCTGATGTTGGTCTACTCCTTTTTCACACGTAATTAGAGTAGATTGTACATTCTTCATTACCTTATGCGTTTTGAAGTTTTGTACTTTACGCAGAGAAAAAAGAATACATGATGTTGAAATTTTTGTTGTTTTTGTCTCTGTATTATGTCTCTATTTTTGGGCGACCTTTTGGCTTCGCGAATATTTGTGCCAAAAAATGTTATTTATTTATTGATTCGTCTTATATTTACATGTCATTTATACGAATTGATATATTTATGTACATTGTCTTATATTTATATTGTCTTATATTTATATATATTTTACTTACGTCAATTATATTGCCAAATCTATTTTTTGTTTTGTTTATATTTATTCGCCTGATATTATTTGGTACACTTTAAACCGTTTATCACAGAACAATTTATATATTTTTAAAAGTAAAAATATTTAATTGTGACAACGAGGGCGGGGTATTCATTAATATTCATTATTTCATCACTTCTCGGTTAGTTAACTAAAGTTCACTTCTAATCTTGCGTGACTGATTAGTAGTATTCTTTCATTGGTTTCTTCAAGTTTCTTTGTTTAGATTGATATATAGTTCGATGCAGATTAAGAACTGCTCATTCTTATGTGTAATGATTACACAGTCATTATATGCGTAAAATTTTCTAAAATGCCACGGTTCTTTTGCGATTAGGTATAGTTGTGTAACGGTAGAGCATGAAATAACGACATTGTCACTTAGTACCGGGGATCGAAACCGTGATCTCAGTATTGTCAGCCAGCCATCTAACCAAGTGAGCTAAAGAAGTACTCCGTTAGCTCAGTCGATTTTTACTGGTTATATACCTACTACCTGCTAGAACGCACATAGGCCTCCTGATACAGTTGAATCGGACACGAGTAGTCCCGAGTACTCCCGAGTAGTCCCGAGTAGTCCGCACCTTCCTCTGTCCCCCTTACCCGAGCCCCCTTCCTTAAATAGAAAAAATAATGGAAAGATAAAAGTGCACAAACATTTTTCTTGTTATGTGCAAAGTAATCCGATAATTGTTGTTCCCTTGCAATCATTTTAATCATCTATCATGTCGTTTTAAAGCCCTGTAGAGTTTATGTTCTTGGCGTGCTGTTCGTAACTTATATTGACGTCTCGAGGCCAACGGTAATACAACTGTTCTACCTGACCCAAATAGTCTATCAGTTTATATTGACGTCTCGAGGCCAACGCTAATACAACTGTTCTACCTGACCCAAATAGTCTATCGGTTTATATTGATGTCTCGAGGCCAACGCTAATACAACTGTTCTACCTGACCCAAATAGTATATCAATTTATATTGACGTCTCGAGGCCAACGCCAATACAACTGTTCTACCTGACACAAAGAGTTTATCAGTTAATATAGACGTCTCGAGGCCAACGCTGATACAACTGTTCTACCTAATACAAAGTCTATCGGTTTTTATTGACGTCTCGAGGCCAACGCTAATACAACTGTTCTACCTAACATTCTACTACAAACTACATGACAAACAGATATCATACGAAACACGATACACCAAGAGAGTAACTCAAAAATAATAAAAAACATTGTTGCACTCGGGTGCTCCGAACGAGTAAGCTATACCTGCCTCTATATAGACACTAGTCGAGTTACTGTATAAGCTATCTGTTTATGACATATTTTACTATATATACATAATGACACAACACCGTCGGTTTCAATATTCACTATATCAGATCTAAAAACCATATAATAATCCACAAGATATGACATCATAACCCGTTCCTACAACCTATATTATATATTACCAAGCATTACTAACAGTTCTGATAAATATATTACCGCAGGTACATGTCTAGTAGCGCAATGCTCTTACACTACAACAAATAAGCACAATGCGTATATAGAAACTCATGGCTTTAAAATCACCATCCAATATGCCACGGAACCAATCTATGCCCTTCCCTTATCTAATATATGTCACCGGGGATAAGGGCCTAGTAGCGTAATGCTCTTAGACCACAACAAATTAAGGTATTAACAAATGACGTAATGATTATATGCAGCTATAGAATAGAAACCACAATGCCTTTATACCACCATCACTTATAAACATGCTTGAATTCAACCACGTTACTTGGAGACTTAGTAGTCTGAGAGGCTGGACATCAGACGCTGTAAGCTCTAGCTCCCTGGATAGAAGTCCACCTATATCGTTTTAAACTCACAGGCTGTCGATTTCAGAATGACAATGAGCGAGTCTTGGATGATTTAGGGGAGTTTTTAAGTTACTACCCGGACAACCTAATGCCCTTGGTCGGACATGTGTATACTCCCCAATGGATTATTTCATTTTCATGTGATGATATTAACTTAGACCGCATCCTAGCAACAGGGCTGGGGGGGGGGGGGTGATAAAAATGGTAAATCTGCTGAAATGTTCTTTTGATGAATATTAAAACAGCAACAACAAAAAATACTGGGAAGGGGAGACCTTGAACAATTAGTTACTTTCTCGTCGTATTGTTTTAATTTAGTAACAAGCTTTGGTTTTCGTTTTAAGCAAATTATGATTTTGGTGTAATGATTTATCATTATTTAAAACTTTTTTGGTCTTAATTGGTTAGTACCATTTAAGACCAATTAACACAGGAATATAAAACAGTACAAGGTAGAATCAACCCACGTGTAACAGAATAGTCCCAGTATATAGAATTGTTCATGACACAACACGGATGTTCTTCCTGTTGATAAGAAAATTGCCGGAAAGACTCACAAATACCTCACAATTTGTTGAAAATAAAATTATTGTTGTACCGGATATACTTGCTAACCTTCAAAACAAAGAGTTCTTATTAACTACAAATAACACGTTTTCTTTAAAAAGTTATTATATAGACACTAATGATATCTAAAGAGGCTCTACCACTTAGAAACTTCCTTCTTATATTATATTATGAAATTATACAATCAAAATATCCTTGTTTTATTTTTACACACTCCGTAAGGAGGTTTTAGTGCATACTTTTACCAAATAACGACCAAACAAATTGGAACTTATTGACCATAGTTAACACGCTGAATGTCTGTAACCTTTGAGTAGAACTTGAACATACTGCCATAATCACGCTGAATGTCTGAAACCTTTGAGTAGAACTTGAACAGAATGTCATAGTTAACACGCTGAATGTTTGCAACCTTTGAGTAGAACTTAAACAGACTGCCATAGTTAACACACTGAATGTCTGAAACCTTTGAGTATAACTTGAACAGACTGTCATAGTTAACACGCTGAATGTCTGAAACCTCTGAGTATAACTTGAACAGACTGCCATAGTTAACACGCTGAATGTTTGTAACCTTTGAGTAGAACTGAAACAGACTGTCATAGTTAACACGCTGAATGTCTGTAACCTTTGAGTAGAACTTGAACAGACTGCCATAGTTAACACGCTGAATGTCTGTAACCTTTGAGTAGAACTGAAACAGACTGTCATAGTTAACACGCTGAATGTTTGCAACCTTTGAGTAGAACTTAAACAGACTGTCATAGTTAACACGCTGAATGTCTGCAACCTTTGAGTATAACTTGAACAGACTGTCATAGTTAACACGCTGAATGTTTGCAACCTTTGAGTATAACTTGAACAGACTGTCATAGTTAACACGCTGAATGTCTGTAACCTTTGAGTAGAACTTGAACAGACTGTCATAGTTAACACGCTGAATGTTTGCAACCTTTGAGTATAACTTGAACAGACTGTCATAGTTAACACGCTGAATGTTTGCATCCTTTGAGTAGAACTTAAACAGACTGCCATAGTTAACACGCTGAATGTCTGCAACCTTTGAGTATAACTTGAACAGAATGTCATAGTTAACACGCTGAATGTTTGCAACCTTTGAGTAGAACTTGAACAGACTGTCATAGTTAACACGCTGAATGTCTGCAACCTTTGAGTAGAACTTGAACAGACTGCCATAGTTAACACGCTGAATGTCTGCAACCTTTGAGTAGAACTGAAACAGACTGTCATAGTTAACACGCTGAATGTCTGAACTTAAACAGACTGTCATAGTTAACACGCTGAATGTCTGTAACCTTTGAGTAGAACTTGAACATACTGCCATAGTTAACACGCTGAATGTTTGCAACCTTTGAGTAGAACTGAAACAGACTGGCATAGTTAACACGCTGAATGTCTGTAACCTTTGAGTAGAACTTGAACATACTGCCATAGTTAACACGCTGAATGTCTGCAACCTTTGAGTAGAACTGAAACAGACTGTCATAGTTAACACGCTGAATGTCTGTAACCATTGAGTAGAACCTAAACGGACTGCCATAGTTAGCACGTACTTTTATGACGGAATGCTAAGTCAATAGAGGCTGTAACATATGTTTTTACGACGGAATGATAGGTTTATACATGCTGTTACATATGTTCTAATGACGGAATGATAGGTCTGTACAGACTGCTACATATGTTCCTATGACGGAACGTTAAGTCAATATAGAATCTTACATATGTTCTTATGACGAATTGCTAAGTCAATACAGATTGTCACATATGTCCTATTATGGAATGCTAAGTCAATACAGACTGTCACATGTTCTATTATGGAATGTTTAGTCAATACAGACTGTCATATATTATATTATGGAATGCTAAGTAAATATAGACTGTCACATGTTCTATTATGGAATGCTAAGTCAATACAGACTGTCACATGTTCTATTATGGAATTCTAAGTCAATACAGACTGTCACATGTTCTATTATTGAATGCTAAGTCAATACAGACTGTCACATGTTCTATTATGGAATTCTAAGTCAATACAGACTGTCACACATGTTTTATTATGGAATGCTAAGTCAATACAGGCTATCACATGGTCTATGATGGAATGCTAAGTCAATACAGACTGTAAATGTTCTATTATGGAATGCTAAGTCAATACAGACTGTAAATGTTCTATTATGGAATGCTAAGTCAATACAGACTGTCACACATGTTCTATTATGGAATGCTGTCAATACAGACTGTCACCTGTTCTATTATGGAATACTAAGTCAATTCAGACTGCATGAATTCTAAGTCAATACAGACAGTCACACATGTTTTATTATGGAATTCGAAATCAATAGAGACTGTTACACTTCCATTATGGAATGCTATGTCAATACGGACTGTCACATGTTCTATTATGGAATGCTGAGTCAGTACAGACTGTCACATGTTCCACTATGGAATGCTAAGTCAATACAGACTGTCACATGTTCTATTATGGAATGCTGAGTCAATACAGACTGTAAATCTTCTATTATGGAATGCTAAGTCAATACAGACTGTAAATGTTCTATTATGGAATGCTAAGTCAATACAGACTGTCACATGTTCTATTATGGAATGCTAAGTCAATACAGACTTTAAATCTTCTATTATGGAATCCTAAGTCAATACAGACTGTAAATGTTCTATTATGGAATGCTAAGTCAATACAGACTGTCACATGTTCTATTATGGAATGCTGAATCAATACAGACTGTAAATCTTCTATTATGGAATGCTAAGTCAATACAGACTGTAAATGTTCTATTGTGGAATGCTAAGTCAATACAGACTGTCACATGTTCTATTATGAAATGCTAAGTCAATACAGACTGTCACACATGTTTTATTATGGAATGCTAAGTCAATACAGACTGTAAATGTTCTATTATGGAATGCTAAGTCAATACAGACTGTAAATGTTCTATTGTGGAATGCTAAGTCAATACAGACTGTCACATGTTCTATTATGGAATGCTAAGTCAATACAGACTGTAAATGTTCTATTATGGAATGCTAAGTCAATACAGACTGTAAATGTTCTATTATGGAATGCTAAGTCAATACAGACTGTCACATGTTCTATTATGGAATGCTAAGTCAATACAGGCTGTAAATGTTCTATTATGGAATGCTAAGTCAATACAGACAGTCACATGTTCTATTATGGAATGCTAGTCAATACAGACTGTAAATGTTCTATTATGGAATGCTAAGTCAATACAGACTGTCACATGTTCTATTATGGAATGCTAAGTCAGTACAGACTGTAAATGTTCTATTATGGAATGCTAAGTCTATACAGACTGTAAATGTTCTATTATGGAATGCTAAGTCAATACAGACTGTCACATGTTCTATTATGGAATGCTAAGTCAATACAGACTGTAAATGTTCTATTATGGAATGCTAAGTCAATACAGACTGTCACATGTTCTATTATGGAATGCTAAGTCAATACAGACTGTAAATGTTCTATTATGGAATGCTAAGTCAATACAGACTGTCACATGTTCTATTATGGAATGCTAAGTCAATACAGACTGTCACACATGTTCTATTATGGAATGCTAAGTCAATACAGACTGTCACATGTTCTATTATGGAATGCTAAGTCAATACAGACTGTAAATGTTCTATTATGGAATGCTAAGTCAATACAGACTGTCACATGTTCTATTATGGAATGCTAAGTCAATACAGACTGTCACATGTTCTATTATGGAATGCTAAGTTAATACAGACTGTCACATGTTCTATTATGGAATGCTAAGTCAATACAGACTGTCACACATGACCTATTGTGGAATGCTAGGTCAATACAGACTGTCACATGTTCTATTATGGAATGCTTGGTCAATAGAGGCTGTTACATGTTCTATTGTGGAATGCTAGGTCAATACAGACTGTCACATGTTCTATTGTGGAATGCTAGGTCAATACAGACTGTCACATGGTCTATTATGGAATGCTAAGCCAATACAGACTGTCACATATGTTCTATTGTGGAATGCTAGGTCAATACAGACTGTCACATGTTCTATTATAGAATGCTAGGTCAAAACAGACTTTCACATGGTTTATTATGGAATGCTAAGTCAATACAGACTGTCACATGTTTTATTACGGAATGCTAGGTCAATACAGACTGTCACATGTTCTATTTTTGGAATGCTAAGTCAATACAGACTGTCACATGTTCTATTATGGAATGCTATGTCAATACAGACTGTCACATGTTCTATTATGGAATGCTGGGTCAATACAGACTGTCACATGTTCTATTATGGAATGCTAGGTCAATACAGCCTGTTACATGTGTTCTTATGACAGAATGCAAAGACTACAGATTTACTCAGTTTCTTATCAATATTTATCAAACGAAGTGAAGTGTTATAAGGAGGGTATAGCGGTGTTTATGAATCAATGAGGAGATTTACTATATTGATATTGTTGGTATCATGTACATATATGTCCTGTATAAGTACAACATCATGTCATTATTACCATGAATGTCTGAAGTGTATTCAATCCCTCTTGATGTCATACAATGTTACTCATCTGAAGTGGACAGTCCTTACATACGGAAGTTGGTAATTGTGTGATCTGTATATAAACTTATTTTAAAAATCTTCACACTAGGTTTACATCAGTTATGAAGATGTTGTGGAAGATAATACTATGTGTTTTGTTCTTAGAGGGATCGTTAGCTTTCAGAGTTCATAAAGGGATACACATCAGAGATACGACTAGTAATACTGATTTACTACAAGTCGATGTAAGTATGCATTAGTACAACATTAGTGCCATCAGGATCAAAATGCTCAATGTTTCATTCATTTTTCATCATCCTTATTATAAAAAATGAGTAAAGCATAACATTCCATAGTAAGAGTCGGTGTAAGTATTTGGAGCCTAATGCTTCACGGTGGACGTAATAGGAGCCTACTGCTTCACGGTGGACGTATTTGGAGCCTACTGCTTCACGGTGGACGAATTAGGAGCCTACTGCTTCACGGTGGACGTATTAGGAGCCTACTGCTTCACGGTGGACGTAATAGGAGCCTACTGCTTCACGGTGGACGTATTTGGAGCCTACTGCTTCACGGTGGACGTATTTGGAGCCTACTGCTTCACGGTGGACGTATTTGGAGCCTACTGCTTCACGGTGGACGTATTAGGAGCCTACTGCTTCACGGTGGACGTATTTAGAGCCTACTGCTTCACGGTGGACGTATTTGGAGCCTACTGCTTCACGGTGGACGTATTTGGAGCCTACTGCTTCACGGTGGACGTATTTAGAGCCTTCTGCTTCACGGTGGACGTATTTGGAGCCTACTGCTTCACGGTGGACGTATTTAAAGCCTACTGCTTCACGGTGGACGTACTTGGAGCCTATTGCTTCACGGTGGACTTATTTGGAGCCTACTGCTTCACGGTGGACGTATTTAGAGCCTACTGCTTCACGGTGGACGTATTTGGAGCCTACTGCTTCACGGTGTACGTATTAGGAGCCTACTGCTTCACGGTGGACGTATTAGGAGCCTACTGCTTCACGGTGGACGTATTAGGAGCCTACTGATTCACGGTGTACGTATTAGGAGCCTACTGCTTCACGGTGTACGTATTAGGAGCCTACTGCTTCACGGTGGACGTATTAGGAGCCTACTGCTTCACGGTGGACGTATTAGGAGCCTACTGCTTCACGGTGGACGTATAAGGAGCTTACTGCTTCACGGTGGACGTATTAGGAGCCTTCTGCTTCACGGTGGACGTATTAGGAGCCAACTGCTTCACGGTGGACGTATTAGGAGCCTACTGCTTCACGGTGGACGTATTAGGAGCCTACTGCTTCACGGTGGACGTATTAGGAGCCTACTGCTTCACGGTGGACGTATTAGGAACCTACTGCTTCACGGTGGACGTATTTGGAGCCTACTGCTTCACGGTGTAAGTATTAGGAGCCTACTGCTTCACGGTGGACGTATTAGGAGCCTACTGCTTCACGGTGGACGTATTTGGAGCCTACTGCTTCACAGTGTAAGTATTAGGAGCCTACTGCTTCACGGTTGACGTATTTGGAGTCTACTGCTTCACGGTGGACGTATTAGGAGCCTACTGCTTCACGGTGGACGTATTAGGAGCCTACTGCTTCACGGTGGACGTATTAGGAGCTTACTGCTTCACGGTGGACGTATTAGGAGCCCACTGCTTCACGGTGGACGAATTAGGAGCCAACTGCTTCACGGTGGACGTATTAGGAGCCTACTGATTCACGGTGGACGTATTAGGAGCCTACTGCTTCACGGTGGACGTATTAGGAGACTACTGCTTCACGGTGGACGTATTAGGAACCTACTACTTCACGGTGGACGTATTTGGAGCCTACTCCTTAATGGTGTAAGTATTAGGAGCCTACTGCTTCACGGTGGACGTATTAGGAGCCTACTGCTTCACGGTGGACGTATTTGGAGCCTACTGCTTCACGGTGTAAGTATTAGGAGCCTACTGCTTCACTGTGGACGTATTAGGAGCCTACTGCTTCACGGTGGACGTATTAGGAGCCTACTGCTTCACGGTGGACGTATTAGGAGCCTACTGCTTCACGGTGGACGTATTAGGAGCCTACTGCTTCACGGTGGACGTATTAGGAGCCCACTGCTTCACGGTGGACGAATTAGGAGCCAACTGCTTCACGGTGGACGTATTAGGAGCCTACTGATTCACGGTGGACGTATTAGGAGCCTACTGCTTCACGGTGGACGTATTAGGAGACTACTGCTTCACGGTGGACGTATTAGGAACCTACTACTTCACGGTGGACGTATTTGGAGCCTACTGCTTCATGGTGTAAGTATTAGGAGCCTACTGCTTCACGGTGGACGTATTAGGAGCCTACTGCTTCACGGTGGACGTATTTGGAGCCTACTGCTTCACGGTGTAAGTATTAGGAGCCTACTGCTTCACGGTGGACGTATTAGGAGCCTACTGCTTCACGGTGGACGTATTAGGAGCCTACTGCTTCACGGTGGACGTATTAGGAGCCTACTGCTTCACGGTGGACGTATTAGGAGCCTACTGCTTCACGGTGTAAGTATTAGGAACCGACTGCTTCACGGTGGACGTATTAGGAGCCTACTGCTTCACGGTGGACGTATTAGGAGCCTACTGCTTCACGGTGGACGTATTTGTAGCCTACTGCTTCACGGTGGACGTATTAGGAGCCTACTGCTTCACGGTGGACGTATTAGGAGCCTACTGCTTCATGGTGTAAGTATTAGGAGCCTACTGCTTCACGGTGGACGTATTAGGAGCCTACTGCTTCACGGTGGACGTATTAGGAGCCTACTGCTTCACGGTGGACGTATTAGGAGCCTACTGCTTCACGGTGGACGTATTAGGAGCCTACTGCTTCACGGTGTAAGTATTAGGAACCGACTGCTTCACGGTGGACGTATTAGGAGCCTACTGCTTCACGGTGGATGTATTAGGAGCCTACTGCTTCACGGTGGACGTATTTGTAGCCTACTGCTTCACGGTGGACGCATTAGGAGCCTACTGCTTCACGGTGGACGTATTAGGAGCCTACTGCTTCACGGTGGACGTATTTAGAGCCTACTGCTTCACGGTGGACGTATTAGGAGCCTACTGCTTCACGGAGGACGTATTAGGAGCCTACTGCTTCACGGTGGACGTATTAGGAGCCTACTGCTTCACGGTGGACGTATTTGGAGCCTACTGCTTCACGGTGGACGTATTTGGAGCCTACTGCTTCACGGTGGACGTATTTGGAACCTACTGCTTCACGGTGGACGTATTTGGAGCCTACTGCTTCACGGTGGACGTATTTAGAGCCTACTGCTTCACGGTGGACGTAATTGGAGCCTACTGCTTCACGGTGGACGTATTAGGAGCCTACTGCTTCACGGTGGACGTATTAGGAGCCAACTGCTTCACGGTGGACGTATTAGGAGCCTACTGCTTCACGGTGGACGTATTAGGAGCATACTGCTTCACGGTGGACGTATTAGGAGCCTACTGCTTCACGGTGGACGTATTAGGAGCCTACTGCTTCACGGTGGACGTATTAGGAGCCTACTGCTTCACGGTGGACGTATTTGGAGCCTACTGCTTCATTCAACCAAATATCAAATTGTAATCTGTACTGCTTAGCTTACAGAATAAAGTCTAGAAGATTATGCAACGATACAAATATAGAGATGTTTCTTCTATAAAATAAATATATTAATAAATATGACAAAATTCTCGACCAACTGATGGCCTTATTCAGTGTCAATATCAATCTATAAATAAATGAATGATAAAATCTGGTTATTGATGCATTAGCATCCAGCAGATAGATATATTATATATTATATGGTTGTCACAATACTTAGACGTTTGTAAATATCTACTTACTGTGACTGTATGACAATTAAATTATATACAAACGTCTAAGTATTGTGACAACCATATAATATATCTATCCAGCGGAATTCTGAAACATCAGAAATACAGGGTTAATATCAAATATGTATATATACGTTTACAAATTAAGCTTAATATATATATATATATAAACTCTGTTAAATTTTCCGAACGTTTCGGCCTCACGGCCTTCCTCAGCGGTATTTTATTGCATAGTCATATATATATATATATATATATATATATATAAGTGTCTAATGAATTAACCAAACAATGTCGTTGTAATTTCCACTCTGAAAATCATCTGTACACACAGATTTGATTTTTGAGCCGTCCCACCTCGGGAATCGAACTCGTGTCAGTTTATAACATCTATGGCTACTGCGCCTAGCATGTAAAGACAGAGGTGTAACCTCTAGACCAGATCCGTCCGCTAAAAAACGGAGTTTCACTGGCCTAGTGTTACTTTTGGTTGAACATGTCATTTACATACACAATGTTTTTGTGCGACCTGAGCTTTAATTACAACGATTTTCATACAATCAGAATGGATCTGTAAGCAATTATACAGATGCGTGCATATAGTTGTTTTGAATTTCTATTTATAATTGTCTATTAGGCGCAGTAGCCATAGATGTTATAAACTGACACGAGTTCGATTCCCGAGGTGGGACGGCTCAAAAATCAAATCTGTGTGTACAGATGATTTTCAGAGTGGAAATTACAACGACATTGTTTGGTTAATTCATTAGACACTTATAAATATCATTTATCTTAACTATGTATCTGTAGTGCATTTCTAAAGATCCAATGTTGAAATACAATCAGAATGTTGGGCATATATAAATAGACAATTATAAATAGAAATTCAAAACAACTATATGCACGCATCTGTATAATTGCTTACAGATCCATTCTGATTGTATGAAAATCGTTGTAATTAAAGCTCAGGTCGCACAAAAACATTGTGTATGTAAATGACATGTTCAACCAAAAGTAACACTAGGCCAGTGAAACTCCGTTTTTTAGCGGACGGATCTGGTCTAGAGGTTACACCTCTGTCTTTACATGCTAGGCGCAGTAGCCATAGATGTTATAAACTGACACGAGTTCGATTCCCGAGGTGGGACGGCTCAAAAATCAAATCTGTGTGTACAGATGATTTTCAGAGTGGAAATTACAACGACATTGTTTGGTTAATTCATTAGACACTTATAAATATCATTTATCTTAACTATGTATCTGTAGTGCATTTCTAAAGATCCAATGTTGAAATACAATCAGAATGTTGGGCATATATAAATAGACAATTATATATATATATATATATATATATATATATATATATATGGGCTTAATTTGTAGACGTATATATAAATATTTGATATTAACCCTGTATTTCTAATGTTTCAGAAATCCGCTGGATAGATATATTATATGGTTGTCACAATACTTAGACGTTTGTATATATATATATATATATATTAACAAAAGTTTTTTAGCAGACTGATCTGGTCTAGAGGTTACATCTCTGTCATTACATGCTAGGCGCAGCAGCCATAGATGTTATAAACTGATACGAGTTCCAATACCGTCCGTGTGAACAGCTGTTACATAGTAATCTAGACACTGGATCTTGCCTTCCGTGTGAACAGCTGTTACATGGCAATCTAGTCACTAGACCTTACCTTCCGTGTGAACAGCTTTAACATGGTAATCTATTCACAGGACCTTGCCTTCCGTGTGAACAGCTGTTACATGGTAATCTAGTCGCTGGACCTTGCTGTCCGCGTGAACAGCTGTAACATGGTAATATAGTCACTGGACCTTGCCTTCCTTGTGAACAGATGTAACACAGTAATCTAGTAACGTTGCCTTCTGTACGAACAGCTGTAACATGGTAATCTATAGTCACTGGACCTTGCCTTCTGTGTAAACAGCTTTTACATGGCAATCTAGTCACTGGACCTTGCCTTCTGTGTAAACAGCTTTTACATGGCAATCTAGTCACTGGACCTTGCCTTCTGTGTAAACATCTGTTATATGGTAATCTAGTCACTGGACCTTGCCTTCCTTGTGAACAGCTTTATCATGGTAATCTAGTCACAGGACCTTGCCTTCCGTGGGAACAGCTGTTACATGGTAATCTAGTAGCTGGACCTTGCTTTCCGTGTGAACAGCTGTAACATGGTAATATAGTAACTGGACCCTGCCTTCCTTGTGAACAGCAGTTACTTGATAATCTAGTCACTGGACCTTGCCTTCCTTGTGAACAGCTTTATCATGGTAATCTAGTGACTGGACATTGCCTTCCTTGTGAACAACTTTATCATGGTAATCTAGTCACTGGACATTGCCTTCCTTGTGAACAGCTTTATTATGGTAATCTAGTCACTGAACCTTGCCTTCTGCGTGAAATGTTGTTACATGGTGATGTAGTCACTGGACCTTGCCTTCCGTGTGAACAGCTTTTACATGAATATCTAGTCACTGGACATTGCCTTCTGTGTGAACAGCTGTTACATGGTAATCTTGTCACTGGATCTTGCCATCCTTGTGAACAGCTTTATCATGGTAATCTAGTCACAGGACCTTGCCTTCCGTGTGAACAGCTTTAACATGGTAATCTAGCCACAGGACCTTGCCTTCCGTGTGAACAGCCGTTACATGGTAATCTAGTCGCTGGACCTTGCTTTCCGTGTGAATAGCTGTAACATGGTAATATAGTCCCTGGACCTTACCTTCCTTGTGAACAGCTGTTACATGGTAATCTAGTCACTGGATCTTGCCTTCCTTGTGAACAGCTTTATCATGGTAATCTAGTCAAAGGACCTTGCCTTCCGTGTGAACAGCTGTTACATGGTAATCTAGTCACTGGACCTTGCCTTCCTTGTGAACAGCTTTATCATGGTAATTTAGTCACAGGACCTTGCTTTCCGTGTGAACAGCTTTATCATGGTAATCTAGTCACAGGACCTTGCCTTTCGTGTGAACAGCTGTTACATGGTAATCTAGTCACTGGACCTTGCTTTCCGTGTGAACAGCTGTAACATGGTAATATAGTCCCTGGACCTTGCCTTCCTTGTGAAAAGCTGTTACATGGTAATCTAGTCACTGGACCTTGCCTTCCTTGTGAATAGCTGTTACATGTTAATCTAGTCACTGGACCTTGCCTTCTGCGTGAACAGCTGTTACATGGTAATCTAGTCACTGGACCTTGCCTTCTGCGTGAACAGCTGTTACATGGTAATCTAGTCACTGGACCTTGCCTTCTGCGTGAACAGCTGTTACATGGTAATCTAGTCACTGGACCTTGCCTTCTGCGTGAACAGCTGTTACATGGTAATCTAGTCAATGGACCTTGCCTTCTGCGTGAACAGCTGTTACATGGTAATCTAGTCACTGGACCTTGCCTTCTGCGTGAACAGCTGTTACATGGTAATCTAGTCACTGTACCTTGTTATCCGTGTAAACAGCTGTTACATGGTAATCTAGTCACTGGACCTTGCATTCTGTGTGAACAGCTGTAACATGGTAATCTAGTCATTGGAACTTGCTTTCTGTGTGAATAGCATTAACAGTGTAGTCGAGTCACTGGAATTTTCTTTCCGTATTAACAGCTGTAACATTTTAATCTAGTCACTGGACCTTGCCTTTCGCATTAACAGCTCTAACAGTTATCTAGTCACTGGACCTTGTTTTGCTTTTTAACAGCTGTATGTTGCTGTCTGGTCTTCTTTCCTGTGTTTTACTCTTTGTATGTATAATTAATGATGTATCTGTAAAATCTATTTCAGCTTTATTTACGAAAATATGGATACCTTGCCGATCACATGCCAGGAACCGAGATATTGGCGACAACTACAGACAGGACTGAAGCTTTAAAGTATGTTATTATGAATGATAAACGATATGGGGGCTGCAGAATTCGAAAAGTATTTTTAAAAAGTAGTTCCGGAAGTTAATTTCGTGTTTTATTGATTGTCTATTCTTTCCTTTTTTTAACTCATTTTTAATTCTCAAAAGTCACAAATAAAGATTATTTAACTCTCAAAAACTAATGCACATTTATGTCTTTGAAGAACAACAGTGTAAGCGTGATAATGTAAGATTATTCTATAGCCAGCTCAAATTCTCAATTAATAATATGAAGTTATTATTGCTATAAAAACAATATTGCGTTAACAAAAGATTTTGTGCAAGCTTTTATTTTAAATATACCCTCGTATGACATTGATGTCACGTCACTCACTAACTTTAGGGAAAACCGTAATGTGGCCAATGGATTGCAGAGGCACTCATAGGTTACTCAGAAGTTACGTCATAAAAAATAAAATGTGCGAAACTCGCAGTAGGCTGTGACTTTTCATATTATAGTTAAAAATCGTTAAACTAATATGTCTTTGTATCCAGGTTTTTCCAGAACTTTAACAAGATACCTATAACTGGAGTGTTGGATTCGGAAACAACAGAATTTATGGGAAAGGAAAGATGTGGATGTCCAGATGTAATGCCCTTTAAAAATGAGGCGGCAAACTCTAAAAAGGTTAATCCTCCAACTCCGGTCCAATATAATCTTGGTAAGTTGGCTGCATTACAACAACACTCAGTGCATACGTCACTCGTCAAAGACCATGACTTTTCTCACTACAACATTTGGCGACAGACCCTGACTTTTCTTACTACTACATTTGGCGACAGACCCTGACTCTTCTTACTACTACATTTGGAGACAGACCCTGACTTTTTTTACTACTACATTTGGTGACGGACCTTGACTTTTCTTACTGCATTTGGCGACAGAACCTGACTATTCTTACTACAACATTTGGAGACCAACCCTGACTTTTCTTACTACTACATTTGGTGACAGACCCTGAGTTTTTTTACTAATAAATTTGGTGACAGACCATGACTTTTCTTACTACTACATTTGGTGACGAACCCTGACTTTTTTTACTACATTTGGTGACAGACCCTGACTATTCTTACTACTACATTTGGAGACAGACCATAACTTTTCTTACTACTACATTTTGGTGACGGACCCTGAGTTTTCTTACTATTACTTTTGGCGACAGACCCTGACTTTTCTTACTATATTTGGAGACAAACCCTGAGTTTTTTTACTACTAAATTTGGTGACGGACCCTGAGTTTTCTTACTACTACATTTGGCGACAGACCCTGACTTTTCTTACAACTACATTTGGAAACAGACCCTGACTTTTCTTACTACATTTGGTGACAGACCATAACTTTTCTTACTACTTCATTTGGCGACAGACCCTGACTTTTCTTACTACAACATTTGGCGACAGACCCTGACTTTTCTTACTACTACATTTGGCGACAGACCCTGACGTTTCTTACTACTACATTTGGCGACAGACCCTGACGTTTCTTACTACTACATTTGGTGACGGACCTTGACTTTTCTTACTGCATTTGGCGACAGAACCTGACTATTCTTACTACAACATTTGGCGACAGACCCTGACTATTCTTAATACTGCATTTGGAGACAAACCCTGACTTTTCTTACTACTACATTTGGTGACAGACCCTGAGTTTTCTTACTAATAAATTTGTTGATAAACTATGACTTTTCTTACTACTACATTTGGTGACGAACCCTGACTTTTTTTACTACATTTGGTGACAGACCCTGACTATTCTTACTACTACATTTGGAGACAGACCATAACTTTTCTTACTACTACATTTTGGTGACGGACCCTGAGTTTTCTTACTATTACTTTTGGCGACAGACCCTGACTTTTCTTACTATATTTGGAGACAAACCCTGAGTTTTTTTACTACTAAATTTGGTGACGGACCCTGAGTTTTCTTACTACTACATTTGGCGACAGACCCTGACTTTTCTTACAACTACATTTGGAAACAGACCCTGACTTTTCTTACTACATTTGGTGACAGACCATAACTTTTCTTACTACTTCATTTGGCGACAGACCCTGACTTTTCTTACTACAACATTTGGCGACAGACCCTGACTTTTCTTACTACTACATTTGGCGACAGACCCTGACGTTTCTTACTACTACATTTGGAGACAGACCCTGACTTTTCTTACTACTACATTTGGTGACGGACCCTGACTTTTCTTACTGCATTTGGCGACAGAACCTGACTATTCTTACTACAACATTTGGCGACAGACCCTGACTATTCTTAATACTGCATTTGGAGACAAACCCTGACTTTTCTTACTACTACATTTGGTGACAGACCCTGAGTTTTCTTACTAATAAA
This sequence comes from Limnoperna fortunei, assembly GCA_944474755.1. Classification (NCBI taxonomy): domain Eukaryota; kingdom Metazoa; phylum Mollusca; class Bivalvia; order Mytilida; family Modiolidae; genus Limnoperna; species Limnoperna fortunei. Next base: position 70,255,961 of record OX104121.1, on the reverse strand, counting down.
TTTGTTGATAAACTATGACTTTTCTTACTACTACATTTGGTGACGAACCCTGACTTTTTTTACTACATTTGGTGACAGACCCTGACTATTCTTACTACTACATTTGGAGACAGACCATAACTTTTCTTACTACTACATTTTGGTGACGGACCCTGAGTTTTCTTACTATTACTTTTGGCGACAGACCCTGACTTTTCTTACTATATTTGGAGACAAACCCTGAGTTTTTTTACTACTAAATTTGGTGACGGACCCTGAGTTTTCTTACTACTACATTTGGCGACAGACCCTGCCTTTTCTTACAACTACATTTGGAAACAGACCCTGACTTTTCTTACTACATTTGGTGACAGACCATAACTTTTCTTACTACTTCATTTGGCGACAGACCCTGACTTTTCTTACTACAACATTTGGCGACAGACCCTGACTTTTCTTACTACTACATTTGGCGACAGACCCTGACGTTTCTTACTACTACATTTGGCGACAGACCCTGACGTTTCTTACTACTACATTTGGTGACGGACCTTGACTTTTCTTACTGCATTTGGCGACAGAACCTGACTATTCTTACTACAACATTTGGCGACAGACCCTGACTATTCTTAATACTGCATTTGGAGACAAACCCTGACTTTTCTTACTACTACATTTGGTGACAGACCCTGAGTTTTCTTACTAATAAATTTGTTGATAAACTATGACTTTTCTTACTACTACATTTGGTGACGGACCCTGACTTTTTTTACTACTACATTTGGTGACAGATCCTGACTACTCTTACTACTACATTTGGGGACAGACCATAACTTTTCTTACTACTACATTTTGGTGACGGACCCTGAGTTTTCTTACTACTACATTTGGCGATAGACCCTGACTTTTCTTACTATATTTGGAGACAAAGCCTGAGTTTTTTTACTACTACATTTGGTGACGGACCCTGACTTTTTACCGTCTCCCATGGGAGACGGTATACATAGTCAAATGATGATCAGTCTTCGAAGTAAATGACACTCTGTTACTTGATTGGGTGGTTTACTAAATCTATAAATATTTTTGTCATTCCATTGGTTTACGTGAGGATCGCACTAGTATGTGTACTGAAATTTACATATATTCTTAGTTTGAATCGGGGTTGTAATCAGTATTTTAGTGTAGTAATGTTACGTTCCACATATTGACTTCTATTTCATTCATTGCATTGGTCAGTGAACAATTATAAGGTAAACATTGTACCAAAACCTCCCTACTTTATAAAGCTGTTTTGGAAAAAATTATATGTTCTATATCTGTTTTTTGGTTTAATCAGTATTTTAGTGTAGTAATGTTACGTTCCTCAAATTGACTTCTATTTCATTCAATGCATTGGTCAACGAACAATTTAAAAGGTAAACATTGTATCGAAATCTCCCTACTCTTTAAAGCGGTGTGGGTTAGGCAAAAATTATATGTTCGGTATCTTTATTTTTTTGTTCTGATATTTGATGCAAATTAACAAAACATATTTTTACCGCTCATTTTGAACATTTGTTTAGGTAGTCAAGTTTTGTTTAATTATTTTTTAAAAAGCACGTGTGAAGTAACGACAGGCATTTAAATCTCTCAAGCACCACTGGATAATAGTTCGTAAACAAAGTCCTTACAAGGTACATGTATATTGTTTACCTATCCTAAATATAAATTACAAAAAACCCAGATACTTTAATAAATCCATAAAATTTGTAATGCAGCTAAGAGACGGTTAGCTTTTTAGAAAAGCTAAACTTGTGTTACTACTACATTTGACGACATACCCTGACTTTTCTTACAACTACATTTGGTGACAGACCCTGACTTTTCTTACTACTACATTTTACACTATTCCTCATACGTCTTATTGTTTGCTTTGCAACACGGCAGTTGCATGTTTTCTAACGTTTTTTAATAACGAAAGTTTTAGGACTCCCCTATTAATAGTGATTTAATTATAATAATAACGAAAGTTTTAGGACTCCCCTATTAATAGTGATTTAATTATATTTGATTTTACATATTTTATATAGGAACAAAGTGGAGCAAGAACACAATCACGTGGAGATTGAATTCCTTTAGTGCAAAAATAAATCGACAGCAAATCAGGTAAGGGTAAATTGATGTCATATGTCGACATGGACGATTTAGTACTTTTTTTGTGCCACTGTTCGTCATATGTCGACATGGACGATTTAGTACTTTTTTGTGCCCTGTTCGTCATATGTCGACATGGACGATTTAGTACTTTTTTGTGCCACTGTTCGTCATATGTCGACATGGGCGATTTAGTACTTTTTTTGTGCCGCTGTTCGTCATATGTCGACATGGACGATTTAGTACTTTTTTGTGCCGCTGTTCGTCATATGTCGACATGGACGATTTAGTACTTTTTTTGTGCCGCTGTTCGTCATATGTCGACATGGACGATTTAGTACTTTTTTTGTGCCGCTGTTCGTCATATGTCGACATGGACGATTTAGTACTTTTTTTGTGCCGCTGTTCGTCATATGTCGACATGGACGGTTTAGTACTTTTTTTTGTGCCGCTGTTCGTCATATGTCGACATGGACGATTTATTACTTTTTTTGTGCCGCTGTTCGTCATATGTCGACATGGACGATTTAGTACTTTTTTGTGCCGCTGTTCGTCATATGTCGACATGGACGATTTAGTACTTTTTGTGTGCCGCTGTTCGTCATATGTCGACATGGACGATTTAGTACTTTTTATTGAAAGTCACATGTGGACGATATGTTAATATATATATAATAATAATATTATTATTATAATATAATAATTTTTATAATATGTTAATAAATAGTGTTACTGAGAGGTGGCAGTTCCAAGAGGGTTTCTGTGACCATACTGGGAGGGTTCCCAGTGCTCGACCCACAGAGCAGCCCAGCGCGTCCCCGGGTGGCGGATAGGGGAGACCCTCTCGTTGGTGGTTATCAGGCCATAATACGGAAAGTCTGACCGCAGACCGTAGTGGGTAACGTGTTTGGAGAGTTCCACGCTCCTTGCACGATAAAGACCCCTTTTGTAGATTTCGAAAAAGAGTAGGCTCATGGTAGCCGCTACAAATGGCTAAATTCTCCGACCCTACCCAATACTCCGTACTTTTCCAGTGGCAGTCAAAATTTTGTTTCCTGTGTCCCATTCCATCTCTTTTTCAATTGATGCATTGTTTGTTTACTTGGTCCTGAATATAGCTGAAATTCTGCTCGCTGGACGTAAAGCAAACATCCAATCAATCAATCTACTACTATTGGCGTTTCTTTTATTCATTTTTTGCTGCGTAGAAATTGATGTGCTTTATGGTTTACTTTATTTCACTCCTTTAAATTACTTACTTCTTTATTAACCTTAAAAGTAATCGCCTGAAGCATTTAACTTCTGATTTTGTCGGAAGTATTTAACTCTGCTACTGTTGGAGGTATTTAACTCCAGGTAATACAGGAAGTATTTAACTCTGCTACTGTTGGAGGTATTTAACTATGATACTCCCGGAAGTATTTTACTATGATACTGTTGGAGGTATTTAACTCCAGATACTACCGGAAGTATTTAACTCTTCTAGTGTGGAAGGTATTTAACTACAGATACTCCCAGAAGTATTTAACTCTGATACCACCGGAAGTATTTAACTCCGCTACTTTGGAGGTATTCAACTCCAGATACTACCGGAATTAAGCATTTAACTCTGCTGCTGTTGGATGTTTTTAACTCCATTTACTACCGGACGTATTTAACACTGCTGGTATGAGAGGTATTTAGCGCCAGATACTACCGGAAGTTTTTTAACTCTGATACTGCTGAATGTATTTAACTTCCGGACGTTTATAACTCTGATACTACCGGAAGTATTTAATTCTGCTTCTGTTGGAGGTATTTCACTACATACACTACCGACAGTATTTAACTCTGCTACTGTTGGAGGTATTTAACTCCAGGTAATACCGGAAGTATTTAACTCTGCTACTGTTGGAGGTATTTAACTATGATACTCCCGGAAGTATTTAACTCTGATATTGTCGGTAATATGTCACTCTTCTACTGTTGGAGGTATTTCACTCCAGATACTACCGGAAGTATCTAGCACTGCTAATGTTGGAGGTATTTAACTCCAGATACTACAGGAAGTATTTAACTCTGCTACTGTTGGAGTTACTTTACTCTAGATACTACCGGAAATATTTAACTCTGCTACTGTTGGCGGTATTTAACTCTGCTACTGTTGGAGGTATTTTACTCCAGATACTACCGAAAGTATCTAGCACTGCTACTGTTGGAGGTATTTAACTCCAGATACTACCGGAAGTATTTAACTCTGCTACTGTTGGAGTTACTTTACTCTAGATACTACCGGAAGTATTTAACTCTGCTACTGTTGGCGGTATTTAACTCTGCTACTGTTGGAGGTATTTTACTCCAGATACTACCGAAAGTATCTAGCACTGCTACTGTTGGAGGAATTTAACTCCAGATACTACCGGAAGTATTTAACTCTGCTACCGTTGGAGGTATTCTACTCTAAATACTACCGGAGGTATTTACCTCTGCTACTGTTGGAGGTATTTTACTCCTGATAGTACCGGAATTATTTAACTCTGCAATGGTTCGGAGGTTTACTGATACTGCCGAATGTATTTAACTCTGATGCTTCCGGAAGTATTTTAACTTCAATACTACAGAAGTATTTAACTCAGTTTATTAGAAGGACCTGAAATATTGAACTTTTCCTTGATATGTTTAAATGCGGGGCGTATGTGATATACAACTTAAATACACCAACGTGATTCATTTTTAATAACTCCATGGAAGTTATAAATACATGTATGAAGTCAAAGGCAACGGTACTTCAAGTACTTCGTGATGACTACCATAAAGAAAAAAACATTTTTTACTTTTATCCATTTCCATTCAAGCTTTGTTTTGACTTTTATTGTTTGATTGCCTATTTAGCTACAAGGTATGGTTGGTGACCATCTTGTTTAGTTACTATCTATATGATATATTTTATTTTGATTGATGGCTATCTTACGGTCTTAAATATATTAATTTTGTTAATCGAATTATTTTGCATTTATAGCACAGAAACTCGCAGAGCTTTCGACTTATGGAGCAAAAATGCAAACTTGATCTTTACTGAAATCCCATCTGGAAATGCAGACATAGACATTGATTTCGTCACTGGTGTCCATGGTGATGGGGCAGGAAATGCCTTTGACGGGCGTGGTATGTAGTTTTATTATAATATACAAATAGCATGAAAACCCACTGACCAACGAAAAATAGTAAATAACACAAGCCCACTAGAAATCATGAGTGGTGCTCAGGACGATTAAGCAGTGTCTGTCACTTATAAGACACCTGTCGAGTTACTCATTGCTTTGTCTAAGGAAAAGTAAAATTCAGAAAGAGGAATGACTACCAAAGTCTTGGCGAAAATGTCTGATCATGTTTTAGAGTGATTTCCTATTATCAAGAGAGATAACAATAACAAACCTAGGTTTGAGGAGCTTAATAGTCCACAACAGTAAACGGTCTAGAAAGTCGGAATACCGATCGTAAAGATCTAGCAAATAACGCACACGTAAAGGGAAAGAAAACGAACGGTTATCAAGTAACGAAAACCATAAAACATTGGCAAAATCCGGAAAAAACCGAACGGTCAATATGTAAAAAACCATATAGAAAGTGACAAAATCCGGAGAAAACCAAACTATTAACACGTAACGAAAACCATAGGACAGTGACAAAATCCGGAGAAACCCAAACGGTTAACATGTAACGAAAACCATAGGACAGTGACAAAATCAAGAGTTTAGCATGTAGTGTTTTCTGAGTTTATTTTAAAGATTGAGGACGACTAGAATGATTTAATGGTGTCTTCTATTTCAAGCTTGCTCGGATAGATAAAATCCAAATACTTACCTTTGATGCCGGATTAGCTACGAATACGACCCAGCAACATTCGTGACATCTGTATTGGTCCATAGTTATTAGTATTGTAGTCGTAGTCATAGGTAGTACTGGTCCGTATTAAATTCGTCATTATTCGTAGGCCCGATGTCGGGTTGCTCCGTTATAGTTCGTACTATTTCGTATCAGACAGTTCTTATTAGTTCTAAACCTTAATTATACCGCAGCAAACTGTTATGCATCCGCAGTGCAGACGACCTGATACGTGCTTAGCCTAATACAGGCACATGATTACCGTCGTCTATAACATCGATTAGCGTCGTCTATAACATAGATTACCGTCGTCTATAACATCGATTACCGTGCATAATATTTACAGGCGCATGATTACTGCCGGCCATAGGTTACTGTAGGCAATAACATTGTGGGTAACAACATCGATTACCTGGGGCCAAAACATCGATACCGTCGGTCCATAACAACATGGACTACCTGGGCCCAAAACATTGATACCGTCGGTCTAAACATTGTTACTGCTCATAACAACATGGCTTACCTGGGGCCAAAACATCGATACCGTCGCTCTTAACATTGTTACTGCTCATAACAACATGGCTTACCTGGGGCCAAAACATCGATACCGTCGTTCTTAACATTGTTACTGCTCATAACAACATGGCTTACCTGGGGCCAAAACATCGATACCGTCGTTCTTAACATTGTTACTGCTCATAACAACATGGCTTACCTGGGCCCAAAACATTGATACCGTCGGTCTTAACATTGTTTCTGCTCATAACAACATGGATTACCAGGGGCCAAAACTTCGATACCGTCGGTCTTAACATTGTTACTGCTCATTTGCGTGACACAAATTGAAAAAAAACATGTTACACGAGTCATATAAACCCTTAGAAACCGAAATGGTAATCATACGTGTGAATTAATTGTTCATGATTTAAAAACATCTGAATGGCTACAAAATATTCTAATAACTGCAAGTTTGCACAATTTAAATTATTTATTGTCTGTTTACAGGACGAGTGCTTGCCCATGCATTTTTTCCACCATATGGAGATACACACTTTGACGACGACGAAGACTGGGTTGTAAACAGAACAGGGACGGATTATTTCACTGTGGCAGCTCACGAGTTTGGACATGCTTTAGGACTGGGTCACTCTGACATCAGAGAAGCCCTCATGGCACCTTTTTACACTGGTTATAACCCAAACTTTAGTCTTAACCGAGACGACATTCTCGGAATCCAGGCCTTATATGGTAAATAGTTGCAGAAATTTACATAGTAACAAAGAGAATATAGTCATAAAAATTAAATAGTCACATAAAATCAATATTCACATAAAGTAAATAGTCATATAAAGTTGATTGATTGATTGATGTTTAACGTCCAGCAAGCAATATTCCAGCTATATTCAGGACGTCATATAAAGTAAATAGTCCCATAAAATTAATAGTCACATAAAGTAAATAGTCACATAAAATAAATAGTCACATAAAGCAAATAGTCACATAAAATAAATAGTCACGTCAAGTAAAAATTCACGTCAAGTAAACTCGCATAAAGTCGCATATAAAATAAATAGTCACACAGAGCAAATATTCACATAACGTAAATAGTCACATAACGTAAATAATCACATAAAGTCAAGTCACATAACGGTCACAAAAAGTAAATAGTCACATAAAATATATAGTTACATAAAGTAAATAGTCACGTCAAGTAAATAGTCACATAAAATAAATAGTCACATAAAGTAAATAGTCACGTTAATTAAATAGTCACGTCAAGTAAATAGTCATGTAAAGCAAATAGTCACGTCAATTAAAATCGCACAATGTCGCAAATAAAATAAATAGTCACATAGAGCAAATAATCACACAACTTAAATAGTCACATAACGCAAATAGTCAAATAAAGTCAAGTCACATAACGTTAATGGTCTAATAAAGTATGGTCACATAAAGAAGTCAAATTGAGTCGCATGATTAAATATTCACATAGAGTAAATAGTCGCATTAGGAGAGGTTATAAGAGGGTTGTATTATTTAATATGACAGGTAGACCAACAAGCCAGCCCGAGCCAACTAGGCCTCCAATGCCCACTTCACGGCCACCAGTAACAAAGCCACCCCCAGTAACGCCCCCGACCGGCAACAAACCAGCTGTTTGCACAATGCAGTTTAATGCAGTCGTAAGAGGTAAGTGTATACAATTTTTAGGTCCGATTCTGTTCGGGGACAGTCTATACCAGTCTCCGGCACAGAGAACATAACTGGTTCCCAGATATAATCTCTGCCACACGTCATCCTCCATTTACTGCGGAACTACATTTGTCGTCTGCTTGTAACGTTTGTAAACATGATGTTCGTAAAATAATACTAGAGATCTTTTTAATTTTTATATGTTCTGTTTATAGTTTTGATACACTTTTACATTGCAATTACTGCATTTGTAAGCGAAGCGTATCCCCCATGAGATATATCTCTCACAATGTCAACCAATGGTATGGAAGAGGTGATTGTGGTTGACGTAGGATACCCAGAATCCTTTGTGAGGAGATTGGTATAGACTGTCCCTGTTCTATTTTAAGAACATACAACAGTTTTGGTAATTCTGCACTTTAATAATTCCACAAATATATTTTTGAAATATTTGAAACATTTTAACATATTTACTTGTCTCCAAGGTAACCATTGGTTGATGGCTACTTACATGGAAATTTTTTTATCAGAAATGATAAAATCTGCAGCACATTTCAATATTAAGAACTCTAGTTGATTGTGTAATGCACAATTGACCACGTGGTCATATTTTGTATCCCGGATGTCCATTGATTTTTAATGGAGAAAACTTTGTTAATGTTCGGCAAACATCGGAAATTCTATTTGAGTAACCTAAATTGTTTTTACTAAAACTATTACAATTGACTCAAAGTAAAACAATATATTTTATTTCTATTATTAATTAGCTATATATCGATTTAATAAAAGCTGTATTTCTTTTTCGAAAAGTAAAATTAAACGGGGACTTCAATTATGGGTCGATACCTTAAATTGATTAACAGTTATTACTGGATGGGGATTAATATAAGTTCTTGTAACTTGTTTCCCAATCCAATTAATTATTATTATATAATATAATGTAATGTACCAATATTGTACTTGTATATATAATTAATTTAATAAAATATGTTTAAACTAACAATTATTATAATTCTAAAATATTTTCAGATTTCAATGGTGATTTGTTGGCTATGGCTGGTAGATCAGTCTTGCTTCGTATTAACTCGAATGGTCTTGTCAGTGTATTGTCACAGAGAACACAATTCAGAGGGTCTCCCTTGACGCCAGACGCTGCTTTTGAAGTCTTCAGCAGTAGTGAAACCATGATTATAAAGGGTAATACATTTATTGATTGGATGTTTGTTTTACGTCCAGCAGGCAGTATACATTGATTGATTGGATGTTTGTTTTACGTCCAGCAGGCAGTATACATTGATTGGATGTTTGTTTTACGTCCTGCAGGCAGTATACATTTATTGATTGGATGTTTGTTTTACGTCCAGCAGGCAGTATACATTGATTGGATGTTTGTTTTACGTCCAGCAGGCAGTATACATTGATTGGATGTTTGTTTTACGTCCAGCAGGCAGTATACATTTATTGATTGGATGTTTGTTTTACGTCCAGCAGGCAGTATACATTGATTGATTGGATGTTTGTTTTACGTCCAGCAGGCAGTATACATTGATTGGATGTTTGTTTTACGTCCAGCAGGCAGTATACATTGATTGGATGTTTGTTTTACGTCCAGCAGGCAGTATACATTTATTGATTGGATGTTTGTTTTACGTCCAGCAGGCAGTATACATTTATTGATTGGATGTTTGTTTTACGTCCAGCAGGCAGTATACATTTATTGATTGGATGTTTGTTTTACGTCCTGCAGGCAGTATACATTTATTGATTGGATGTTTGTTTTACGTCCAGCAGGCAGTATACATTGATTGGATGTTTGTTTTACGTCCAGCAGGCAGTATACATTGATTGGATGTTTGTTTTACGTCCAGCAGGCAGTATACATTTATTGATTGGATGTTTGTTTTACGTCCAGCAGGCAGTATACATTTATTGGATGTTTGTTTTACGTCCAGCAGACAGTATACATTTATTGGATGTTTGTTTTGTTTCCAGCAGGCAGTATACATTGATTGGATGTTTGTTTTACGTCCAGCAGACAGTATACATTGATTGATTGGATGTTTGTTTTACGTCCAGCAGACAGTATACATTTATTGATTGGATGTTTGTTTTACGTCCAGCAGACAGTATACATTGATTGGATGTTTGTTTTACGTCCAGCAGGCAGTATACATTGATTGGATGTTTGTTTTACGTCCAGCAGGCAGTATACATTGATTGGATGTTTGTTTTACGTCCAGCAGGCAGTATACATTTATTGATTGGATGTTTGTTTTACGTCCAGCAGGCAGTATACATTTATTGATTGGATGTTTGTTTTACGTCCAGCAGGCAGTATACATTCATTGATTGGATGTTTGTTTTACGTCCAGCAGGCAGTATACATTAATTGATTGGATGTTTGTTTTACGTCCAGCAGGCAGTATTCATTGATTGGATGTTTGTTTTACGTCCAGCAGGCAGTATACATTTATTGATTGGATGTTTGTTTTACGTCCAGCAGACAGTATACATTTATTGATTGGATGTTTGTTTTACGTCCAGCAGGCAGTATACATTAATTGATTGGATGTTTGTTTTACGTCCAGCAGGCAGTATTCATTGATTGGATGTTTGTTTTACGTCCAGCAGGCAGTATACATTTATTGATTGGATGTTTGTTTTACGTCCAGCAGACAGTATACATTAATTGATTGGATGTTTGTTTTACGTCCAGCAGGCAGTATACATTGATTGGATGTTTGTTTTACGTCCAGCAGACAGTATACATTAATTGATTGGATGTTTGTTTTACGTCCAGCAGGCAGTATTCATTGATTGGATGTTTGTTTTACGTCCAGCAGGCAGTATACATTTATTGATTGGATGTTTGTTTTACGTCCAGCAGACAGTATACATTAATTGATTGGATGTTTGTTTTACGTCCAGCAGACAGTATACATTGATTGGATGTTTGTTTTACGTCCAGCAGGCAGTATACATTGATTGGATGTTTGTTTTACGTCCAGCAGGCAGTATACATTGATTGGATGTTTGTTTTACGTCCAGCAGGCAGTATACATTGATTGATTGGATGTTTGTTTTATGTCCAGCAGGCAGTATACATTTATTGATTGGATGTTTGTTTTACGTCCAGCAGGCAGTATACATTGATTGGATGTTTGTTTTACGTCCAGCAGGCAGTATACATTGATTGGATGTTTGTTTTACGTCCAGCAGGCAGAATACATTGATTGGATGTTTGTTTTACGTCCAGCAGGCAGTATACATTGATTGGATGTTTGTTTTACGTCCAGCAGACAGTATACATTGATTGGATGTTTGTTTTACGTCCAGCAGGCAGAATACATTGATTGGATGTTTGTTTTACGTCCAGCAGGCAGTATACATTGTTTGATTGGATGTTTGTTTTACGTCCAGCAGGCAGTATACATTTATTGATTGGATGTTTGTTTTACGTCCAGCAGACAGTATACATTGATTGGATGTTTGTTTTACGTCCAGCAGGCAGTATACATTTATTGATTGGATGTTTGTTTTACGTCCAGCAGGCAGTATACATTGATTGATTGGATGTTTGTTTTACGTCCAGCAGACAGTATACATTGATTGGATGTTTGTTTTACGTCCAGCAGACAGTATACATTTATTGATTGGATGTTTGTTTTGTGTCCAGCAGGCAGTATACATTTATTGATTGGATGTTTGTTTTACGTCCAGCAGACAGTATACATTGATTGGATGTTTGTTTTACGTCCAGCAGGCAGTATACATTGATTGATTGGATGTTTGTTTTGTGTCCAGCAGGCAGTATACATTGATTGGATGTTTGTTTTACGTCCAGCAGACAGTATACATTGATTGGATGTTTGTTTTACGTCCAGCAGGCAGTATACATTGATTGGATGTTTGTTTTACGTCCAGCAGACAGTATACATTTATTGATTGGATGTTTGTTTTACGTCCAGCAGGCAGTATACATTTATTGATTGGATGTTTGTTTTACGTCCAGCAGGCAGTATACATTGATTGATTGGATGTTTGTTTTACGTCCAGCAGGCAGTATACATTGATTGATTGGATGTTTGTTTTACGTCCAGCAGACAGTATACATTGATTGGATGTTTGTTTTACGTCCAGCAGGCAGTATACATTGATTGGATGTTTGTTTTACGTCCAGCAGGCAGTATACATTGATTGGATGTTTGTTTTACGTCCAGCAGACAGTATACATTTATTGATTGGATGTTTGTTTTACGTCCAGCAGACAGTATACATTTATTGATTGGATGTTTGTTTTACGTCCAGCAGGCAGTATACATTTATTGATTGGATGTTTGTTTTACGTCCAGCAGGCAGTATACATTGATTGGATGTTTGTTTTACGTCCAGCAGGCAGTATACATTGATTGGATGTTTGTTTTACGTCCAGCAGGCAGTATACATTGATTGATTGGATGTTTGTTTTACGTCCAGCAGGCAGTATACATTGATTGATTGGATGTTTGTTTTACGTCCAGCAGGCAGTATACATTGATTGGATGTTTGTTTTACGTCCAGCAGACAGTATACATTGATTGGATGTTTGTTTTACGTCCAGCAGGCAGTATACATTGATTGGATGTTTGTTTTGTGTCCAGCAGGCAGTATACATTGATTGGATGTTTGTTTTACGTCCAGCAGGCAGTATACATTGATTGGATGTTTGTTTTACGTCCAGCAGGCAGTATACATTTATTGATTGGATGTTTGTTTTACGTCCAGCAGGCAGTATACATTGATTGATTGGATGTTTGTTTTACGTCCAGCAGGCAGTATACATTGATTGATTGGATGTTTGTTTTACGTCCAGCAGGCAGTATACATTTATTGATTGGATGTTTGTTTTACGTCCAGCAGGCAGTATACATTGATTGATTGGATGTTTGTTTTACGTCCAGCAGGCAGTATACATTGATTGATTGGATGTTTGTTTTACGTCCAGCAGGCAGTATACATAGATTGATTGGATGTTTGTTTTACGTCCAGCAATCAGTATACATTGTTTGATTGGATGTTTGTTTTACGTCCAGCAGGCAGTATACATAGATTGATTGGATGTTTGTTTTACGTCCAGCAGGCAGTATACATTGATTGATTGGATGTTTGTTTTACGTCCAGCAGACAGTATACATTGATTGGATGTTTGTTTTACGTCCAGCAGGCAGTATACATTTATTGATTGGATGTTTGTTTTATGTCCAGCAGGCAGTATACATTTATTGATTGGATGTTTGTTTTACGTCCAGCAGACAGTATACATTGATTGGATGTTTGTTTTACGTCCAGCAGGCAGTATACATTGATTGGATGTTTGTTTTGTTTCCAGCAGGCAGTATACATTGATTGATTGGATGTTTGTTTTACGTCCAGCAGACAGTATACATTGATTGGATGTTTGTTTTACGTCCAGCAGACAGTATACATTTATTGATTGGATGTTTGTTTTACGTCCAGCAGACAGTATACATTGATTGGATGTTTGTTTTACGTCCAGCAGACAGTATACATTGATTGGATGTTTGTTTTACGTCCAGCAGGCAGTATACATTGATTGGATGTTTGTTTTACGTCCAGCAGGCAGTATACATTGATTGGATGTTTGTTTTACGTCCAGCAGACAGTATACATTGATTGGATGTTTGTTTTACGTCCAGCAGACAGTATACATTTATTGATTGGATGTTTGTTTTACGTCCAGCAGGCAGTATACATTTATTGATTGGATGTTTGTTTTATGTCCAGCAGGCAGTATACATTTATTGATTGGATGTTTGTTTTACGTCCAGCAGACAGTATACATTGATTGGATGTTTGTTTTACGTCCAGCAGGCAGTATACATTTATTGATTGGATGTTTGTTTTGTTTCCAGCAGGCAGTATACATTGATTGGATGTTTGTTTTACGTCCAGCAGGCAGTATACATTGATTGGATGTTTGTTTTACGTCCAGCAGACAGTATACATTGATTGGATGTTTGTTTTACGTCCAGCAGGCAGTATACATAGATTGATTGGATGTTTGTTTTACGTCCAGCAGACAGTATACATTGATTGATTGGATGTTTGTTTTACGTCCAGCAGGCAGTATACATTGATTGATTGGATGTTTGTTTTACGTCCAGCAGGCAGTATACATTTATTGATTGGATGTTTGTTTTACGTCCAGCAGGCAGTATACATTGATTGATTGGATGTTTGTTTTACGTCCAGCAGGCAGTATACATTTATTGATTGGATGTTTGTTTTACGTCCAGCAGGCAGAATACATTGATTGAATGTTTGTTTTACGTCCAGCAGACAGTATACATTGATTGGATGTTTGTTTTACGTCCAGCAGGCAGTATACATTGATTGGATGTTTGTTTTGTGTCCAGCAGGCAGTATACATTGATTGGATGTTTGTTTTACGTCCAGCAGGCAGTATACATTTATTGATTGGATGTTTGTTTTACGTCCAGCAGGCAGTATACATTTATTGATTGGATGTTTGTTTTACGTCCAGCAGGCAGTATACATTGATTGGATGTTTGTTTTACGTCCAGCAGACAGTATACATTGATTGGATGTTTGTTTTACGTCCAGCAGGCAGTATACATTTATTGATTGGATGTTTGTTTTACGTCCAGCAGGCAGTATACATTTATTGATTGGATGTTTGTTTTACGTCCAGCAGACAGTATACATTGATTGGATGTTTGTTTTACGTCCAGCAGGCAGTATACATTGATTGGATGTTTGTTTTGTGTCCAGCAGGCAGTATACATTGATTGGATGTTTGTTTTACGTCCAGCAGGCAGTATACATTGATTGGATGTTTGTTTTGTGTCCAGCAGGCAGTATACATTGATTGGATGTTTGTTTTACGTCCAGCAGGCAGTATACATTGATTGGATGTTTGTTTTACGTCCAGCAGGCAGTATACATTGATTGATTGGATGTTTGTTTTACGTCCAGCAGACAGTATACATTTATTGATTGGATGTTTGTTTTACGTCCAGCAGGCAGTATACATTGATTGGATGTTTGTTTTACGTCCAGCAGGCAGTATACATTGATTGGATGTTTGTTTTACGTCCAGCAGGCAGTATACATTGATTGATTGGATGTTTGTTTTACGTCCAGCAGACAGTATACATTTATTGATTGGATGTTTGTTTTGTGTCCAGCAGGCAGTATACATTTATTGATTGGATGTTTGTTTTACGTCCAGCAGGCAGTATACATTGATTGGATGTTTGTTTTACGTCCAGCAGGCAGTATACATTGATTGGATGTTTGTTTTACGTCCAGCAGGCAGTATACATTGATTGGATGTTTGTTTTACGTCCAGCAGGCAGTATACATTGATTGATTGGATGTTTGTTTTACGTCCAGCAGGCAGTATACATTTATTGATTGGATGTTTGTTTTACGTCCAGCAGACAGTATACATTGATTGGATGTTTGTTTTGTGTCCAGCAGGCAGTATACATTGATTGGATGTTTGTTTTACGTCCAGCAGGCAGTATACATTGATTGATTGGATGTTTGTTTTACGTCCAGCAGACAGTATACATTTATTGATTGGATGTTTGTTTTACGTCCAGCAGGCAGTATACATTGATTGGATGTTTGTTTTGTGTCCAGCAGGCAGTATACATTGATTGGATGTTTGTTTTACGTCCAGCAGGCAGTATACATTGATTGATTGGATGTTTGTTTTACGTCCAGCAGACAGTATACATTTATTGATTGGATGTTTGTTTTACGTCCAGCAGGCAGTATACATTGATTGGATGTTTGTTTTGTTTCCAGCAGGCAGTATACATTGATTGGATGTTTGTTTTACGTCCAGCAGGCAGTATACATTGATTGGATGTTTGTTTTACGTCCAGCAGGCAGTATACATTTATTGATTGGATGTTTGTTTTACGTCCAGCAGGCAGTATACATTTATTGATTGGATGTTTGTTTTACGTCCAGCAGGCAGTATACATTGATTGGATGTTTGTTTTACGTCCAGCAGGCAGTATACATTGATTGGATGTTTGTTTTACGTCCAGCAGACAGTATACATTGATTGGATGTTTGTTTTACGTCCAGCAGGCAGTATACATTGATTGGATGTTTGTTTTACGTCCAGCAGACAGTATACATTGATTGGATGTTTGTTTTACGTCCAGCAGGCAGTATACATTGATTGGATGTTTGTTTTGTTTCCAGCAGGCAGTATACATTGATTGGATGTTTGTTTTACGTCCAGCAGGCAGTATACATTGATTGGATGTTTGTTTTACGTCCAGCAGGCAGTATACATTGATTGGATGTTTGTTTTACGTCCAGCAGGCAGTATACATTGATTGGATGTTTGTTTTACGTCCAGCAGGCAGTATACATTGATTGGATGTTTGTTTTACGTCCAGCAGACAGTATACATTGATTGGATGTTTGTTTTACGTCCAGCAGACAGTATACATTGATTGGATGTTTGTTTTACGTCCAGCAGGCAGTATACATTGATTGGATGTTTGTTTTACGTCCAGCAGACAGTATACATTGATTGGATGTTTGTTTTACGTCCAGCAGGCAGTATACATTGATTGGATGTTTGTTTTGTTTCCAGCAGGCAGTATACATTGATTGGATGTTTGTTTTACGTCCAGCAGGCAGTATACATTGATTGGATGTTTGTTTTACGTCCAGCAGGCAGTATACATTGATTGATTGGATGTTTGTTTTACGTCCAGCAGACAGTATACATTTATTGATTGGATGTTTGTTTTACGTCCAGCAGGCAGTATACATTGATTGGATGTTTGTTTTACGTCCAGCAGGCAGTATACATTGATTGATTGGATGTTTGTTTTATGTCCAGCAGGCAGTATACATTTATTGATTGGATGTTTGTTTTACGTCCAGCAGACAGTATACATTGATTGGATGTTTGTTTTACGTCCAGCAGGCAGTATACATTGATTGGATGTTTGTTTTACGTCCAGCAGGCAGTATACATTTATTGATTGGATGTTTGTTTTACGTCCAGCAGACAGTATACATTGATTGGATGTTTGTTTTACGTCCAGCAGGCAGTATACATTGATTGGATGTTTGTTTTGTGTCCAGCAGGCAGTATACATTGATTGGATGTTTGTTTTACGTCCAGCAGGCAGTATACATTGATTGGATGTTTGTTTTATGTCCAGCAGGCAGTATACATTTATTGGATGTTTGTTTTACGTCCAGCAGACAGTATACATTTATTGGATGTTTGTTTTGTTTCCAGCAGGCAGTATACATTGATTGGATGTTTGTTTTACGTCCAGCAGGCAGTATACATTGATTGGATGTTTGTTTTACGTCCAGCAGGCAGTATACATTTATTGATTGGATGTTTGTTTTACGTCCAGCAGGCAGTATACATTTATTGATTGGATGTTTGTTTTGTGTCCAGCAGGCAGTATACATTTATTGATTGGATGTTTGTTTTGTGTCCAGCAGGCAGTATACATTTATTGATTGGATGTTTGTTTTACGTCCAGCAGGCAGTATACATTTATTGATTGGATGTTTGTTTTACGTCCAGCAGGCAGTATACATTTATTGATTGGATGTTTGTTTTACGTCCAGCAGGCAGTATACATTTATTGATTGGATGTTTGTTTTACGTCCAGCAGGCAGTATACATTTATTGATTGGATGTTTGTTTTACGTCCAGCAGGCAGTATACATTGATTGGATGTTTGTTTTACGTCCAGCAGGCAGTATACATTGATTGGATGTTTGTTTTGTGTCCAGCAGGCAGTATACATTGATTGGATGTTTGTTTTACGTCCAGCAGGCAGTATACATTGATTGGATGTTTGTTTTACGTCCAGCAGGCAGTATACATTTATTGATTGGATGTTTGTTTTACGTCCAGCAGGCAGTATACATTGATTGATTGGATGTTTGTTTTACGTCCAGCAGGCAGTATACATTTATTGATTGGATGTTTGTTTTACGTCCAGCAGGCAGTATACATTTATTGATTGGATGTTTGTTTTACGTCCAGCAGGCAGTATACATTTATTGATTTGATGTTTGTTTTACGTCCAGCAGGCAGTATACATTGATTGATTGGATGTTTGTTTTACGTCCAGCAGGCAGTATACATTTATTGATTGGATGTTTGTTTTACGTCCAGCAGGCAGTATACATTGATTGGATGTTTGTTTTACGTCCAGCAGGCAGTATACATTTATTGATTGGATGTTTGTTTTACGTCCAGCAGGCAGTATACATTTATTGATTGGATGTTTGTTTTACGTCCAGCAGGCAGTATACATTTATTGATTGGATGTTTGTTTTACGTCCAGCGAGCAGTATTTCAGTATATTCAGGACAAGAACAATTTAACAAACAATAAATCAATTCAGGAAATTTGAAGTGGCTACAACGAGCCTACTCTTATCGACATCTACAAAAGGGGTCTTTATGGTGCTCGGAGAGTGGCACTTTCCAAAGACTTTACCCACTGTTGTCCACTGTCAGGGTTAACACCCCAAACGTGAATGCACCTACTATCTGCCACCTTGACACGTGCTGGGATGCTCTGAAGACTTCCAGTTAATGGTAATACATACACATACATACAGAGGGTAATGCATATGCAGAAAAGTTAATACATACAAAGAAAAAGACATACGTACTAATAATAAAATATTCGACGTACAATTAGTAATTGACAATCCTTTACAACTGAATTAGTAGAAAATAATTAATTATGAAATGTTTTCTAACACGATTTTATCCTCGAAATACTTTACACTAATCAATATTATATAGATTATTAAATTTAAAAAATATATAAAGTGTGCTGGTTGGTAGCTTCCTTACTAATTAGTTATGTCTGTAATATCTTCTTTATAAAATAGAAAAGTAACGTTTACATTACAGGACGACGACTTTACCGCTTTAACCGTAATGGATCCTTGATCCGTAGTTTGTGGATTACCGGGGGAGGAGCTACAATGCCAGAAGAGCCAAGTGCAGCAATCGCATTCAGCGCCAATGATGTGTCAGTATTTGGTGTAAGTTCGCTTTCATCATTGTTAATTAAATTAATAGCATGATCGTGCGAGTTCGATTCTTACTGCAGGCAGGGTGTACTCAACTCTAATCTTAATTGACAAGGATTGCCAGCTTTCCTACCAAAGGTCGGGGGCTTTTTCCGGGTACTGCGGCTTCCTCCCCCAATAAAAACTGGACGCCATGATATAGCTGAAAAATTGCTGAAAGTGGCGTTAAACACCATCAAACAAACAATTAATTGCCTTATCACTATGACTTAAAGCTCACAAGAGACATAAATTGTCATCAAAGATAATAAGGTTATCAAATTTACATCAGACGCGCGTTTCTTCTAATCAAAACTGATTAAATTTTCCAATTTGTATACAGTAACAATAAACATTTAATAAAGTTTTGCCTTGTATTTTGTCACGTGAGTGTTAAGGGTGTTGAAGCTACTGAAAATTTTCGTCCAGCCATGGTCCTGAATTTTTACCGACCCGTATCATTGTTGTTGAAGCCCGTCGGAAGTTTGGGCGTAATGTAACAGAAAAAGCGTTTTTTTTCTTGTATTAATCTTTTTTAAATGAACCAAAGCTTGTATTTGTCGATTTTATGCTTCTTCCTTTACTCACCGCCAAAACTACCGACAGTTGTATATCGTATCCTACGGGCTTCAATAAAATGATAGGGGTCAGTTCTACGGTGTGATTAGTAATTCTGGGTTAAACCAGGTTTTATCTAAAATTAAGTATGTATTTCGTCAAAATCTGGAAAATTAGCGATTGATACAACCAATGTGATACAAAACCTTGTATCATCTATATATGTGATACAAGATGTACTTTTGTCGGAACTACTTCTTGACGTCACAATGGATGGTATAACCAATGATTCGGTAAATGACTTTCATTCTATGAATGAGATATGACGTCATAATACGCGTGACGTTAAGGCTTATATTTTATAAACAAATGCTTCGTTGGATGTTAACTTTTAAATTTTAAACATTCAGTTTTCTTCGACCCTTTTTATACTTTTTAATTTTAGATAAACTTATTACATACATTTAAGTGTAGGTACAACTACCTGTATCACGTCTCGACAGTTGCATACATTCCGCATCACAACTCGACGCTGCGCGTCTCGTAGTGATACGAATGTACACAACTGTCTCGACGTGATACAAGTAGTTGTACCTACACATAATGTATGTAATGTGTATTTATTGCATGCCAAACCTTATGAATTGAGAAATATAAACACCGTATGAAGGACAAACCTGGACGAGTGCTGCCAAAGTGAAATAAATTTATAATTTTGAAATCAAAATCGTCTCGTTTGTCAAGAATTTTTCAAGAAATGACCTTAGTTATTAAACATGTTAAATATACTATATATTTTATAGTCCAGAAAAAAACCCCGAGGTGTTTGCAGATAATTCTTGTTAAAATGTATGTTGTTACAGTACAAATAGGCGATTATTTTAGATAAACAATGCTCATCATTCAGACATTATATAATTTTACTTTATTTAGAGTTTCAGATAGGTTCTGCCAATATTTCAGAAAATTATTATACTTTACAGTTTAGTCAGGTATGGAAGATGAGTCCAAACACAGGACTAGTCATTTCTGGTTCCCACAGATATATTCGTGACGAGTTCCCAGGAGTTCCGAATGGCCCAGATGCAGCTGTACTACAAGATGGCAACACCATTCTCTTCTTTAAGGGACAAAAGTAGGTTTCTAATGTCGAACGCATTTCGTTTGAATGATTCTTCATAAATGAAGTTTTGTTAGTGTTTCACTTAAATATCTTTTTAATGATTTTTATAAGGATATAATGCGTTATATCAACAATAACATCAACATAACGTTCAACATGCGCGGATTTATGAATATATAAATTGAGGGGATTAAAACAGGCCCATCGCAAGTTAACATAGACACTCCTTGAACTGCTAACTATCTGTAACACTACTTATTAAAAAAGACCCCTCTTGGAACCGCCACCTATCAGTAACACTACATATTAACAAAGACCCCATATGGAACCGCAAGATATCAGTAACACCACTTATTACAAAAGACCACTCCTAGAACCACCACCTATCAGTAAAACTTATTAACAAAGACCCCTCCTGGAACCACCACTTATCAGTGACACTACTTATTAACATAGACCCCTCCTGGAACAGCCACCTATCTCATAACACTACTTGTTAACATAAAAACCCTCCTGAAACCGCCACCTATCAGTAACACTTATTAACAAAGACCCCTCCTGGAACCACCACATATCAGTGACACTACTTATTAACATAAAACCCCAGAACCCCTACTGGAACCGCCACCTATCAGTAACACTACTTATCAACATAGACCCCTCTGGGAACCGAAAAATATCAGTAGCACTACTTATTAAAAAAGACCACTCCTGTAACCACCACCTATCAGTACCACTTATTAACACGGACTCCTGGAACCACATATCAGTAACTAAACTTATTAACATAGACCCCTTTGGAACCGCCGCCTATAAGCAACACTACTTGTTAACATAGAACCCCTCCTGGAACTGCCATTTTTCAGTAAAACTACTTATCAACATAGATCCCTCCTGGAACCGCCACCTATCAGTAACACTTCTTATTAACATAGAAACCCTCCTGGAACCGCCACCTATCAGTAACACTACTTATTAACATAGAAACCCTCCTGGAACAGCCACCTATCAGTAACACTACGTATTAACATAGACCCCTCCTGGAACCGCCAACTATCAGTAACACTACTTTTTAACATAGACCCCTCCTAGAGCCGCCACCTATTAGTAACACTACTTATTAAAATATAAACCCTCCTGGAACCGCCACCTATCAGTAACACTACTTATTAACATAGACCCCTCCTGGAACTGCCACCCATCAGTAACACTACTTATTAACATAGACCTGTTCTGGAACCACCACCTATCAGTAGCACTACTTATTAACATAGAAACCCTCCTGGAACCGCCACCTATCAGTAACACTACTTATTAACATAGACCTGTTCTGGAACCACCACCTATCAGTAGCACTACTTATTAACATAGAAACCCTCCTGGAACCGCCACCTATCAGTAACACTACTTATTAACATAGACCTCTCCTAGAACTGCTACCTATAAGTAACACTACTTATTAACATACAAACCCCCTGGAACCGCCACCTATCAGTGACACTACTTATTAACATAGAAACCCTCCTGGAACCGCCACCTATCAGTAACACTACTTATTAACATAGAAACCCTCCTGGAACCGCCACCTATCAGTAACACTACTTATTAACATAGAAACCCTCCTGGAACCGCCACCTATCAGTAACACTACTTATTAACATAGAACCCCTCCTGGAACCGCCACCTATCAGTAACACTACTTATTAATATAGAACCCCTCCTGGAACCGCCACCTATCAGTAACACTACTTATTAACATAGACCCGTCTTGGAACCGCCACCTATCAGTTACACTACTTATTAATATAGAACCCCTCCTGGAACCGCCACCTATCAGTAACACTACTTATTAACATAGACCTCTCCTGGAACTGCCACCCATCAGTAACACTACTTATTAACATAGACCCCTTCTGGAACCACCACCTATCAGTAGCACTACTTATTAACATAGAAACCCTCCTGGAACCGCCACCTATCAGTAACACTACTTATTAACATAGACCCCTTCTGGAACCACCACCTATCAGTAGCACTACTTATTAACATAGAAACCCTCCTGGAACCGCCATCTATCAGTAACACTACTTATTAACATAGACCTCTCCTAGAACTGCTACCTATAAGTAACACTACTTATTAACATACAAACCCCCTGGGACCGCCACCTATCAGTTACACTACTTATTAACATAGAAACCCTCCTGGAACCGCCACCTATCAGTTACACTACTTATTAATATAGAACCCCTCCTGGAACCGCCACCTATCAGTAACACTACTTATTAACATAGACCTCTCCTGGAACTGCCACCCATCAGTAACACTACTTATTAACATAGACCCCTTCTGGAACCACCACCTATCAGTAACACTACTTATTAACATAGACCTCTCCTAGAACTGCTACCTATAAGTAACACTACCTATTAACATAGACCCCTTCTGGAACCACCACCTATCAGTAACACTACTTATTAACATAGACCTCTCCTAGAACTGCTACCTATAAGTAACACTACTTATTAACATACAAACCCCCTGGAACCGCCACCTATCAGTGACACTACTTATTAACATAGAAACCCTCCTGGAACCGCCACCTATCAGTAACACTACTTATTAACATAGAAACCCTCCTGGAACCGCCACCTATCAGTAACACTACTTATTAACATAGACCCGTCTTAGAACCGCCACCTATCAGTTACACTACTTATTAACATAGAACCCCTCCTGGAACCGTCACTTATCAGTCACGCTATTTATTGACATAGACCTCTCCTGGAACCGCCGTTTATCAGTAATACGCCGTATTTTTATTTACATAGGATGTACACATACAGCAGATCAGCCAGAAGAGTGATCAAGGAAAGTGACAAAGGCGAGAGTCTCATGCCCAATAATTGTGCTCCATAAAAGAAAACGGAATGAGCCAACTGTATTCCTGATTACAATTGTTTCCAAGAACTTTGCCAAATATAAAAATCATGATATTATGTATGACATCCATTTTTCTCAACACAACAACCATTGTCATCTGCTGATTTTGTGTTCATGTTTATGTTAATGCAAATCATATCAATTTTCTACTGGTTTTAAATGTGATCTTTTCAAGAATAGATCAAATAATATATATTCTTATTTTCTCAAAATAAAAATGTTTGAAATGGTGAGTATATAAAACAAATAGAATGAACTACGATAAGGGACCGACCATTTAACTTGCAGGGGGGGGGGGAGGTCCTTGGTTTTTCCTAAAAAAATATTTTGGAAGCAGAGGGTAAAAAAAATATTCTGAAGAAGGATTTCTGCTATATAAAATAATGCTAATAATGAAAAAAAATTCTGTCGCGACGCCTTAAAAAAATATATATTTTCTGACTAATACAAAAACCAAGCCCCCCCCCCATTTTTCAAATTAAATGGTCCGTCCCTAATGCCTAGTTGCTTTTCAACCGTTAGGGACCGCTCTATATTAATTGGGGGAGGGGGGTTCTAATTATCATGCTTAAAAAAGATGATGTCCTATATCCTGAAAATACCAGAAAAGTTGCTGTCCTAAATCAGATGCGTTATAAAAAAGTGGATTTCATATGAATAATTATATGTATTTATGAATTATTAACACATGTTAAACAAAATTGTTTGATTATAGTATATGTATGTTGGTTTTGAATTAAAACGTCAGAAAATTTTTTTCATTTATTATATTGTTTTGAAAAAAAAAACGTGTTGCCCTATCAATGCTGAAAATAACAAAATTTGGACTCCCATGTATATGCAGGCAGAAAAATGTACGTTTCCTATTGCATTTTGTACCGGTCCCAACCCCGCAATAAATATTGACCGGTCCCTAACCCCGCAATAAATATTGACAGGTCCCTAAAAGAGCTTGTTGTGGTTGCTAGAATAAAAGACACTCAAACAATCTTGACTCTTGACTCAAACGCCGTGGTTAATTTTACACAGTTAAACGTCTTTAAATACGAAGACTGACTACATAGAATAAATATACAAAGCAGTCAATACGGGCCATATTACATGATGTAACAAAATACGTTCATAGTTAAATTATATCTTTATTTTCCACTTCCTGATAATAGAAGCATTAGTACTTCCTGTTTCATTTCGTCTATAATAAGCCCTGGTTATACGGAGTAATTCATTGGATGCACAGGAAGATTTGTTTCTCAAGACTTAAATATCTAAAATTGTTTTGATTTGTATTTGGTTTTTGTTTGTTTGTCTGATGTTTTAACGTTACTTTCAGCAATTTTTCAGTTATATCATATGACGTCCGTTTTTATTGGGGGGGGGGGGGGGGGAATCCCGGAGTACCCGGAGAAAACACCCGACATTCGGTAGAAAAACGGTTTATTCTTGTCAATTAAGATTTGAGTCAAATACATCCTGCCCGCAGTGAGACGAACCCGCAACCTCAGTGTTGACAGACCACGTGATCAATAGTAAGACGAACTACCTTAACCACTCTGCCACAGAGGCCCTTATTTAAATTTGAACGCTTGTCACTATTAACAATGACAATATATATAGTTTTTGCTCTTAACGGATATCAATCATGAATGAAGGATTAACAATATGGATTAAAGGATTAAGAATATACGTTGTAGGAGAAATAATTTCGAATAACGAATAATATCAAAAGTTTAAGAATTCCCAATACAGAATAGTAAATAGTAACTATAACAATATAGAATTAAGCATAAAGAATAATGGAAAAACAATTGGGAATTTCAATCTTGATAACATTTCATTCTATGGCTTAGTCTTCATTTGGTACCACAAGTCTTACAGGACCCTCAATCAATCAGTCTTCGTTTGGTACTGCAAGTTTTACTGGACCCTCAATCTCTGTTTTCTACAATCTACAAGACCATCCCCAATATGCAGCTTTTAAACCAGGCTTAAGGATCTTATTAAACACTGCTTTTCAAGAATATGAGACAATATAAATAGCAATAAATTAGCGATGACTGAACATACTTCGTCATCAAAGACTCGACATCCGAAAAAAAAATCTGCCAAATGTTGATTTTTTTTTCTTGTTTGGACCAACTGTATGTATCCCAATGGGTTGCAGTGGCGGATCCAGAAGGGGGGGGCCGTAAGAGACGTACGCCCCCCCCCCCTTAAAAAAAAGGAAAAGGAAAGGAGAACAGGGAGGGTAACAACGAGCGCCAAAGGCAAAAATGTAATCCCCGCCATAAATTAATGCATTAACGGTACTAATTGGTTTATTACGATATCTCTGTTGTATACTGAACCAAATAAATGTTACTGAACACTAAAAACCATGTTTAAATAAATTCGTTTTGATGCTTGGAAATTGCGAGAATGCAGGATTTTGAACCATTTTTTCGAGACCCACTGCCGTAAATGCGTCTCTGCGAGGCGCGGGAGGACCACTCGTGGCCCTCCTTTTCCGATATCCCCTTTCGAAAATCCTGTATCCGCCCCTGGGTTCTTATTGTGCTTTGCTACTTGCCGACCTGTTTTTTTTACTCGTACGAGGCCGATTTCATAGGCCTGTTGTAGAAAGAAAATCTAATTTCACATTCCCTTATAATATGATGTCGTTGTCCATGAGCTAGCTACTCCAACAAGGATTTGTTTAACTAGGTTGAAGTTACCCAGACACTCTATGGCATCACAATGACTTAACTGTTATGGGAAATTCATCCCTCTAGATACAATCGGTCATTTTCTCTGACAAGCAGATTGGCACTCACTGCTTACTCGTCCGGAGCACCTGAGTGCATTCATGGCTTTTATTGGGTTCGGTTACCTACTTTGTTTTTGGTTTTTGTTTTGTTGTATCTGTTTTTCTAAATCCGGATATGTAATCAACTGTTATTCGGTCGGTTTCCTTCATTTTATGTATCATGAGTCCTGCAGGACAGCCAGAGAGCCTTGCCTCACCCTCAATCACCTGTTCTTCTTTTCTATGTGTCACGAGTCTTACAGAACCCTCTAAGTGCAGAGCGCCTTGCACAATTTTACAGGACCCTCTAGGTATAGAGAGCCTTGCCTCACCCTAAATTTTACAGGACTCCCTAGCTCAGAGAGCTTTGCATCACCCTCACCCTTACAGGACCCTCTAGGTATAAAGAGCCCTGCCTCACCCTCAATCTTACCGGACCTTCTAGGTACAGAGAGCCTTGCTTCACCTTCAATCTCACAGGACTCTCTAGGCACAGAGAGCTATGCACCACCCTCAACCTTACAGGTCCCTTTAGGTATAAAGAGCCCTGCCTCACCCTCAATCTTACAGGACCTTCTAGGTACAGAGAGCCTTGCTTCACCTTCAATCTCACAGGACACTCTAGGCACAGAGAGCTTTGCATCACCCTCAACCTTACAGGACCCTCTAGGTATAATGAGCCCTGCCTCACCCTCAATCTTACAGGACCATCTATGTACAAAGAGCCTTGCATCACCTTCAATCTTACAGGAGCCTCTAGGTACAGAAAGCCTTGAATCAGCCTCAATTTTACAGAACCCTCTAGGTATAGAGAGCATTGCCTCACCCTCAATCTTACAGGACCATCTACGTACAGAGAGCCTAGTCTCACCCTCAAGAGAACTTTGCATCCCTCTTAATCTTACACAACCCTCTAAGTACAGAGAGTCTTGCATCACCCTCAATTTTCTGATCTTCATTTTTATGTATAGATACATCTATCCCTGTCTTCATTTCTATGTACAGAAAGTCTCACAGAAACCTCTATCCCTGTCTTCATTTCTATGTACAGAAAGTCTCACAGAAACCTCTATCCCTGTCTTCATTTCTATGTACAGAAAGTCTTACAGATACATCTATCCCTGTCTTCATTTCTATGTACAGAAAGTCTTACAGAAACCTCTATCCCTGTCTTCATTTCTATGTACAGAAAGTCTTACAGATACCTCTATCCCTGTCTTCATTTCTATATACAGAAAGTCTTACAGAAACCTCTATCCCTGTCTTCATTTCTATATACAGAAAGTCTCACAGAAACCTCTATCCCTGTCTTCATTTCTATATACAGAAAGTCTTACAGAAACCTCTATCCCTGTCTTCATTTCTATGTACAGAAAGTCTCACAGATACCTCTATCCCTGTCTTCATTTCTATGTACAGAAAGTCTCACAGAAACCTCTATCCCTGTCTTCATTTCTATGTACAGAAAGTCTCACAGAAACCTCTATCCCTGTCTTCATTTCTATGTACAGAAAGTCTCACAGAAACCTCTATCCCTGTCTTCATTTCTATATACAGAAAGTCTCACAGAAACCTCTATCCCTGTCTTCATTTCTATATACAGAAAGTCTTACAGAAACCTCTATCCCTGTCTTCATTTCTATGTACAGAAAGTCTCACAGAAACCTCTATCCCTGTCTTCATTTCTATATACAGAAAGTCTCACAGAAACCTCTATCCCTGTCTTCATTTCTATATACAGAAAGTCTTACAGAAACCTCTATCCCTGTCTTCATTTCTATGTACAGAAAGTCTTACAATTACCTCTATCCCTGTCTTCATTTCTATATACAGAAAGTCTTACAGAAACCTCTATCCCTGTCTTCATTTCTATGTACAGAAAGTCTTACAATTACCTCTATCCCTGTCTTCATTTCTATATACAGAAAGTCTCACAGAAACCTCTATCCCTGTCTTCATTTCTATGTACAGAAAGTCTCACAGAAACCTCTATCCCTGTCTTCATTTCTATATACAGAAAGTCTTACAGAAACCTCTATCCCTGTCTTCATTTCTATGTACAGAAAGTCTCACAGAAACCTCTATCCCTGTCTTCATTTCTATATACAGAAAGTCTTACAGAAACCTCTATCCCTGTCTTCATTTCTATGTACAGAAAGTCTTACAATTACCTCTATCCCTGTCTTCATTTCTATGTACAGAAAGTCTTACAGATACCTCTATACCTGTCTTCATTTCTATATACAGAAAGTCTCACAGAAACCTCTATCCCCGTCTTCATTTCTATATACAGAAAGTCTCACAGAAACCTCTATACCTGTCTTCATTTCTATGTACAGAAAGTCTCACAGAAACCTCTATCCCTGTCTTCATTTCTATGTACAGAAAGTCTTACAGAAACCTCTATCCCTGTCTTCATTTCTATGTACAGAAAGTCTTACAGATACCTCTATCCCTGTCTTCATTTCTATGTACAGAAAGTCTTACAGAAACCTCTATCCCTGTCTTCATTTCTATATACAGAAAGTCTTACAGAAACCTCTATCCCTGTCTTCATTTCTATGTACAGAAAGTCTTACAGAAACCTCTATCCCTGTCTTCATTTCTATGTACAGAAAGTCTTACAGATACCTCTATCCCTGTCTTCATTTCTATGTACAGAAAGTCTTACAGAAACCTCTATCCCTGTCTTCATTTCTATGTACAGAAAGTCTAACAGATACCTCTATCCCTGTCTTCATTTCTATATACAGAAAGTCTCACAGAAACCTCTATCCCTGTCTTCATTTCTATATACAGAAAGTCTTACAGAAACCTCTATCCCTGTCTTCATTTCTATGTACAGAAAGTCTTACAGATACATCTATACCTGTCTTCATTTCTATATACAGAAAGTCTCACAGAAACCTCTATCCCTGTCTTCATTTCTATATACAGAAAGTCTTACAGATACATCTATCCCTGTCTTCATTTCTATGTACAGAAAGTCTCACAGAAACCTCTATCCCTGTCTTCATTTCTATGTACAGAAAGTCTTACAGATACCTCAATCCCTGTCTTCATTTCTATGTACAGAAAGTTTTACAGAAACCTCTATCCCTGTCTTCATTTCTATGTACAGAAAGTTTTACAGAAACCTCTATCCCTGTCTTCATTTCTATGTACAGAAAGTCTTACAGATACATCTATACCTGTCTTCATTTCTATATACAGAAAGTCTCACAGAAACCTCTATCCCTGTCTTCATTTCTATATACAGAAAGTCTTACAGATACATCTATCCCTGTCTTCATTTCTATGTACAGAAAGTCTCACAGAAACCTCTATCCCTGTCTTCATTTCTATGTACAGAAAGTCTTACAGATACCTCAATCCCTGTCTTCATTTCTATGTACAGAAAGTTTTACAGAAACCTCTATCCCTGTCTTCATTTCTATGTACAGAAAGTTTTACAGAAACCTCTATCCCTGTCTTCATTTCTATGTACAAAAGTTTTACAGATACCTCTATCCCTGTCTTCATTTCTATGTACAGAAAGTCTTACAGAAACCTCTATCCCTGTCTTGATTTCTATGTACAGAAAGTCTCACAGAAACCTCTATCCCTGTCTTCATTTCTATACACAAAAAGTCTCACAGAAACCTCTATCCCTGTCTTCATTTCTATGTACAGAAAGTCTCACAGAAACCTCTATCCCTGTCTTCATTTCTATATACAGAAAGTCTCACAGATACCTCTATCCCTGTCTTCATTTCTATACACAAAAAGTCTCACAGAAACCTCTATCCCTGTCTTCATTTCTATGTACAGAAAGTCTTACAGATACTTCTATTCTTGTCTTCATTTTCTTACATGACTCTTTATTGCTGTACCTATTTCTGTGTACCTTGAATCTTACCATTGTCTTCAATTCTTACTCTTAACATGTCAGTAACACTTCAGTCAAAAAATGTTTCAATATTAAAAATCTCATCCTCATATTGTTCTTCAAACTTGTCAACTCTTGACATAAATACAATGAATTTCATCAAAGCACTGCGAGATTTATTAGAAGACTAAGGACATTGAGAAATGTTAAATGGGAGATAACTCTTCATTTATAAGGGAACTAAGGACATTGAGAAATGTTAAATGGGAGATAACTCTTCAATCTGACTTTATTAAAACATTGTTACAAGTTCACTGACAATCAATCCTCGTCAGAGTCCTCTACCAGTACGGCTGGTTTGGATTTCTGTGACTTCTGAGAATTACTGCTTGCTTGCGACATCCCAAAGAACAATGAACGAAACTGAAAAAAAATAACTTATATTACAATATCACCAAAGAATAATTAACGAAACTAAAAAAAAACCAGTGTGGACTGTGAGCACGCTCTCAAAGGGATACCCCCGCTTCGCTCTAATGTCTAATTATCTCCCCTTAATGATATCTGAGGTAAAAAAAAACCTTCATGCACATCTACCGGTACATATAATGTACTTCCTTTATACTGTTTCATTAAATTTCATCAAGTGGTTTAGGAGGAGATGCGCTTACAAGGGAATTGGACAGATGGACCGACAGACAGGGCGATTCCTATATTACTACATCACCAAAGAACATGATCAGAACTGTAAAAAAAAAAAACTTGTATTACCATATCACCAAAGAACAATGAATGAAACTGTAAAAAAAAAAAACTTATATTACTACATCACCAAAGAACAATGAACGAAACTGTAACAACAAGTATGGATAGTATTGCTCAGGTAATACTAAGTCCCCTACCAGGTAATACTAAGTCCATTACCAGGTAATACTAAGTCCCCTACCAGGTAATACTGTCCCCTACCAGGTAATACTAAGTCCCCTACCAGGTAATACCAAGTCCCCTACCAGGTAATACTAAGTCCCCTACCAGGTAATACTAAGTCCCCTACCAGGTAATACTAAGTCCCCTACCAGGTAATACTAAGTCCATTACCTGGTAATACTAAGTCCCCTACCAGGTAATACTAAGTCCCCTACCAGGTAATACTAAGTCCCCTACCAGGTAATATTAAGTTCCCTACCAACAAATAAAATTTTCCAAGGGCCATAAAATAATTGCACTAGAACGACATTTGAACTTGATCAGTAACTCACCATGGTTTACTCAAATACCAAATATCATTTCAATATCTGCAAGCATTTAGAAACTAGAGGCTCCCAGGAGCCTGTAATCGCTCACCTGGAATCCAAATGACTATATTAAAATTTTTGAAATTAACAGTTTCAGTCTAGTCTTTTAAGTTACTGTGCAAAAACTAAACATTTCTTCAAAAAATTTGTTAAATACAATAACTCCTATAAGGTGCCATCGACAATTTCTGAAAGTCAATGGTTTTTAGGCATTGTCCTTTAGGGTACTTTAGAAATTTACAGTTTTACTCTACGAATAGGTGTGTTATAGACTAATTTATAATTAAAAAACTGTTCATATGTCCAAATTCATAATGAAAGGGCAATAACTCCTATAAAGAGTCATCTTGCAATTTTTGGACTAAGCAATCATTTGTAGGGCTTCTATTGCTGATCATTTGTGCAATTTACAGTTTTAATCTAGCAACTATAGTTTTCAAGTTACAGGACAAAAATGGAAAATTTCATAACAAAATTGTCATTTAAGGGCAATAACCCCTATAAGGAGTCATCTGACAATTTCAGACCAATTAAATGAATTGTAGGGTTTTTGCTGATCATTTTTGCAATTTATTATTTCACTCTAGCTGTTATGGTTTTTAAGTTACAGGACAAAAACAGAAAATTTCATAAAAAATTGCAATTTAAGGGCAATAACTCCTATAAGGAGTCATCTGACAATTTCAGACTTAAAAGTAATTTGTAGGGCTTTTATTGCTGATCATTTTTGCTATTAACAGTTTCACTCTAGCTGTTACAGTTTTTAAGTTACAGGACAAAAACGGAAAATTTCATAAAAAATTGTCATTTATGGGCAATAACTTATTTAAGGAGTTGTCCGACAATTTCAGATCAATCGAGTGAATTGTATGGTCTTTATTGGTGATCATTTGTGCAATTTACATTTTCAATCTAGCTGCTATAGTTTTCAAGTTACAGGACAAAACGGAAAATGTCATAAAAAATTAATTGCCATTTATGGGCAATAACTCCTATAAGGAGTCATCTGACAATTTCAGACTTATACAGTGAATTGTAGGGCTTGTATTGTTGATCATTTTTGCTATTTACAGTTTTACTCTAGCTGTTATAGTTTTAAAGTTACAGGACAAAAACGGAAAATTTCATAAAAAATTACCATTTAAGGGCAATAACTCATATAAGGAGTCATCTGACAATTTCAGACCAATCAAGTGAATTGTAGGGTCTTTATTGCTGATCATTTGTGCAATTTACAGTTTCAATCTAGCTGCTATAGTTTTCAAGTTACAGGACAAAAACGGAAAATTTCATAAAAAATTGCCATTTAAGGGCAATAACTCCTATAAGGAGTCATCTGACAATTTCAGACTAATACAGTGAATTGTAGGGTCTTTATTGCTGATCATTTGTGCAATTTACAGTTTCAATCTAGCTGCTATAGTTTTCAAGTTACAGGACAAAAACGGAAAATTTCATAAAAAATTGCCATTTAAGGGCAATAACTCCTATAAGGAGTCATCTGACAATTTCAGACTAATTCAGTGAATTGTAGGGCTTGTATTGTTGATCATTTTTGCTATTTACAGTTTTACTCTAGCTGTTATAGTTTTAAAGTTACAGGACAAAAACGGAAAATTTCATAAAAATTACCATTTAAGGGCAATAACTCATATAAGGAGTCATTTGACAATTTCAGACCAATCAAGTGAATTGTAGGGCTTTTATTGCTGATCATTTTTGCCATTTACAGTTTCACTCTACCTCGTATATTTTTCAGGTTATATTGTAAATACCAAAAATTTGGTCAAAAATCGTCAAAAAAGGGCAATAACTCCTACAAGAAGCCAATACACAATTCGCACTAATAGCAACTATTGTAGACCTTAATGTGCTGATCAATTTGAAGTAACGGTTTTCTCTATAGCTATTATAGTTTTTTAGATAATGATCAAAAACCTGTGTTGACCCCCATGTTCTATTTTTAGTAACAGCAGCCATATTTGTCTGTTGATCAACACCCTGGGTACAAACTTGAAACTAGGAACCCTAAGGATGATTGTGGCCAAGTTTGAAAAAAATTGGCCCAGTGGTTTGAGAGGAGAAGATTTTTGAAAAAGTTTACGACGGACGACAGACGACGGACGCCAAGTGATAGCAATAGCTCACATGGACCTTCGGTCCAGGTGAGCTAAAAAAGTAACTGATATTTTTTAGAAGTCCAAGGCCATAATTTTGTCAAAAATCATTAGACCGGAACAATCAAGTTCAAATATCGTTCCAGTACAAATATGTTATGGCCACTGGATGGTAGGGGACTTAGCATTACCTGAGCAATACTATCCCGACTTGTTGTTACAGTTTGACGGACTGACGGACAGAGTTCAAATATATAGTCCCCTACAGCGAAGTTGGTAAGAGACTACAAACAACTAATATTACAATGTCACCAAAGAACAATGAATGAAACTAAAAAAAACAACAAATATTAGTTTGTAACCAAAGTCAAAGAACAATGATCAAAACTATGACTATATACAAAACTACAATAAATATAGCTTTGTCACCTTGACAGATAGATCAATGAAGTGGATCTGATTGGACACAATTTCCTCAGGAAGGCATACTTAGTAACATCTGATCGGGCACAATTTCCTCAGGAAGGTACACTTTGTTACATTTATATACTAGAGAATAAACACTTATCTAAACACACAGGAATGTACACAGAATCCATTACAATACGATATATATCTTGTTAAACATGTGATATTACACTTTTTATTGAGGTGTTCACCACATAAACAACCCTTTTTACTGAAAGGTGTTCACCACATAAACAAACCTTTTTATTCAGGTGTTCACATAATACAAACCTTTTTATAGAGAGGTGTTCACCACATAAACAAACCTATATTAGGGGGTGTCCACAACATAATACAAACCTTTTTATTGAGAGGTGTTCACCACATAATACAAACGTTTTTACTGAGGTGTTCACCAGATGATACAGACGTTTAACTGAAAGATTATCACCAGATGATACAAACCTTTTTACTAGGAGGAGTTCCAGGTACACAATCCTCATCCTCATCCTCTTGAAGTGTAGTATCTATTGCACTGGTGTTCATGCTCTGAAACAGGAAGTCATATTAAGTTTGAAATAATCGCCACAAAATCAGTTATTAAAGATTATTAGAATGCTTTATGTTTGTTGTATGTAAAAATACCAATAGTACTGAATAGATTTTTGTTTGCTTGTTTGGTGCTTAATGCCACTTTCAGCAATTTTTCAGCTATATCATGGCATCCAGTTTTTATTGGGGGAGGAAACCACAGTACCCGGAGAGAACCCCCGACCTGCGGTAGGAAAACTGGTAATCCTTGTCAATTTAAGATTGGAGTCGAGTACACCCTGCCTGCAGTGAGAATCGAACCTGCAATCTCAGTGTTGACAGACCACGTGATCAATAGTAGACAAACTATCTTAACCACTCGGCCACCGAGGCACCAGAACTGTATAGATAGAATGACTTATGTAGTATGGGAAAGTACTTGTAGTACTCAGTAGACTGCATTGCTGACCACTGTAACTGAGAAGTTGACAGAACTAATCACAGCAAGACAAAATACTGGTACAGTACTACAACATGCAGCAATATTAGCAAACAAATCCAAATATGTAGAGTAGAAGAAACATGTATTACCTTTGATCGAATAGCTATTTCTGGGCTCTGTGATTCAGGTGTATCATCATCTGCACCAACAGAGCGTGTGGATTTATTTAACCATCCACCAACACGTGAAGTGGACGGCTGAGGTGACACTGATGTAAAAGTCTCTTTATTTCTGTTAGGATTAAATAAAGTTCTTTTTTTTGTTCCTGTACTGCTGTCTGCTGTTCCTTTACTGCTTTCTGCACTATAGTTCTGTACACTTGTACTACTGACCAATTTTTTAGTTTGAAATCCTGTGTCACCATTATTTGAAGGCACTGCAGTATTTGTTTTATTGTAAATTGTTGGCATGTCTGAGATCATCATTTCATCATCAAAATCGTCATCCATCATGGCATCATAAGCTGCCTCCAATCTCTCTGTTCTGTTGGTCCTGTAATACATTAAATCACTCCAGAGACTCAGTGTAATACATTAAACCACTCCAGAGCCACAGTGTAATACATTAAATCACTCCAGAGCCTCAGTGTAATACATTAAATCACTCCAGAGACTCAGTGTAATTCATTAAATCACTCTAGAGCCTCAGTGGAATACATTAAATCACTCTAGAGCCTCAGTGTAATACATTAAATCACTCTAGAGCCTCAGTGTAATACATTAAATCACTTCAGAGCCTCAGGTGTAATACATTAAACCACTCTGTGTAATACATTAAATCACTCTAGAGCCTCAGTGTAATACATTAAATCACTCTAGAGCCTCAGTGTAATACATTAAATCACTCCAGAGACTCAGTGTAATACATTAAATCACTCTAGAGCCTCAGTGTAATACATTAAATCACTCCAGAGACTCAGTGTAATACATTAAATCACTCTAGAGCCTCAGTGTAATACATTAAATCACTCCAGAGACTCAGTGTAATACATTAAATCACTCTAGAGCCTCAGTGTAATACATTAAATCACTCCAGAGACTCAGTGTAATACATTAAATCACTCTAGAGCCTCAGTGTAATACATTAAATCACTCCAGAGACTCAGTGTAATACATTAAATCACTCTAGAGCCTCAGTGTAATACATTAAATCACTCCAGAGACTCAGTGTAATACATTAAATCACTCTAGAGCCTCAGTGTAATACATTAAATCACTCCAGAGACTCAGTGTAATACATTAAATCACTCTAGAGCCTCAGTGTAATACATTAAATCACTCCAGAGACTCAGTGTAATACATTAAATCACTCTAGAGCCTCAGTGTAATACATTAAATCACTTCAGAGCCACAGTGTAATACATTAAATCACTCCAAAGACTCAGTGTAATACATTAAATCAATCTAGAGCCTCAGCGTAATACAATAAATCACTCCAGAGACTCAGTGTAATACATTAAATCACTCTAGAGACTCAGCGTAATACATTAAATCAGTCTAGAGCCTCAGCGTAATACATTAAATCACTCTAGAGCCTCAGTGTGATATATTAAATCACTCTAGAGCCTCAGTGTAATACATTAAATCACTCTAGAGCCTCAGTGTGATATATTAAATCACTCCAGAGCCTAAGTGTAATACATTAAATCAATCTAGAGCCTCAGTGTAATATATTAAATCAAACTAGAGCCTCAGCGTAATACATTAAATCACTCTAGAGCCTCAGTGTAATACATTAAATCACTCTAGAGACTCAGCGTAATACAATAAATCACTCTAGAGCCTCAGCGTAATACATTAAATCACTCCAGAGCCTCAGTGTGATATATTAAATCACTCCAGAGCCTAAGTGTAATACATTAAATCAATCTAGAGCCTCAGTGTAATACATTAAATCAATCTAGAGCCTCAGCGTAATACATTAAACCACTCCAGAGACTGTGTAATACATTAAAACAATGTAGAGCCTCAGTGTAATACATTAAATCCCTTTAGAGCCTCAGTGGAATACATTAAATCACTCTAGATCCTCAGTGTAATACATTTAATCACTCCAGAGCCTCAGCGTAATACATTAAATCACTCTAGAGCCTCTGCGTAATACATTAAATCCCTTTAGAGCCTCAGTGGAATACATTAAATCACTCTAGATCCTCAGTGTAATACATTTAATCACTCCAGAGCCTCAGCGTAATACATTAAATCACTCTAGAGCCTCTGCGTAATACATTAAATCACTCTAGAGCCTCAGTGTAATACATTAAATCACTCCAGAGCCTCAGCGTAATACATTAAATCACTCTAGAGCCTCAGTGTAATACATTAAATCACTATAGATCCTCAGTGTAATACATTAAATCATGCCTCAATGTGATACATTAGACAGTGTTCAATCTAGAATTTGGCCTAAGGGGGTCATGATGGCCCTAATAACTTACCATAGGGGGCCAGAATTTATAACTAGGGGTCAATAAAACCAATACAGAGACATGGCAACCAGACAAAATGGGAAGGCTTATGATTCAGTTTGCTAAAACAAAATCCCTTCAATACCGGTTGCTGTAATTTTAGAACGTCCACTTTAACGAGTGTTAATGTGCCTCGTTAAAGTGGACGTTCTAAAATTACAGCAACCGGTAGTGAAAGGATTTCTTTTATTAGTTTTTATGCAGATGGAACATGTCATGTGTTGTCTATCTTTATCAAAATTAAGCCAATTTTTATATTTAATATCAGATAACCATCCATCCTGAAATGTTTGTGTGACACTGATAGGATTCGATGTTGACTGAGAGCTTGATGCAGTCCGCGGCGCTGATTGTTCTGTTTCAGCGTTGTTTCAGCTTCTTTGTTCCCTTTCTCTGTCGGCACGGTACCCGCTTCATTTTGATTTTCATCCGTCATAAGTTGCGCCAGTAATGACCCAGGAGGTTTTTTAAGCGCGTCAATGCAACAAAAAATGCGGGATTGGCGCAATGGCGCGCTCTAGATTGAACACTGCATTAGATCACTCCAGAGACTCAGCGTAATACATTAAATCACTTTAGAGCCTCAGTGTGATATATTAAATCACTCTAGAGCCTCAGTGTAATACATTAAATCACTCTAGAGCCTCAGTGTAATACATTAAATCACTCCAGAGCCTCAGTGCAATACATTAAATCACTCTAGAGCCTCAGTGTAATACATTAAATCACTCCAGAGCCTCAGTGTAATACATTAAATCACTCTAGAGCTTCAGTGTAATACATTAAATCACTCCAGAGCCTCAGTGCAATACATTAAATCACTCCAGAGCCTCAGTGTAATACATTAAATCACTTCAGAGCCTCAGTGTAATACATTAAATCACTCCAGAGACTCAGTGTAATACATTAAATCACTCTAGAGCTTCAGTGTAATACATTAAATCACTCTAGAGCCTCAGTGCAATACATTAAATCACTCCAGAGCCTCAGTGTAATACATTAAATCACTTCAGAGCCTCAGTGTAATACATTAAATCACTTCAGAGACTCAGTCTAATACATTAAATCACTCTAGAGCCTCAGTGTAATACATTAGATCACTCCAGAGACTCAGTGTAATACATTAAATCACTCTAGAGCCTCAGTGTAATACATTTAATCACTCCAGAGCCTCAGTGTAATACATTAAGTCATTCTAGACCCTCAGTGTAATACATTAAATCACTCTAGAGCCTCAGTGTAATACATTAAATCACTTCAGAGCCTCAGTGTAATACATTAAATCACTTCAGAGACTCAGTGTAATACATTAAATCACTCTAGAGCCTCAGTGTAATACATTTAATCACTCCAGAGCCTCAGTGTAATACATTAAGTCATTCTAGACCCTCAGTGTAACACATTAAATCACTCTAGAGCCTCAGTGTAATACATTAAATCACTTCAGAGCCTCAGTGTAATACATTAAATCACTCCAGAGCCTCAGTGTAATACATTAAATCACTCCAGAGACTCAGTGTAATACAATAAATCACTCCAGAGCCTCAGTGTAATACATTAAATCACTTCAGAGCCTCAGTGTAATACATTAAATCACTCCAGAGCCTCAGTGTAATACATTAAATCACTCTAGAGCCTCAGTGTAATACATTAAATCACTTCAGAGCCTCAGTGTAATACATTAAATCACTCCAGAGCCTCAGTGTAATACATTAAATCAGTCCAGAGACTCAGTGTAATACAATAAATCACTCCAGAGCCTCAGTGTAATACATTAAATCACTCTAGAGCCTCAGTGTAATACATTTAATCACTCCAGAGCCTCAGTGTAATACATTAAATCACTCTAGAGCTTCAGAGCAATACATTAAATCACTCTAGAGCCTCAGTGTAATACATTAAATCACTCTAGATCCTCAGTGTAATACATTAGATCACTCC
The DNA here is from genome assembly GCA_944474755.1 of Limnoperna fortunei. NCBI lineage: Eukaryota > Metazoa > Mollusca > Bivalvia > Mytilida > Modiolidae > Limnoperna > Limnoperna fortunei. The sequence continues at coordinate 70,216,101 of OX104121.1, read as the reverse complement.
AGAGCCTCAGTGTAATACATTAAATCACTCTAGATCCTCAGTGTAATACATTAGATCACTCCAGAGCCTCAGTGTAATACATTAAATCACTCTAGAGCCTCAGTGTAATACATTAAATCTCTCTAGAGCCTCAGTGTAATACATTAAATCTCTCTAGAGCCTCAGTGTAATACATTAAATCACTCCAGAGACTCAGTGTAATACATTAAATCACTCCAGAGCCTCAGTGTAATACATTAAATCTCTCTAGAGCCTCAGTGTAATACATTAAATCACTCTAGAGCCTCAGTGTAATACATTAGATCACTCTAGAGCCTCAGTGTAATACATTAAATCACGCCTCAGTGTAATAGATTAGATCATTCCAGAGACTCAGCGTAATACATTAAATCAGTCTAGAGCCTCAGTGTAATACATTAAATCATTCTAAAGCCTCAGTGTAATACATTAAATCACTCCATAGCCTCAGTGTAATACATTAAATCATTCTAAAGCCTCAGTGTAATACATTTAATCACTCCATAGCCTCAGTGTAATACATTAAATCATTCTAAAGCCTCAGTGTAATACATTTAATTACTCTAGAGCCTCAGTGTAATACATTTAATCCCTCTAGACCCTCAGTGTAATACATTAAATAACTCCAGAGCCTCAGTGTAATACATTAAATCATTCTAAAGCCTCAGTGCAATACATTTAATCACTCTAGAGCCTCAGTGTAATACATTAAGTCATTCTAGACCCTCAGTGTAATACATTAAATAACTCCAGAGCCTCAGTTTCCAAATCACTCCAGAGCCTCAGTGTAATACATTAAATCATTCTAAAGCCTCAGCGTAATACATTTAATCACTCTAGAGCCTCAGTGTAATACATTTAATCACTCTAGAGCCTCAGTGTAATACATTTAATCACTCTAGAGCCTCAGTGTAATACATTTAATCACTCTAGAGCCTCAGTGTAATACATTTAATCACTCTAGAGCCTGAGTGTAATACATTAAGTCATTCTAGACCCTCAGTGTAATACATTAAATAACTCCAGAGACTCAATCACTCCAGAGCCTCAGTTTAATACATTAAGTCATTCTAGACCCTCATTGTAATACATTAAATCACTCCAGAGACTCAGTTTCCAAATCACTCCAGAGCCTCAGTGTAATACATTAAGTCATTCTAGACCCTCAGTGTAATACATTTAATCACTCCAGAGCTTCAGTGTAATACATTAAGTCATTCTAGACCCTCAGTGTAATACATTTAATCACTCCAGAGCCTCAGTGTAATACATTAAGTCATTCTAGACCCTCAGTGTAATACATTAAATCACTCCAGAACCTCAGTGTAATACATTAAATCACTTCAGAGACTCAGCGTAACACATTAAATCACTCCAGAGCCTCAGTGTAATACATTAAATCTCTCTAGAGCCTCAGTGTAATACATTAAATCACTCTAGAGCCTCAGTGTAATACATTAGATCACTCTAGAGCCTCAGTGTAATACATTAAATCACGCCTCAGTGTAATAGATTAGATCATTCCAGAGACTCAGCGTAATACATTAAATCAGTCTAGAGCCTCAGTGTAATACATTAAATCATTCTAAAGCCTCAGTGTAATACATTAAATCACTCCATAGCCTCAGTGTAATACATTAATTCATTCTAAAGCCTCAGTGTAATACATTTAATCACTCCATAGCCTCAGTGTAATACATTAAATCATTCTAAAGCCTCAGTGTAATACATTTAATTACTCTAGAGCCTCAGTGTAATACATTTAATCCCTCTAGACCCTCAGTGTAATACATTAAATAACTCCAGAGCCTCAGTGTAATACATTAAATCATTCTAAAGCCTCAGTGCAATACATTTAATCACTCTAGAGCCTCAGTGTAATACATTAAGTCATTCTAGACCCTCAGTGTAATACATTAAATAACTCCAGAGCCTCAGTTTCCAAATCACTCCAGAGCCTCAGTGTAATACATTAAGTCATTCTAGAGCCTCAGCGTAATACATTTAATCACTCTAGAGCCTCAGTGTAATACATTTAATCACTCTAGAGCCTCAGTGTAATACATTTAATCACTCTAGAGCCTCAGTGTAATACATTTAATCACTCTAGAGCCTCAGTGTAATACATTTAATCACTCTAGAGCCTCAGTGTAATACATTTAATCACTCTAGAGCCTGAGTGTAATACATTAAGTCATTCTAGACCCTCAGTGTAATACATTAAATAACTCCAGAGACTCAATCACTCCAGAGCCTCAGTTTAATACATTAAGTCATTCTAGACCCTCATTGTAATACATTAAATCACTCCAGAGACTCAGTTTCCAAATCACTCCAGAGCCTCAGTGTAATACATTAAGTCATTCTAGACCCTCAGTGTAATACATTTAATCACTCCAGAGCTTCAGTGTAATACATTAAGTCATTCTAGACCCTCAGTGTAATACATTTAATCACTCCAGAGCCTCAGTGTAATACATTAAGTCATTCTAGACCCTCAGTGTAATACATTAAATCACTCCAGAACCTCAGTGTAATACATTAAATCACTTCAGAGACTCAGCGTAACACATTAAATCACTCTAGAGCCTCAGTGTAATACATTAAATCACTTCAGAGCCTCAGTGTAATACATTAAATCCCTCCAGAGCCTCAGTGTAATACATTAAATCACTCCAGAGACTCAGTGTAATACAATAAATCACTCCAGAGCCTCAGTGTAATACATTAAATCACTCTAGAGCCTCAGTGTAATACATTTAATCACTCCAGAGCCTCAGTGTAATACATTAAATCACTCTAGAGCTTCAGAGCAATACATTAAATCACTCTAGAGCTTCAGTGTAATACATTAAATCACTCTAGAGCCTCAGTGTAATACATTTAATCACTCCAGAGCCTCAGTGTAATACATTAAATCACTCTAGAGCTTCAGAGCAATACATTAAATCACTCTAGAGCTTCAGTGTAATACATTAAATCACTCTAGATCCTCAGCGTAATACATTAGATCACTCCAGAGCCTCAGTGTAATACATTAAATCACTCTAGATCCTCAGTGTAATACATTAGATCACTCCAGAGCCTCAGTGTAATACATTAAATCTCTCTAGAGCCTCAGTGTAATACATTAAATCACTCCAGAGACTCAGTGTAATACATTAAATCACGCCTCAGTGTAATAGATTAGATCATTCCAGAGACTCAGCGTAATACATTAAATCAGTCTAGAGCCTCAGTGTAATACATTAAATCATTCTAAAGCCTCAGTGTAATACATTAAATCACTCCATAGCCTCAGTGTAATACATTAAATCATTCTAAAGCCTCAGTGTAATACATTTAATCACTCCATAGCCTCAGTGTAATACATTAAATCATTCTAAAGCCTCAGTGTAATACATTTAATCACTCTAGAGCCTCAGTGTAATACATTTAATCCCTCTAGACCCTCAGTGTAATACATTAAATAACTCCAGAGCCTCAGTTTCCAAATCACTTCAGAGCCTCAGTGTAATACATTAAATCATTCTAAAGCCTCAGTGCAATACATTTAATCACTCTAGAGCCTCAGTGTAATACATTAAGTCATTCTAGACCCTCAGTGTAATACATTAAATAACTCCAGAGCCTCAGTTTCCAAATCACTCCAGAGCCTCAGTGTAATACATTAAATCATTCTAAAGCCTCAGCGTAATACATTTAATCACTCTAGAGCCTCAGTGTAATACATTTAATCACTCTAGAGCCTCAGTGTAATACATTTAATCACTCTAGAGCCTCAGTGTAATACATTTAATCACTCTAGAGCCTCAGTGTAATACATTTAATCACTCTAGAGCCTCAGTGTAATACATTTAATCACTCTAGAGCCTGAGTGTAATACATTAAGTCATTCTAGACCCTCAGTGTAATACATTAAATAACTCCAGAGACTCAATCACTCCAGAGCCTCAGTTTAATACATTAAGTCATTCTAGACCCTCATTGTAATACATTAAATCACTCCAGAGACTCAGTTTCCAAATCACTCCAGAGCCTCAGTGTAATACATTAAGTCATTCTAGACCCTCAGTGTAATACATTTAATCACTCCAGAGCTTCAGTGTAATACATTAAGTCATTCTAGACCCTCAGTGTAATACATTTAATCACTCCAGAGCCTCAGTGTAATACATTAAGTCATTCTAGACCCTCAGTGTAATACATTAAATCACTCCAGAACCTCAGTGTAATACATTAAGTCATTCTAGACCCTCAGTGTAATACATTAAATCACTCCAGAACCTCAGTGTAATACATTAAGTCATTCTAGACCCTCAGTGTAATACATTTAATCACTCCAGAGCCTCAGTGTAATACATTAAATCATTCTAAAGCCTCAGTGTAATACATTTAATCACTCCATAGCCTCAGTGTAATACATTAAATCATTCTAAAGCCTCAGTGTAATACATTTAATCACTCTAGAGCCTCAGTGTAATACATTTAATCCCTCTAGACCCTCAGTGTAATACATTAAATAACTCCAGAGCCTCAGTTTCCAAATCACTTCAGAGCCTCAGTGTAATACATTAAATCATTCTAAAGCCTCAGTGTAATACATTTAATCACTCTAGAGCCTCAGTGTAATACATTAAGTCATTCTAGACCCTCAGTGTAATACATTAAATAACTCCAGAGCCTCAGTTTCCAAATCACTCCAGAGCCTCAGTGTAATACATTAAATCATTCTAAAGCCTCAGCGTAATACATTTAATCACTCTAGAGCCTCAGTGTAATACATTTAATCACTCTAGAGCCTCAGTGTAATACATTTAATCACTCTAGAGCCTCAGTGTAATACATTTAATCACTCTAGAGCCTCAGTGTAATACATTTAATCACTCTAGAGCCTCAGTGTAATACATTTAATCACTCTAGAGCCTGAGTGTAATACATTAAGTCATTCTAGACCCTCAGTGTAATACATTAAATAACTCCAGAGACTCAATCACTCCAGAGCCTCAGTTTAATACATTAAGTCATTCTAGACCCTCATTGTAATACATTAAATCACTCCAGAGACTCAGTTTCCAAATCACTCCAGAGCCTCAGTGTAATACATTAAGTCATTCTAGACCCTCAGTGTAATACATTTAATCACTCCAGAGCTTCAGTGTAATACATTAAGTCATTCTAGACCCTCAGTGTAATACATTTAATCACTCCAGAGCCTCAGTGTAATACATTAAGTCATTCTAGACCCTCAGTGTAATACATTAAATCACTCCAGAACCTCAGTGTAATACATTAAGTCATTCTAGACCCTCAGTGTAATACATTAAATCACTCCAGAACCTCAGTGTAATACATTAAGTCATTCTAGACCCTCAGTGTAATACATTTAATCACTCCAGAGCCTCAGTGTAATACATTAAGTCATTCTAGACCCTCAGTGTAATACATTTAATCACTCCAGAGCCTCAGTGTAATACATTGAGTCATTCTAGACCCTCAGTGTAATACATTAAATCACTCCAGAGCCTCAGTGTAATACATTAAGTCATTCTAGACCCTCAGTGTAATACATTAAATCACTCCAGAGCCTCGGTGTAATACATTAAGTCATTCTAGACCCTCAGTGTAATACATTTAATCACTCCAGAGCCTCAGTGTAATACATTAAGTCATTCTAGACCCTCAGTGTAATACATTAAATCACTCCAGAGCCTCAGTGTAATACATTAAGTCATTCTAGACCCTCAGTGTAATACATTAAATCACTCCAGAGCCTCAGTGTAATACATTAAGTCATTCTAGACCCTCAGTGTAATACATTAAATCACTCCAGAGCCTCAGTGTAATACATTAAGTTATTCTAGACCCTCAGTGTAATACATTTAATCACTCCAGAGCCTCAGTGGAATACATTAAGTCATTCTAGACCCTCAGTGTAATACATTAAATCACTCCAGAGCTTCAGTGTAATACATTAAATCACTCTTGATCCTCAGTGTAATACATTAAATCTCTCTAGAGCGTCAGTGTAATACATTAAATCACTCCAGAGCCTCAGTGTAATACATTAAGTCATTCTAGACCCTCAGTGTAATACATTTAATCACTCCAGAGCCTCAGTGTAATACATTAAGTCATTCTAGACCCTCAGTGTAATACATTAAATCACTCCAGAGCCTCAGTGTAATACATAACGTCATTCTAGACCCTCAGTGTAATACATTAAATCACTCCAGAGCCTCAGTGTAATACATTAAGTCATTCTAGACCCTCAGTGTAATACATTAAATCACTCCAGAGCCTCAGTGTAATACATTAAGTCATTCTAGACCCTCAGTGTAATACATTTAATCACTCCAGAGCCTCAGTGTAATACATTAAGTCATTCTAGACCCTTAGTGTAATACATTTAATCACTCCAGAGCCTCAGTGTAATACATTAAGTCATTCTAGACCCTCAGTGTAATACATTAAATCACTCCAGAGCCTCAGTGTTTAACAAATGCCCTCAAGTAATCACATATGGAAAACTTCCTATCATGTGTGTTCAACTATGTTGTCTGGTTTCTTCAATGACAGTAAATTAATGTCATGAGAAAACACTTTTTTCAAGTGATTTTCAGTTTTCAAGGAATTTGGTTGAATAGAGAAGTGAAAGTGTGAGAGCAAATTAACGGATTAATATTATATAAAAATATGTTATATGTTTGAAATTCAGTACATATAAGGAAAACACGGTCATACTAAAATCTAACCTGTTGAGCACATGGATGGAATATGTTAAACTGAACTACACTACAGATCACAAAGATTCTCGGCTTCCATTACGCATGGGCATCCAGTGGGCATTGGTGTCCACCCATGTCCGCGACCACATTGAGCCTGGCGCTATCGGCTGGAGTCATGTCTATGTGTGCAAACCTATACACATAGGCAGATTTTATACGTTCAACTGAGTATGCATTGAGGAATTTAGAAACATCTTAAAGCACAACTGTTATCTAATTAGACAACACGGGTATTGTGCCCGCCATGAAGCCCATGGCATTGAGTGGGCACTTGGCCCACTGTGGGCATTAGACGTGGGCACAGAGTAGGCAGCCCAAAGTGAAGCAGAGAATCCACGCAATCTGTAGTGTATTGCTATAACAACAAAAATATTAATGAGATAATGCTGGGACCATCTGGGACAGTTCCCAGTGCTCGACCCACTGAGCAGCCCAGAGCATCCACGGGTAACGGATAGGGGAGACCCTCTTGTTGGGGGGTTGTCAGGTCATAATACGGAAAGCCTGGCCGCGGACCATAGTGGGTAATGTGTTTGGAGAGTGCCACGCTCCTTGCACGATAAAGATTCCTTTTGTAGATTTTGAAAAAGAGAAGGCTCATTGTAGCCGCTACAAAAGGTCGACCCTACCCAATACTCCATACTTTTCCAGTCAAAATTTTGTCCCATCCCACCCCTTTTTCAATTGATGTATTGTTTGTTAACTTGTTCCCATCCTGAATATAGCTGAAATACTGCTCGCTGGATGAAAGCAAACATCCAATCAATATGAGATAATGCTCCCTGATGATACCGCCACTCTATAACTTCAGATGCTCCCTGATGATACCCCCACTCTATATCTTCAGATGCTCCCTGATGATACCCCCACTCTATAACTTCAGATGCTCCCTGATGATACCCCCACTCTATAACTTCAGATGCTCCCTGATGATACCCCCACTCTATAACTTCAGAGAGGTCTCAAAATAAATCCCACATTATGTTATGATCATAAAAAGCTATTGACAACATTTCAGTATTGTATCATTTATCCTTGTTGAGAAAAATGTGACAATAAAATGGTTAGAAACAGCTCCACAAGATTGAAAACAGAATACCACTATCCCGAAACAGTATAACCCTTATCCATCATCCCGAAACAGTATAACCCTTATCCATCATGGGAAGTGGTGGAAAAAAAAACATGTAAAATCGAGGTCAAGGTCAGGTAATGCATACCAGACTGTCATGTATTATTCATCAGCAACCTATATTCCAAATATTGTACCCCACAATGCATGGTTACTAAGATACTGGCAGGTTTTACTTATCGTTTGCTACCATGTGTATATACCGGTAATATAAACTCTGATGTACAAAGTCAAGTTGGACATACAAAGGAAACACTTGAGATATCTACTTATCAGTGATTGCTTTATTCCTCAGATACTTATATGGACTTCCTGTTGTTTGTGTTTAATAATGAGATGCTTTGATTATTATTATAAATTTGTAAATATCTTATTAAGACATCAACAATTGAAAGAAGCCACTTAACATTTTGAAATGAACTTAAAAGAATTCACAGAGTACAATAACAACACAGTATAGAAATAACATGCCTTTTTTTCTAAGTTCACTCAAACATGAAATATTTGGCACAGCTCTACAGAATTTAGTCAGGGAAGAGATCTCATCATGTTGTAACTGTGTACCAAGTTTCATGAAGATGTGAAGTCATCTGCACAAAAAAAAGCTTCCATGCAAATGTAAACCTTAGGCAACCCCACACCTTTTTTATAAGCAAGAATTGTTGGGTGCAGCCTCACAGAATTTTACCAGCGAGTTCTTATCATGTTGTAACTGTAACAAGTTACATGAAGATTTGAAAAAAAGATATATTCTGGGTCCATATAAATCTTGCACTTAAATAAATATTAGACTATGTCAGCCATGTAGAATAAAGGTTAACCACAAAAACAAAACAATGTTGCCAAATTTCTCTTTCTGTTAAACTTGGATCTAGTTTTCAAGTTTGGTACACAAATTTAAACTGAAACATATCTTGGTAAAAATATGATACACCCAGTAATGAAGATATTTTGTTTGTTTTAATGTTGTTTAATGCCACTTTCAGCAATATCTTGGCGTCCATTTTTGTATTGGGGAAGGAAGTCCGATTACCTGGAGAAAACCTGGTAGGAAAACTGGCAATCCTTGTCAATTAAGATTGGAGTCGAGTACACCCCACCCACAGTGAGACTTGAACCCACAATCTCCGCATTGACAGACCACCTGATCAATAGTAGAGAAACTACCTTAACTACAGGGCCAAGTGTAAAACTTAAAATGTATCGATCAGCAAGCTAATGTGTGTGTGTGTGTGTGTGTGAACTTATAATCTAGGTTACTAGCTGTAACTTAATTGTATTTGTATTAGCATGTAGTATTATGATTATGAAATGTCCCTTTAAATGTCTGATTGCATCTGTACTTAAATATATATAACATAGAAGTATATAAAAAAAATAAATTTTAAGTTATTTGGGGGGGGGGGGGGGGGGGGTTAGATACAAGCACCAACTACCGTTGTGTCCTTTTCTCAGTGAGCTCTCGGTCTTTAGAGTAATATCTCAATTGAGATACATGGACCAGATAACCTGACAAAGATGGAACATTACCGAATTTAAACAAGATCATTAACTTTCCAACAAGATAATTTTACAGTTTAAAGGCTATCTGAGATGAGTAATCAATTAATTATTTATTCTGCTTTTGGTATAATAAAAAAGTATCTACATATTGCTTTCATAAAACATGAACATTAATCAACTACAAATGTGATATTTATCTTCTGTGATATATATCATATCCATGAATTTGTATTGTTGTTAACTATTTAATGGAAAGGGAATTACTAAAAGTTATTATGGAATAACATGAAAATGGGACCAACTCCAGGCCTCACAAAGTCATTATGTTCATTAAGGCCAAAAGAAAATATATGTGTGTTTCCTATTACCTTACTCACCTTATTGTTGGGTCCTACCCTAAACATTTTATGGTCATTTGTGCTCAACCACAGGTAGTCTGCATTGCTTTCCCTTAAGTCAATGTGAATAATTTGGAAAAATAAAATAATTACCATATCTACCTACCCTATCAATTTTTCTAGCATGTAAGAGAAACCTGATACCAGAAATACTGGTAAAGCTAACTTGAATTCATATTTCACATATGTAAAAGTTTTTGTTTTTTTGTTATCTGAATGGTGTTAAACACCACTTACAGCAATTTTCTGCTTTTTCATGTCGTCCAGTTTTTCTTGGACAGAAGAAAACTCGGATCTTTGGCAAGAAAACTGGCAATCCTTGTCAATTAAGGTTGGAGTACACCCTGCACGCAGTTGGGTTTGAACTAACAACCTCAGTGTGGCCACACCCTGCACGCAGTTGGGTTTGAACTAACAACCTCAGTGTGGCCACACCCTGCACGCAGTTGGGTTTGAACTGACAACCTCAGTGTGGCCACACCCTGCATGCAGTCAGGTCTGAACTGACAACCTCAGTGCGGCCACACCCTGCAAGCAGTTAGGTTTGAACTGACAACCTCAGTGTGGCCACACCCTGCACGCAGTTGGGTTTGAACTAACAACCTCAGTGTGGCCACACCCTGCAAGCAGTTAGGTTTGAACTGACAACCTCAGTGTGGCCACACCCTGCACGCAGTTGGGTTTGAACTGACAACCTCAGTGTGGCCACACCCTGCATGCAGTCAGGTCTGAACTGACAACCTCAGTGTGGCCACACCCTGCACGCAGTTGGGTTTGAACTAACAACCTCAGTGTGGCCACACCCTGCACGCAGTTGGGTTTGAACTAACAACCTCAGTGTGGCCACACCCTGCACGCAGTTGGGTTTGAACTAACAACCTCAGTGTGGCCACACCCTGCACACAGTTAGGTTTGAACTGACAACCTCAGTGTGGCCACACCCTGCACACAGTTAGGTTTGAACTGACAACCTCAGTGTGGCCACACCCTGCACACAGTTAGGTTTGAACTGACAACCTCAGTGTGGCCACACCCTGCACACAGTTAGGTTTGAACTGACAACCTCAGTGTGGCCACACCCTGCACACAGTTAGGTTTGAACTGACAACCTCAGTGTGGCCACACCCTGCACACAGTTAGGTTTGAACTGACAACCTCAGTGTGGCCACACCCTGCACGCAGTTGGGTTTGAACTAACAACCTCAGTGTGGCCACACCCTGCACGCAGTTGGGTTTGAACTAACAACCTCAGTGTGGCCACACCCTGCACGCAATTAGGTTTGAACTGACAACCTCAGTGTGGCCACACCCTGCACGCAGTTAGGTTTGAACTGACAACCTCAGTGTGGCCACACCCTGCATGCAGTTGGGTTTGAACTGATAACCTCAGTGTGGCCACACCCTGCACACAGTTAGGTTTGAACTGACAACCTCAGTGTGACCACACCCTGCACACAGTTAGGTTTGAACTGACAACCTCAGTGTGGCCACACCCTGCACGCAGTTGGGTTTGAACTGATAACCTCAGTGTGGCCACACCCTGCACACAGTTAGGTTTGAACTGACAACCTCAGTGTGGCCACACCCTGCACGCAGTTGGGTTTGAACTAACAACCTCAGTGTGGCCACACCCTGCACACAGTTAGGTTTGAACTGACAACCTCAGTGTGGCCACACCCTGCAAGCAGTTAGGTTTGAACTGACAACCTCAGTGTGGCCACACCCTGCACGCAGTTGGGTTTGAACTAACAACCTCAGTGTGGCCACACCCTGCACGCAGTTGGGTTTGAACTAACAACCTCAGTGTGGCCACACCCTGCACACAGTTAGGTTTGAACTGATAACCTCAGTGTGGCCACACCCTGCACGCAGTTAGGTTTGAACTGACAACCTCAGTGTGGCCACACCCTGCAAGCAGTTAGGTTTGAACTGACAACCTCAGTGTGACCACACCCTGCACGCAGTTGGGTTTGAACTAACAACCTCAGTGTGGCCACACCCTGCACGCAGTTGGGTTTGAACTAACAACCTCAGTGTGGCCACACCCTGCACACAGTTGGGTTTGAACTAACAACCTCAGTGTGGCCACACCCTGCACGCAATTAGGTTTGAACTGACAACCTCAATGTGGTCACACCCTGCACACAGTTAGGTTTGAACTGACAACCTCAGTGTGGCCACACCCTGCACACAGTTAGGTTTGAACTGACAACCTCAGTGTGGCCACACCCTGCAAGCAGTTAGGTTTGAACTGACAACCTCAGTGTGGCCACACCCTGCACGCAGTTGGGTTTGAACTAACAACCTCAGTGTGGCCACACCCTGCACACAGTTGGGTTTGAACTAACAACCTCAGTGTGGCCACACCCTGCACGCAGTTGGGTTTGAACTAACAACCTCAGTGTGGCCACACCCTGCACACAGTTGGGTTTGAACTAACAACCTCAGTGTGGCCACACCCTGCACGCAATTAGGTTTGAACTGACAACCTCAGTGTGGCCACACCCTGCACGCAGTTAGGTTTGAACTGACAACCTCAGTGTGGCCACACCCTGCACACAGTTAGGTTTGAACTGACAACCTCAGTGTGGCCACACCCTGCAAGCAGTTAGGTTTGAACTGACAACCTCAGTGTGGCCACACCCTGCACGCAGTTGGGTTTGAACTAACAACCTCAGTGTGGCCACACCCTGCACGCAGTTGGGTTTGAACTAACAACCTCAGTGTGGCCACACCCTGCACGCAGTTGGGTTTGAACTAACAACCTCAGTGTGGCCACACCCTGCACGCAGTTGGGTTTGAACTAACAACCTCAGTGTGGCCACACCCTGCACGCAATTAGGTTTGAACTGACAACCTCAGTGTGGCCACACCCTGCAAGCAGTTAGGTTTGAACTAACAACCTCAGTGTGGCCACACCCTGCACACAGTTAGGTTTGAACTGACAACCTCAGTGTGGCCACACCCTGCAAGCAGTTAGGTTTGAACTGACAACCTCAGTGTGGCCACACCCTGCACGCAGTTGGGTTTGAACTAACAACCTCAGTGTGGCCACACCCTGCACACAGTTGGGTTTGAACTAACAACCTCAGTGTGGCCACACCCTGCACGCAGTTGGGTTTGAACTAACAACCTCAGTGTGGCCACACCCTGCACACAGTTGGGTTTGAACTAACAACCTCAGTGTGGCCACACCCTGCACGCAATTAGGTTTGAACTGACAACCTCAGTGTGGCCACACCCTGCACGCAGTTAGGTTTGAACTGACAACCTCAGTGTGGCCACACCCTGCACGCAGTTAGGTTTGAACTAACAACCTCAGTGTGGCCACACCCTGCACGCAGTTGGGTTTGAACTGACAACCTCAGTGTGGCCACACCCTAAACACAGGTTTGAACTGACAACCTCAGTGTAACCACACCCTGCAAGCAGTTAGGTTTGAACTGACAACCTCAGTGTGGCCACACCCTGCACGCAGTTGGGTTTGAACTGACAACCTCAGTGTGGCCACACCCTGCACGCAGTTAGGTTTGAACTGACAACCTCAGTGTGGCCACACCCTGCACGCAGTTAGGTTTGAACTGACAACCTCAGTGTGGCCACACCCTGCACGCAGTTAGGTTTGAACTAACAACCTCAGTGTGGCCACACCCTGCACGCAGTTGGGTTTGAACTGACAACCTCAGTGTGGCCACACCCTAAACACAGGTTTGAACTGACAACCTCAGTGTGGCCACACCCTGCAAGCAGTTAGGTTTGAACTGACAACCTCAGTGTGGCCACACCCTGCACGCAGTTGGGTTTGAACTAACAACCTCAGTGTGGCCACACCCTGCACGCAGTTGGGTTTGAACTAACAACCTCAGTGTGGCCACACCCTGCACGCAGTTGGGTTTGAACTAACAACCTCAGTGTGGCCACACCCTGCACGCAGTTGGGTTTGAACTAACAACCTCAGTGTGGCCACACCCTGCAAGCAGTTAGGTTTGAACTGACAACCTCAGTGTGGCCACACCCTGCACGCAGTTAGGTTTGAACTGACAACCTCAGTGTGGCCACACCCTGCACGCAGTTAGGTTTGAACTGACAACCTCAGTGTGGCCACACCCTGCAAGCAGTTAGGTTTGAACTAACAACCTCAGTGTGGCCACACCCTGCACACAGTTAGGTTTGAACTAACAACCTCAGTGTGGCCACACCCTGCACGCAGTTGGGTTTGAACTAACAACCTCAGTGTGGCCACACCCTGCACGCAGTTGGGTTTGAACTAACAACCTCAGTGTGGCCACACCCTGCACGCAGTTGGGTTTGAACTAACAACCTCAGTGTGGCCACACCCTGCACGCAATTAGGTTTGAACTGACAACCTCAGTGTGGCCACACCCTGCATGCAGTTAGGTTTGAACTGACAACCTCAGTGTGGCCACACCCTGCATGCAGTTAGGTTTGAACTAACAACCTCAGTGTGGCCACACCCTGCACACAGTTAGGTTTGAACTGACAACCTCAGTGTGGCCACACCCTGCACGCAGTTGGGTTTGAACTAACAACCTCAGTGTGGCCACACCCTGCACACAGTTAGGTTTGAACTGACAACCTCAGTGTGGCCACACCCTGCAAGCAGTTAGGTTTGAACTGACAACCTCAGTGTGGCCACACCCTGCACGCAGTTGGGTTTGAACTAACAACCTCAGTGTGGCCACACCCTGCACGCAGTTGGGTTTGAACTAACAACCTCAGTGTGGCCACACCCTGCACACAGTTAGGTTTGAACTGACAACCTCAGTGTGGCCACACCCTGCAAGCAGTTAGGTTTGAACTAACAACCTCAGTGTGGCCACACCCTGCACGCAGTTGGGTTTGAACTAACAACCTCAGTGTGGCCACACCCTGCACACAGTTAGGTTTGAACTGACAACCTCAGTGTGGCCACACCCTGCAAGCAGTTAGGTTTGAACTGACAACCTCAGTGTGGTCACACCCTGCAAGCAGTTAGGTTTGAACTAACAACCTCAGTGTGGCCACACCCTGCACGCAGTTAGGTTTGAACTGACAACCTCAGTGTGGCCACACCCTGCAAGCAGTTAGGTTTGAACTGACAACCTCAGTGTGGCCACACCCTGCACACAGTTAGGTTTGAACTGACAACCTCAGTGTGGCCACACCCTGCAAGCAGTTAGGTTTGAACTAACAACCTCAGTGTGGCCACACCCTGCAAGCAGTTAGGTTTGAACTGACAACCTCAGTGTGGCCACACCCTGCAAGCAGTTAGGTTTGAACTAACAACCTCAGTGTGGCCACACCCTGCAAGCAGTTAGGTTTGAACTGACAACCTCAGTGTGGCCACACCCTGCACGCAGTTAGGTTTGAACTGACAACCTCAGGGTGGCCACACCCTGCACGCAGTTAGGTTTGAACTAACAACCTCAGTGTGGCCACACCCTGCAAGCAGTTAGGTTTGAACTGACAACCTCAGTGTGGCCACACCCTGCACGCAGTTAGGTTTGAACTGACAACCTCAGTGTGGCCACACCCTGCAAGCAGTTAGGTTTGAACTAACAACCTCAGTGTGGCCACACCCTGCAAGCAGTTAGGTTTGAACTGACAACCTCAGTGTGGCCACACCCTGCAAGCAGTTAGGTTTGAACTGACAACCTCAGTGTGGCCACACCCTGCACGCAGTTGGGTTTGAACTGACAACCTCAGTGTGGCCACACCCTGCACGCAGTTGGGTTTGAACTGACAACCTCAGTGTGGCCACACCCTGCACGCAGTTGGGTTTGAACTGACAACCTCAGTATGGCCACACCCTGCACGCAGTTGGGTTTGAACTGACAACCTCAGTGTGGCCACACCCTGCACGCAGTTGGGTTTGAACTAACAACCTCAGTGTGGCCACACCCTGCACGCAGTTAGGTTTGAACTAACAACCTCAGTGTGGCCACACCCTGCACGCAGTTGGGTTTGAACTAACAACCTCAGTGTGGCCACACCCTGCACGCAGTTGGGTTTGAACTGACAACCTCAGTGTGGCCACACCCTGCAAGCAGTTAGGTTTTAACTGACAACCTCAGTGTGGCCACACCCTGCACGCAGTTGGGTTTGAACTAACAACCTCAGTGTGGCCACACCCTGCAAGCAGTTAGGTTTGAACTGACAACCTCAGTGTGGCCACACCCTGCACACAGTTAGGTTTGAACTGACAACCTCAGTGTGGCCACACCCTGCAAGCAGTTAGGTTTGAACTGACAACCTCAGTGTGGCCACACCCTGCACACAGTTAGGTTTGAACTGACAACCTCAGTGTGGCCACACCCTGCATGCAGTTAGGTCTGAACTGACAACCTCAGTGTGGCCACACCCTGCACGCAGTTGGGTTTGAACTAACAACCTCAGTGTGGCCACACCCTGCATGCAGTTAGGTTTGAACTAACAACCTCAGTGTGGCCACACCCTGCATGCAGTTAGGTTTGAACTAACAACCTCAGTGTGGCCACACCCTGCATGCAGTTAGGTTTGAACTAACAACCTCAGTGTGGCCACACCCTGCAAGCAGTTAGGTTTGAACTGACAACCTCATTGTGGCCACACCCTGCACACAGTTAGGTTTGAACTGACAACCTCAGTGTGGCCACACCCTGCAAGCAGTTAGGTTTGAACTAACAACCTCAGTGTGGCCACACCCTGCACACAGTTAGGTTTGAACTGACAACCTCAGTGTGGCCACACCCTGCAAGCAGTTAGGTTTGAACTGACAACCTCAGTGTGGCCACACCCTGCACACAGTTAGGTTTGAACTGACAACCTCAGTGTGGCCACACCCTGCATGCAGTTAGGTCTGAACTGACAACCTCAGTGTGGCCACACCCTGCACGCAGTTGGGTTTGAACTAACAACCTCAGTGTGGCCACACCCTGCATGCAGTTAGGTTTGAACTAACAACCTCAGTGTGGCCACACCCTGCATGCAGTTAGGTTTGAACTAACAACCTCAGTGTGGCCACACCCTGCATGCAGTTAGGTTTGAACTAACAACCTCAGTGTGGCCACACCCTGCAAGCAGTTAGGTTTGAACTGACAACCTCATTGTGGCCACACCCTGCACACAGTTAGGTTTGAACTGACAACCTCAGTGTGGCCACACCCTGCAAGCAGTTAGGTTTGAACTGACAACCTCAGTGTGGCCACACCCTGCATGCAGTTAGGTTTGAACTAACAACCTCAGTGTGGCCACACCCTGCAAGCAGTTAGGTTTGAACTGACAACCTCATTGTGGCCACACCCTGCACACAGTTAGGTTTGAACTAACAACCTCAGTGTGGCCACACCCTGCACGCAGTTGGGTTTGAACTAACAACCTCAGTGTGGCCACACCCTGCAAGCAGTTAGGTTTGAACTGACAACCTCAGTGTGGCCACACCCTGCATGCAGTTAGGTTTGAACTAACAACCTCAGTGTGGCCACACCCTGCATGCAGTTAGGTTTGAACTAACAACCTCAGTGTGGCCACACCCTGCAAGCAGTTAGGTTTGAACTGACAACCTCATTGTGGCCACACCCTGCACACAGTTAGGTTTGAACTGACAACCTCAGTGTGGCCACACCCTGCAAGCAGTTAGGTTTGAACTGACAACCTCAGTGTGGCCACACCCTGCACGCAATTAGGTTTGAACTGACAACCTCAGTGTGGCCACACCCTGCATGCAGTTAGGTCTGAACTGACAACCTCAGTGTGGCCACACCCTGCACGCAGTTGGGTTTGAACTGACAACCTCAGTGTGGCCACACCCTGCAAGCAGTTGGGTTTGAACTGACAACCTCAGTGTGGCCACACCCTGCAAGCAGTTAGGTTTGAACTGACAACCTCAGTGTGGCCATACCCTGCACACAGTTAGGTTTGAACTGACAACCTCAATGTGGTCACACCCTGCACACAGTTAGGTTTGAACTGACAACCTCAGTGTGGCCATACCCTGCACACAGTTAGGTTTGAACTGACAACCTCAGTGTGACCATACCCTGCACGCAGTTAGGTTTGAACTGACAACCTCAGTGTGGCCACACCCTGCACACAATTAGGTTTGAACTGACAACCTCAGTGTGGCCACACCCTGCATACAGTTAGGTTTGAACTGACAACCTCAGTGTGGCCACACCCTGCACACAATTAGGTTTGAACTGACAACCTCAGTGTGGCCACACCCTGCACACAGTTAGGTTTGAACTAACAACCTCAGTGTGGCCACACCCTGCATGCAGTTAGGTTTGAACTGACAACCTCAGTGTGGCCACACCCTGCACACAATTAGGTTTGAACTGACAACCTCAGTGTGGCCACACCCTGCACACAGTTAGGTCTGAACTGACAACCTCAGTGTGGCCACACCCTGCATGCAGTTAGGTCTGAACTGACAACCTCAGTGTGACAAATATGACTTTCATAAGTGTTCAGTAAACAGGAAGTAGATGACCAAGGAGCATAAAATCGCTATACACCATATGGTACTATAGTTTCAAGCAATTTCCAAAATATTAGGCTTCTGCATCCTATAGTTGCTTAGAAAACTGAGACGGAAATTTATGTTACAGACAGATGAACGGACAGACAAGGGTAAAACAGTATACCCCCCTCTTCTTCGAAGCGGGGGTATAAAATATTACTCAGAAATAAAATCATTTCCAGAACTTAAGTATACATGCATTTATTACAGGCGAGCAAACAAGTTTTTGTTCGTAAACAAACTCACCTTTGTAATGCTGCTTTCAATGTGAATAAATTTAAACAAACAGTTTCTTATATATTTCTGCTTCTAGTGATTGTTCAGGAATTTCATCACAATGAAGAATTTGTCTTTCAAGGTGTGATTATTATGCTAATAGCATGGGTATGTTTTAGACATTTCTAGCACAAAAAGATTACTGCCTAAATTAAAATTTAAAGAAATTCCAAGGCTGTTCACTGTGCAGCTTAGTTCATCCCATCCCCTCCAGATAATTATAGCGAGCATCACAGATGCGAGCTATACGGTTACATGCCATTGTGTAAAAAAAGTCATAATATTGTAAATGTGTACTAAAATTAATATAAAAGTAGACAAAATAATTTTGACATCGATAAAATTGAAGTGTTTATTTAAAAACAAAATTTTTTTGCAATTTAAAACGCTGTAGTTTAAATTGACAGTATTGTGACATCAGCAACACATTAGAGAAAGATGTCACGTCACCAATGGAATGCAGAGGGAGTTAGGATGCTCTGAAGTAACGTCATGAACAATGTGTGATACTCACATTTAGGCTGTCCCTGAATTCATATTATTTATACTGCATTCACTGAATTTGCTGTACAATAAGGTAGCTAAGTTTTTTTTTTTCTATATACATCTATTGACAGAATAACATTTTGCTGTACACTTGTCCTCACTTTCAACGATATTAAGTATTCTGTTCTGATACACAATAAGTTGCAGAAAGCAATATTTGTTTGTGATGTCATGTTATTACTAGGCAACACAATTTTTATCACAGAATTTGGCTGGAAAAGCACTTTTTATGCATTTTTGGTATAAAATGTATTTTATCATTTACAGGACAAAAACAATATTTGTAAATATCAAGTTTATGTATACATACAGAAAATCAGGATGAAATTCCTGGCATAGCCTGGCTTTTCTGCCTTTTTCTAAGTATCGTATAAATAATGATATATTTTCTGAGAATGTATGAATATTGTATATAGGTATATTTTTAAAATGACTTCATACTGAGAGTAAATGTAATAATTTTAATTTGTTTATTTAGTAAATAAATATGCTGCATATATAATGTTCCTATAAACATGTTGTTTAATAAACAACTTTGCTTAGTTGACAAATTAGAACATAAAACTAATCAAACCTGTCGACTGTGTGATTTTCTCCATTATCCCTTTGGTTATCTCCCCTCTCAGTTGTCTTGGTTTCATGTACTTTTACTTTAGAAGGTTTAACCTTTTGACTATAACATAAATATACACATTAAAGAACAGAAGAATAAAGTATGTAATTATAATGATTTTAAATTTGATGCCATTACTATCTCTTGTGGGTGGTGTTTTTTAAAAAACAACCAGCAGGTCATTATTTAATGTTTACATAACAATCAAAGGGAGATCATCTATGCAATTTTCATTTCATTAAAAAACTTTTAATTTTTTAATTTTTATTTGATGATAAAACTCACAAAAATAAATAAATATATTGTCTTCATAACACTACATAAATTTGTTATAAAACCAGATGAACTAATTCAAACAATTCGAGTCTCAAATAATTTAATCTGACCTTGGAATTTCCTTGACAGGAGTGGTTTATGAACAGCTGGTCTGTGCATCAGCCAGCGTGGCTAATACTATCCTTGGACTTGCTTTGACAGAAGTGGTCTGTGTCTGTAAAACAGCCAGCATGGCTAATACTAACCTTGGTCTTGCCTTGACAGAAGTGGTCTGTGAACAGCTGGTCTGTGTCTGTGCATCAGCCAGTGTGGCTAATACTTTCCTTGGACTTGCTTTGACAGAAGTGGTCTGTGAACAGCTGGTCTGTGCATCAGCCAGTGTGGCTAATACTATCCTTGGACTTGCTTTGACAGAAGTGGTCTGTGTCTGTAAAACAGCCAGCATGGCTAATACTAACCTTGGTCTTGCCTTGACAGAAGTGGTCTGTGAACAGCTGGTCTGTGTCTGTGCATCAGCAAGTGTGGCTAATACTAACCTTGGTCTTGCCTTGACAGAAGTGGTCTGTGAACAGCTGGTCTGTGTCTGTGCATCAGCCAGTGTGGCTAATATTAACCTTGGTCTTGCCTTGACAGAAGTGGTCTGTGAACAGCTGGTCTGTGTCTGTGCATCAGCCAGCATGGCTAATACTAACCTTGGTCTTGCCTTGACAGGCATAGTCTGTGAACAGCTGGTCTGTGCATCAGCAAGCGTGGCTAATACTAACCTTGGTCTTGCCTTGACAGACGTAGTCTGTGAACAGCTGGTCTGTGTCTGTGCATCAGCCAGCATGGCTAATACTAACCTTGGTCTTGCCTTGACAGAAGTGGTCTGTGAACAGCTGGTCTGTGTCTGTGCATCAGCAAGTGTGGCTAATACTAACCTTGGTCTTGCCTTGACAGAAGTGGTCTGTGAACAGCTGGTCTGTGTCTGTGCATCAGCCAGTGTGGCTAATATTAACCTTGGTCTTGCCTTGACAGAAGTGGTCTGTGAACAGCTGGTCTGTGTCTGTGCATCAGAAAGCATGGCTAATACTAACCTTGGTCTTGCCTTGACAGACATAGTCTGTGAACAGCTGGTCTATGCATCAGCAAGCGTGGCTAATACTAACCTTGGTCTTGCCTTGACAGACGTAGTCTGTGAACAGCTGGTCTGTGTCTGTGCATCAGCCAGCATGGCTAATAATAACCTTGGTCTTGCCTTGACAGACATAGTCTGTGAACAGCTGGTCTGTGCATCAGCAAGCGTGGCTAATACTAACCTTGGTCTTGCCTTGACAGACGTAGTCTGTGAACAGCTGGTCTGTGTTTGTGCATCAGCCAGCATGGCTAATTCTTACCTTGGTCTTGCCTTGACAGAAGTGGTCTGTGTCTGTGCATCAGCCAGTGTGGCCAATACTAACATTGGTCTTGCCTTGACAGACATAGTCTGTGAACAGCTGGTCTGTGTCTGTGCATCAGCAAGCCTGGCTAATACTAACCTTGGTTTTGCCTTGACAGACATAGTCTGTGAACAGCTGGTCTGTGTCTGTGCATCAGCCAGCATGGCTAATACTAACCTTGGTCTTGCCTTGACAGACATAGTCTGTGAACAGCTGGTCTGTGTCTGTGCATCAGCCAGCATGGCTAATACTAACCTTGGTCTTGCCTTGACAGGATTTGTCTGTGAACAGCTGGTCTGTGTCTGTGCATCGGCAAGTGTGGCTAATTCTTACCTTGGTCTTGCCTTGACAGAAGTGGTCTGTGAACAGTTGGTCTGTATCTGTGCATAAGCAAGTGTGGCTAATTCTTATCTTTGTCTTGCCTTGACAGAAGTGGTCTGTGTCTGTGCATCAGCCAGCATGGTTAATTCTTTATCTTGGTCTTGTCTTGACCGAAGTGGTCTGTGTCTGTGCATCAGCCAGCGTGGCTAATTCTTACCTTGGTCTTGTCTTGACAGAAGTGGTCTGTGTCTGTGCATCAACCAGTGTGGCTAATACTAACCTTGGTCTTGCCTTGACGGAAGTGGTCTGTGAACAGCTGGTCTGTGTCTGTGCATCAGCAAGCGTGGCTAAAACCAGGTTAGCTTCAAATGCTGTGTCACTGTTGATTCCAAACACAACAGGTCTGTAAAACGTCAATACAGTTATAAAGTGCTGTTATACTGTAAAACATCAATACAGTTATAAAGTGCTGTTATACTGTAAAACATCAATACAGTTATAAAGTGCTGTTATACTGTAAAACATCAATACAGTTATAAAGTGCTGTTATACTGTAAAACATCAATACAGTTATAAAGTGCTGTTATACTGTAAAACATCAATACAGTTATAAAGTGCTGTTATACTGTAAAACATCAATACAGTTATAAAGTGCTGTTATATAAATATCCAAAAGATGATAGAATTAGTTGATTGATCTGTACACTCTCTGGCACAGAGAACATAACTGGTTCCAAGATATAACCTCTGCCACTCGTCATTCCCCATTTACTGCAGGACTACATTGTTGTATGGTGGTAACGCTTGTAAACAAAGAATGATGTTTGTAAAATAATACACGAGAACTCTTTTATTTTTATAGTCTATTTATACTATTTTGGTACAGTTTTACATTGCCATTACTGAGTTTGTATGTGAAGATTATCGGCCATGAGAGATATCTCTCACAATGTCAACCAATGGTATGGCAGAGGCGATTGTGGTTGAAGTAGGGTACCCAGAATCCTTTGCGTGGGATAGCATTTACATTAGCTTTTCCATAATATACCTTTGAAAGTCTCCATATTGTCAAAAGGGATGTTTCTATAGAAAACATATCCCTACAGTGACTGTTCAAGAGCAAGGTTAGATTTACTTACAGCATTTTTTTTTAATTACAAAAACATGTCCAAGTCAACTTCAAATAATAGGTGCTAGAATCAGTTCTTATAAAATACCTTTGGACTGACAGAATGTCAGACAGATCACCATAGGTGAGACAAACAATGATATAATTCTGGACCAAATGTCAGGTGCTTTCCTTAATCTGTATTATATAATAATGTCCCAGTTATCTCAGAAAATAAAAAAGTTATACCAAAATTACATGCCAAAATTGTCAGGAGTGCAACGCTTTCTGCTACACCTAAAAAAATGTTTTCATTTTTTTTAAAGGTCACCAAATCATATGCAAATTGTCAAATCTAGCAATATGTTCATAATTCTTTTTTTATTACAAAGTTTCATGTGTTAACTTATTGAGAGATATCAAAAGAAAGTATGTTGCATTTTAAAAAGTATGAAAATATTGTTTTGAAAAAAAAAGAACTACCCTGTCAGGAGTGCAACACAATTTTAAGACATGTTGCATTAAGTTCTTTGTAGAATTTTTTTCCTTTTGTTTTCATTGATTAAACCAAAACAAAATCTTAAATATACCTTTGCTGCATATAAAGCAGCCACTACAAGACACCCTAAACCTG
The DNA here is from genome assembly GCA_944474755.1 of Limnoperna fortunei. Lineage (NCBI taxonomy): Eukaryota > Metazoa > Mollusca > Bivalvia > Mytilida > Modiolidae > Limnoperna > Limnoperna fortunei. The sequence goes on along the minus strand of OX104121.1, from coordinate 70,192,570 downwards.
GTAATATGATCAGGGCACCAAATAAAACAGAACACCCTCAACTGTCAGGAGTGCAACAAATGACATGTTTTTAGATATATTTTCTTTGTAATGCAACTTATTTTGTGTTTTTTCTTTATTTTTCAGCAGAAGCTACACAGAAGCATTGAATAAATAGTTAGTAAGTAAGTAAGTAATTTTTATTTAGAGTCGGCACATATATACATAATAACAACAAAGGGTGTATAACTGTACATTATGCTATTTATGCTTATAACTGCAATTTATGCTTTTATTTATGCTTATAACTGCACTTTATGCTTTTATTTATGCTTAAAACTGAGCTCAATGCTTTTAGATCTTCTAATTGATAAATACATTTTAAGTGATCCAAGTGTTTTTAGTTAAAAATTATGATGTTAATGTTCTTAAAGTATGCCTTTTAACAATTTGTATGATCTCTTAACAAGTAACTTGCTTTTTATCATGTACATGTATGTATAACCCTGTCCTAACAAATATATGTTTTAAATATAATGTTATGTTTGTATGTCGGTAAAAAGCTCTACAGAGCTTATGTTTGCTATGTGTTTTTAGATAATCCGACTTTAAATAAAATTTTCTTGTCTTGTCTTGTCTCAGGAACATGAGCTCAGCAGAGAGCTCTTTAACCGACTAAATATTTCAGATGGATGATAAATACCTTTCACATTCATTTTTTTTTTATGTCAGGAGTGCAGAAGTTTTTTTATTGATCTTGAATCACAACATAATATGAAATATTTTAAGAAAATTTATTTATTATAATTTTTTTAAGGAAATTTTTCTTAGAAATTAATTGTTACAATAGCATTTAATGAGCTTCAAGATTTTATATCAGTACTTATTTTGTGTACAATTAAGTGGGCTCTCTATTTGATAACAATTGTTTTAATAATCTAGAGACATTTTTAGCAGCTAATTCTTTTCTATGTTCACTTTTCAATGAATAGATGATTGCAGTTATACTGCTTTGTTACAGTGTTATGTGAATAGTGTGTACATTTTTATCAAGGAAAAAATGGTTAAACTTACTGCAAAGCTGCCTCTGAGGTAAAGAACAAGTGTAGACTGTAAACTAATGTTCACTAGTGATACTCACGATGTCACAAAAATTTGCATGTATGTCAACTATGTTTAAAAATATAAGTATTCTGTAAACAGGAAGTAGATGACCAAGGAGCATTAAATCACTATACACCATATGGGACTATAGGATAAAGCAATATGCAATATATCAGGCTTCTGCACCCTATAGTTGTTATAAAACTGAGACGGAAATTTTAATTACAGACGGACGGACGGACAAGGGTAAAACAGTATATCCCCTCTTCTTCGTAGCCGGGTATGATAACAGAACAGAAGCCAACAGTTTTAAGAGTTTTTTGTTTTGCATATTGAAAAAATATATTGTAATTTGTAATTCTAATGCAATTCTTGATGTGAAGTCAACTCTGATTGGATAACGTTAAAAATTTCATGTCATCAATTCCATGATTGATGCCGTCAAAAGTTAACACAAGCACAGACGGTAAATAAAAAATTCCCATTTTAATAAGTTTATTTAGTTTTTTATGGCGTAGCATTAGAATGGAGATAACCATAATGTATTTGAAGATTTGCCAGCATCAATTGGTGATTTGATGGTAGGAAATATCTGTTTACATGCTCCGCTTACGTGTCAGTAAAATCAATTTCCGACTATCAAATCACCAAATGATGATGGCAAATCTTCAAATACAATACAGTTATCTCTTAAAAAGTATGCCTCTATTTTACTTCTAATTGCTGGTAAAATATTATTTTAACTATCGTTATCATAAAGACTTGGTAAAATTAATGCTTAAGTGAAAACACATGTTGTTCACGGCTTATAGCAAATATCCTTCATTTATCATGAATAACCTACAATGTCCGGAGTGCAACATTTATGGAAAAGAAACATTCCAAAAATAGCATTTACTTCCGACATAATTAATTTTTTATGATAATTTTTGTTAATTGTTATTTCATACGGTTTTTACAAAAATAAGCATAGCTTTATAGAAAATTGCAGCCAAACAGAAAATTTGTTGTTAATAACTGAGGAATAAAGAGGTTTTTGAACATAAAAACGTTAGAAAAAAAATTTATTTTGTTCTTTCACAAATATCCTATTGAAAATGTCAAGATATATTTAATTTGTTCCCAGAAATATCACAAAATTACCTCAGTACTTTTTAATTTGTTTAGCCTGGAGAGTCAGGAGTGCAACAAAATCAGGCGAAACATAGTATTTTTTCTACAACCTATCATTTTAAAATTGTTTAACTTTATCATGAATTTTTTTTCTCCAGGGATGACTTATAATCACAATTTAATAATTTTGTTGCTGTATGCAAAAATACATATTACTTTGAACTTAATAAAAATTTTAAGAGGCAGAAAGAGGCAGATAACAAAAGAATGTTTCAAAAAATCTTGGAAAAATCGCAAAAAGTCTGAAATGTTCTCAAAAATGACTAAGTTCCAAAGTCTGGAAAATTAGGAAAAAAATCCTCAAACAATTCTAGAATAACAAGTGCATAACATCAATACATGTTCAATCTCTCTTCGGAGTTTCAGATATCTGGGTTGAAAACTGAAGGAGTTCATTACATCATTACACAAAATAGGTACCGTCTTCTGCAAATGTTCTGAAAAATGACTAAGTTCCCAAGTCTGGAAAATTTGGAAAGAAATCCTTGAACACTTCAATAATAGCAGGTGCACAACTTCAATTTATGTGCAATCTTTCTGTGAAGTTTCAGAGATCTGGGTTGAAAACTGTAGGAGGAGTTGATTACACAAAATTTATACCCTATTTTCCCTGTATGCCACCTGCATGTGCAACCCCGCCAAAAATTATTTTTTTAAAGAGTACAATTCCGTATTGCTCATTATTTTGCACAGGAAGTCATTAGTATTTGTTACATTAACATAAGATAACAGCAAAAAAATTATATGAAGCAAAACATTGTTAAACTGAAGTAAAATGTATAAATGTTAAAGTTGTTTTATATTTCACATTTTGCTCAATAAAATATTATAAAAACTTTATTTCTTACCTTTTTATTGATTTCTTTTTTGATTTATTAACTTCAATGTATACACATTTGGAAATTATCAACTAAAACTTGCTATGTTCATGTTTGAATTGTTTTTTCGAATCTTGGGGTCAGTTTTTTATTAAAACTTAACAAAATATGTTTGTGTAAGGCTGTTCTAACATGAAAATTTCTGTGATCACATCAAGTACTGGATACCACTTTTGTTTTACAAGAGATTTTTGAAAACATTAAAAAAACATAAAAGTAGTGGGGTGTATTTTTAGTTCCTCTTCAATGTGTGAAGAATAAAGTGTTTTTATTTTAAGTCGAGTACTGCTCAGTTTGATTCTGAAAAAAAAAAAGCAACTGCAGCAATACTGAAAAAATCTTTTTAACCCTTCTTAAATACAAAAACATACTGAACTATCGTACCAGTCTACTTTTTTTAGTGTAATGCATCTCGTCAGTACAGTTATGTAATATATTTACGTCATTTTGGCATACATACTTAAAAAAACAATGGTTTTCTGTCATTTTAATATACAAAATAATTCTAAATTTATAATCAAAATCCCTTTTTTTATTCGATCAGATGAAAACATCTTTGGTTACACAGAAAATTTCAGTTCACCAGACCGAATGTCAGAAAGGCGGACATCTTTGTTTACACAGAAAATTTCAGTTCACCAGACCGAATGTCAGACAGACGGACATCTTTGGTTACACAGAAAATTTCAGTTCACCAGACCGAATGTCAGACAGACGAACATCTTTGGTTACACAGAAAATTTCAGTTCATCAGACCGAATGTCAGACAGACGGACATCTTTGGTTACACAGAAAATTTCAGTTCACCAGACCGAATGTCAGACAGAAAAACATCTTTGGTTACACAGAAAATTTCAGTTCACCAGACCGAATGTCAGACAGACGAACATCTTTGGTTACACAGAAAATTTCAGTTCACCAGACCGAATGTCAGACAGACGGACATCTTTGGTTACACAGAAAATTTCAGTTCACCAGACCGAATGTCAGACAGACTGATTTTTTATTGCGTAAGGATTCCTAGGATGACAACTTAAATCATTACCTTCCGCCACTTTCAAAATTAATGTTAATTGGCATATTCAAAGCCTCAGCAAATCCAAGGATAGCCTGAAATAAAAACATTCCAATTAGCAACAGAACGGAAAACACTTAGATAAAAAAAGATGAAACACAATACAGTCATATCATAAAAATTTTCACTGATAGAAAGTCTAATAACTCAAAAAGGGCAGGCTGTGGAACTGGGATAACTCCTAGGGCACGCTGTGGAACTGGGATAACTCCTAGGGCACGCTGTGGAACTGGGATAACTCCTAGGGCACGCTGTGGAACTGGGATAACTTCTAGGGCACGCTGTGGAACTGGGATAACTTCTAGGGCACGCTGTGGAACTGGGATAACTCCTAGGGCACGCTGTGGAATTGGGATAACTTCTAGGGCACGCTGTGGAACTGGGATAACTCCTAGGGCACGCTGTGGAACTGGGATAACTCCTAGGGCACGCTGTGGAACTGGGATAACTCCTAGGGCACGCTGTGGAACTGGGATAACTTCTAGGGCACGCTGTGGAACTGGGATAACTCCTAGGGCACTCTGTGGAACTGGGATAACTCCTAGGGCACGCTGTGGAACTGGGATAACTCCTAGGGCTTAACCTATACTCTGGGCACGCTGTGGAACTGGGATAACTCCTAGGGCACGCTGTGCAACTGGGATAACTCCTAGGGCATGCTGTGGAACTGGGATAACTCCTAGGGCACGCTGTGGAACTGGGATAACTCCTAGGACACGCTGTGGAACTGGGATAACTCCTAGGGCACGCTGTGGAACTGGGATAACTCCTAGGGCATGCTGTGGAACTGGGATAACTCCTAGGGCAGGCTGTGGAACTGGGATAACTCCTAGGGCACGCTGTGGAACTGGGATAACTCCTAGGGCACGCTGTGGAACTGGGATAACTCCTAGGGCACGCTGTGGAACTGGGATAACTCCTAGGGCACGCTGTGGAACTGGGATAACTCCTAGGGCAGGCTGTGGAACTGGGATAACTCCTAGGGCACGCTGTGGAACTGGGATAACTCCTAGGGCACGCTGTGGAACTGGGATAACTCCTAGGGCAGGCTGTGGAACTGGGATAACTCCTAGGGCACGCTGTGGAACTGGGATAACTCCTAGGGCACGCTGTGGAACTGGGATAACTCCAAGGGCACGCTGTGGAACTGGGATAACTCCTAGGGCACGCTGTGGAACTGGGATAACTCCTAGGGCAGGCTGTGGAACTGGGATAACTCCTAGGGCACGCTGTGGAACTGGGATAACTCCTAGGGCACGCTGTGCAACTGGGATAACTCCTAGGGCACGCTGTGCAACTGGGATAACTCCTAGGGCTTAACCTATGCTCTGGGCATGCTGTGGAACTGGGATAACTCCTAGGGCACGCTGTGGAACTGGGATAACTCCTAGGGCATGCTGTGGAACTGGGATAACTCCTAGGGCACGCTGTGGAACTGGGATAACTCCTAGGGCTTAACCTATACTCTGGGCACGCTGTGGAACTGGGATAACTCCTAGGGCACGCTGTGGAACTGGGATAACTCCTAGGGCTTAACCTATACTCTGGGCACGCTGTGGAACTGGGATAACTCCTAGGGCACGCTGTGGAACTGGGATAACTCCTAGGGCACGCTGTGGAACTGGGATAACTCCTAGGGCAGGCTGTGGAACTGGGATAACTCCTAGGGCACGCTGTGGAACTGGGATAACTCCTAGGGCACGCTGTGGAACTGGGATAACTCCAAGGGCACGCTGTGGAACTGGGATAACTCCTAGGGCACGCTGTGGAACTGGGATAACTCCTAGGGCAGGCTGTGGAACTGGGATAACTCCTAGGGCACGCTGTGGAACTGGGATAACTCCTAGGGCTTAACCTATACTCTGGGCACGCTGTGGAACTGGGATAACTCCTAGGGCACGCTGTGGAACTGGGATAACTCCTAGGGCACGCTGTGGAACTGGGATAACTCCTAGGGCAGGCTGTGGAACTGGGATAACTCCTAGGGCACGCTGTGGAACTGGGATAACTCCTAGGGCACGCTGTGGAACTGGGATAACTCCTAGGGCAGGCTGTGGAACTGGGATAACTCCTAGGGCACGCTGTGGAACTGGGATAACTCCTAGGGCACGCTGTGGAACTGTGATAACTCCTAGGGCACGCTGTGGAACTGGGATAACTCCAAGGGCATGCTGTGGAACTGGGATAACTCCTAGGGCACGCTGTGGAACTGGGATAACTCCTAGGGCAGGCTGTGGAACTGGGATAACTCCTAGGGCACGCTGTGGAACTGGGATAACTCCTAGGGCAGGCTGTGGAACTGGGATAACTCCTAGGGCACGCTGTGGAACTGGGATAACTCCTAGGGCACGCTGTGGAACTGGGATAACTCCTAGGGCTTAACCTGTACTCTGGGCACGCTGTGGAACTGGGATAACTCCTAGGGCTTAACCTATACTCTGTGCACGCTGTGGAACTGGGATAACTCCTAGGGCTTAACCTATACTCTGTGCACGCTGTGGAACTGGGATAACTCCTAGGGCTTAACCTATACTCTGGGCACGCTGTGGAACTGGGATAACTCCTAGGGCTTAACCTATACTCTGGGCACGCTGTGGAACTGGGATAACTCCTAGGGCTTAACCTATACTCTGGGCACGCTGTGGAACTGGGATAACTCCTAGGGCTTAACCTAAAATCTGGGCACGCTGTAGAACTGGGATAACTCCTAGGGCTTAACCTATAATCTGGGCACGCTGTGGAACTGGGATAACTCCTAGGGCTTAACCTATAATCTGGGCACGCTGTAGAACTGGGATAACTCCTAGGGCTTAACCTATACTCTGGGCACGCTGTGGAACTGGGATAACTCCTAGGGCTTAACCTATAATCTGGGCACGCTGTAGAACTGGGATAACTCCTAGGGCTTAACCTATACTCTGGGCACGCTGTGGAACTGGGATAACTCCTAGGGCTTAACCTATAATCTGGGCACGCTGTAGAACTGGGATAACTCCTAGGGCTTAACCTATAATCTGCTCATCAAATCATAACAATACATGTCTTGTACCCAAAAGCATAAGTTCTAGGCAATGCATTTATTATCAGGAATCTAGAAATTTTTTCTGCCCATTTGGTCATCTTTCACCAGTGCAGATTTGAACAAATTCCTGGATATATGCTGAAGGCTTGTAATGATATAAAAACTCAGCGTGTACAAACATTTGCAAGTAGGAAGTCATATTAATAGCTTCTTTCTGGTAACATTGTTAAACATACGCCATCATTTAATTCACTAGAAATAAACCAATTTTGTAAGGAAATATTATTTTTTGTAATAAATAATATATATCGACATTAAATAGAATTAGTTTTAACCAAATTTGTGTAATGTACCACTTTGACAGATGTGTTTTCAACAAGTGGATTATGACTACCCATAGATATTACCAGGGGCCGCGCTGGGCTTCCCCAATGTCGCCAATTGAGATTTGTTTTTTCATTTGGCGACAAAATATTGTGTCTGGCGATTTTTTTGGCGCCTAGGTTTTATAGTGTTAAACGATGCATGCGCGTGTTAAATTTATTGGTTATCGGCGATTGCATCATTTACGATCCTTTGTCGGCTTCTATGGTCGTAAATACACGTGTATTGTGTAGTATCCAGTGACATCTGTGTTATTTGGAGTTATTAAACGGAAATCGGCAATAAATGAATCAACAAAGTTGTCTGATGAAAAGCGGCTTTACCTGCATCAGAGTTAAATAGACGTTTAATAATGAACTTGATGCTGTTAATTAATGTATAAAAATAACAAAACAAACTTATATTTGTAGCAATATTTTTGTTATAATGTAATAAATAAAATACAGGTATGAAAATTGACAACGTCGTTGTTGTTGAGCGATTTCCGGACCGGATGCCCGTCTTAATTTCGTAATTAGAAAACTCTCACACATGAGTAGTTCGATATTCAGTATTTCCGGTTTTATGTTCATTCACTCATTCACGGGACTAGATGTTTCTAATAAATTACTGTTAAATTTTTGGTTTTCTGCTAACAAGAAATCAAACACATATCTTTTCATGATTAAAATAAAATTATTGAACGGGCTGCTCGAGACCAAACTTTTGAAAAAAATGAACTATAAGAGTCCGGCAAACTTTGATTTCGTCCGACGTGACAGAATATTTTCAAGGTGTCTCTGTCTGACCAAATGTCATACATAATGTTAAACAATTTCGCCAGGTCATATACTGATCTAGTGATTTCTAATCTGGCAACACTTTTACAAAACTGGCGACGGAAAAATGCAGTTGGCGATTTTTTTGGAAGCCAGAGCAGCCCCTGTATTACTAGAACTGGATTTTAACCTGACGGGTGCCGCGCGTGGAGCAGGAGTTGTTTACCCTTCCAGAGCACCTGGACTAAACCCCAGTTTTTAGTTGGGTTTGTTTCACTCAGTTTTGGTTTTTGTGTTGTGCGTCTGTTTTGTTGTTGTCCCCTTGTTTTGTTAAACTATGCTTTTGTTTGTTTTTGACTTACTGTTTTCCGATTACTCTCGGTATTTTCAATTCTTTTTTCTTAGTCTTATTTGTATAGAAATAGTACATGTAAACATTAATAATCCTTATCCTTTATTAATTTAACAATTTTTTTCTTTCATAAAATGTTCTAGGAAAATAGATGAAACAAAAATGTGTACTTTTAATAAGATTAATGACTATGTCAAATATGGTTTTTAATGCCCCATTTGACAAACCTTAAATTTTGGCATAAATTTTGAAGATGTCTGACAATTTCAGGAGGACCCCTAAAGCTTGCTTATGAAACAAAATGTTTGTTTTTTGTTTGAATATTGTATAATGCCACCTTTCAACAATTTTTCAGGCACATCATGGTGTCCAGTTTTAATTGGGGGAGGAAGCCAAGTTACCATGAGAAAAACCAGACCTTATAATACAAAATGAAGATTTTACAGAGAAAGATCTGATAACTGAAAATAATTACCCTCAATTCTTTAAGACAAAATGTGATATCAGTATCTACACCAACTTGGCAGTTCTCAAACTCATCTGGGTCTAAGTGAACCACTGTATGAACCACTTTGTTTGGATCTGTAAAAATTAATCATAACACCTTAAGTTTTTGTTAATGTTGTCAAAGAATAGGATTTAAGTATTTAGAAAAAAAAGAAGTTACTTTCCTCGTCTTACTTTAATTGGAAATCTGACGAGACTTTGACTAGCAATAAACCAGAGGCTCTTAAGAGCCTGTATCGCTCACCTGATTTTATAGGCAATGAAGATGGCATTTCCCTGATGTTAAAGTAAGTCCTGTAATTTTCAATAAACTTTCAAAGAGGACCATCCAAACAATATTGCTAGTAAGTTTTGTTTCCATTGGTTAACCGGTTTTAGAGAAGAAGCCTTTTTAAAATTGTTCTCAAAGGGTCCTATGTTAAACTAAGTCCTGCTGTGGTGGCCATTTTGATTTTCCAATTGGCATAAAAACACAAACTTCATAAATGACCATCCAAAAAAATATTGGTAGTAAGTTTTGTTTCCATTGGTTAAACGGTTTCAGAGAAGAAGCCTTTTTTAACCTTTATCCCATAGGGTCCAATGTTAAACCAAGTTCCGCGGTGGCGCCCATTTTGAATTTCCGGTTGGGATAAAAAACATTAACTTTATAGAGGACCATCCAAACAATATTGGTAGTAAGTTTTGATTCAATTGGTTAACTGGTTTTAGAGAAGAAGCCATTTTTAACTTTTTTCCCATAGGGTCCAATGTTAAACAAAGTCCTGCGGTGGTGGCCATTTTGAATTTCCTATTGGGATAAAAAACACAAACTTTAAAGAGGACCATCCAAACAATATTGCTAGTAAGTTTTGTTTCCATTGGTTAACCGGTTTCAGAGAAGAAGCCTTTTAAACTTTTTCCCATAGGGTCCAATCTTAAACTAAGTCCTGCGGTGGTGGCCATTTTGAATTTCCAATTGCCATAAAAAACACAAAATACAATGGACCAATGGCCGTTCTATGTTATTTTCCATATGGGGTACCCCTTTTCGATTATTATTTCGTTGAAAGACAAAGTTAATTTAATGTTAAATTAAGAGAGATTATTTATGTTAAAGAATAGGGGGTTTATTTGGTGTTATTAAAAATATAGGTTCGCATTGCTTTTCTGGCTGAAAAATGAAGGTCAAAAAGGGGGAGTCTAATTTTTTTCAAATTTACTCGAGGTGCCCCTACGTATTCGAAATTTGATTTCTTCCTCCTAAATGTGTATAAAACTCCTTTTTTGTCTATTTTCATACCAAAGATTGCATTTCTTTCCAAAATATATTTACTTTAACAATCATTATTGACCAATCGCGTTTAACCTGACAGTTTTTTCACGCTTTACTTTGTGCTCATAAAATGGCAGCGCCCATACCGTTATGCAATAGTACATTGATACCTATAGAGATATTAAATGGATGCAGAATTAAGCAAATTGCATACCTTTAGTACTGTTGATTCAATTACAAAACTTGTATGTAGTTGGGCATATACATCGATGTTCCTTTATGCTTTAAGTGCCGTTTTTTAAAGGCCACCCCTAGAAAAAAAGGCGCGTTTTTGCAAGTAGTTTTTTTCTCCTCAGTTTGTGCTGCGCTTCAAAATTGATGTTTTTTATCTTTACTGTTGGTGTTTTTCACATAGCATGTGTAGATGCCTATGTTCGACGATTGTTCTATCTTAAATTTTCATTCAGGGTCCACAATTGAACGAACGAAATGCGGTCTAAATGATCTTCCGAAAATTAACGGTTTTTGAAACAGACTATAACTTGTTCAAAACTGACCTAAATTTTATAGTACAACATTATGGTTGAATGCTGGACCTTACTTCGGTGATTTGTAAACAGCGTTTCGAAATCGTTTAACATTTGTGAAATTATCGCCCATTATTATAACACAACCAGAAAGTCAGATTAGGGCCGAAAAAACGTAAAGATCATAGTTCTTTTATAATTGTCAAAAGTTCAATTTGAATCACTGAATTAGACTAAATTTGCTGTTTTATGCGTCCTGTAACATACAAACTCCAAATGTAGTGTACACATTGATCACGAGCCTTTCAGTCATTGTTTTATCATTCCAACCCCTAACGTTGCATTGAAAATAGCATGTTTCATGAAATAGACTATAGATAATTAAAAAGTGAATATAAACAATGAATTTTGTAATAATCTATGATTTTATGCAGAATTTATGCGCTTAAAGTAAAATTTGCCGAATTTAAATGCCAAAAGAAGCATGTATAGAATACAATGGACCAATGGCCGTTCTATGTTATTTTCCATATGGGGTACCCCTTTTCGATTATTATTTCGTTGAAAGACAAAGTTAATTTAATGTTAAATTAAGAGAGATTATTTATGTTAAAGAATAGGGGGTTTATTTGGTGTTATTAAAAATATAGGTTCGCATTGCTTTTCTGGCTGAAAAATGAAGGTCAAAAAGGGGGAGTCTAATTTTTTTCAAATTTACTCGAGGTGCCCCTACGTATTCGAAATTTGATTTCTTCCTCCTAAATGTGTATAAAACTCCTTTTTTGTCTATTTTCATACCAAAGATTGCATTTCTTTCCAAAATATATTTACTTTAACAATCATTATTGACCAATCGCGTTTAACCTGACAGTTTTTTCACGCTTTACTTTGTGCTCATAAAATGGCAGCGCCCATACCGTTATGCAATAGTACATTGATACCTAGAGGACCATCCAAACAATATTGCTAGTAAGTTTTTGTTTCCATTGATTAACTGGTTTCAGAGAAGAAGCCTTTTAACACCAATTCTCCATAAGGATCAAAGGATTTCCATATAGGGTGAGACATGACATGTCTCAGATTTTGCTGATTTTCATTTTATAAGTTGAAATTGACCATTGGATCACAAAATAATGATTGTTTGTTATGATTTGACTTCGGTTGCCATGGTAACGGTGGCAGCCATTTTGGACCGATTAAAAAACAGTGAAAAGGGCGATATTCAAATCCCAATTTTTCAGGGCAAAATCAATTCACATTCAATAGAAGTTTTTTATTTGCTTAATTCAATATCTCATTGACAATATTCAAAACAGTTACAACACTTTCAATATATGTGTGATCAGACTGAGACTATTGAACATGTCAAGAAATAGGGAATTATTCTCTATAATTTTTGATTAAAAATATTACAATTTTTGCCACTTTTCTGACTCCATTTTCAGAAAATGCACCAATCACAAATACTAATCGTGAATATAATTACATAGATTGATGATTAATATTTAAAAAATTTTAAAATCTCAATGGGGTAAGAAAAAATGTCTTTAGAAAACACCGTTAAAGTTGGTTACCATGGTAATAAAGCAAAAACGGCAATTTTTCGATTTTTAAATATATGTATGACCACACTTCTAATATGAGCCAAGATAACAATTGTTGTCATCATATGTACCTAAAATGGATCTTTTCAACATAGCATGACCTAGGAAAACTTTCAAGGTCACTTGTGTGGTTTTCAAGGTCACTTAAAATTGATTTTGCTTCTAGATTTTCATATTTTAAAGCTCAATTTTTAGTTGACCTTGACCTTGAGACACTGTACCCTGAAATGATTTCAATGTCATTTTAAGTGTATAGTATGTCTGTTAAAAATAATAATTAAGGATGATTTAATTTAACCCTAAGAAATAGTAGTTTCGTGGAAATATTGAACAATACAGAAATGGCTTTTTTTCACAAGTTACAATGGTAACCATCTTTGACAGTGTTTTCTTAAGACATCTTTTGTTACCCCATTGAGATTTTTATAAGTTTTGAATATCAATCATCAATTTATGTAATTATATTCATCGTGAGTATTTGTGATTGGTGCATTTTCTGAAAATGGAGTCAGAAAAGTGACAAAAATGGAAATTTTTTGGTAGAAAAATTACAGAGAAAATCCATGATTTCTTGACATATTCCATAGCCTGGTTCTGACTACACATTTATGTGTAGTCTTGAAACTGTTTTGAATAGTGTCTATGAGGTATTGAATTAAGCAAATAAAATGTTATATTGAATATGCTTTGATTTTTTAATAACAAATTGGGAATTGAATATAGGATATTTCGCAGTATGAGAAATGATAAAAAATGTCCGCCTCGGTTACCATGGCAACCGTGGTCAATCATAACAAACAGTCATCATTTTTGTGATCCAATGGTCAATTGCAACTTATGAAATGAAAATCAGCAAAATCTGAGACATGTCATGTCCCAGTTATTTTGGTGCTTAGGGATAATTGGTCTTAAAACTTTTTCCCATAGGGTCCTATGTTAAACTAAGTCCTGTGGTGGTGGCCATTTTGAATTTCCAATTGCTATAAAAAACACAAACTTTATAGAGGACCACCCAAACAATATTGCTAGTAAGTTTTGTTTTGATTGGTTAAACGGTTTCAGAGAAGAAGCCCTTTTAAACTTTTTTACCATAGGGTCCTATCTTAAACTAAGTCTTGCGGTGGTGGCCATATTGGTTTACCAATCCAAATAAAAAACACAAACTTTGTTAAGGTCCATCCAATGAACATTATGGCCAAGTTTGGTTTCAATTGGCCAAGTGGTTTCAGAGAAGAAGATTAAAATGTAACCAGAGGCTCTTAAGAGCCTGTATCGCTCACCTGATTTTATAGGCAATGAAGATCGCATTTCCTTGATGTTAAAGTAAGTCCTGTAATTTTCAATAAACTTTAAATAGGACCATCCAAACAATATTACTAGAAAGTTTTGTTTCCATTGGTTAACCGGATGTATAGAGAAGATCTTGAAGAGATCTTTTTTATTTGCCCATAGGGTCCTATGTTAAACTAAGTCCAATTGGCAATAAAAAACATAAACTTCAAAGAAGACCATCCAAACAATATTGTCAGTAAGTTTTGTTTCCATTGGTTAATCAGTTTCAGAAAAGAAACCTAATAAAACTTTTTCCCATAGGGTCTACTGTTTATCTATGTAATGCTGTGGTGGAAATTTTGATTTTCCTATTGGCATAAAAAACATAAACTTCAAAGAGGACCATCCAAACAATATTGCTAGTAAGTTTTGTTTCCATTGGTTAACCGGTTTTAGAGAATAAGCCTTTTTAAAAATGTTCCCAAAGGGTCCTATGTTAAACTAAGTCCTGCTGTCGTGGCCATTTTGATTTTCCAATTGGCATAAAAAACACAAACTTTATAAATGGCCATCCAAAATAATATTGGTAGTAAGTTTTGTTTCCATTGGTTAAACGGTTTCAGAGAAGAAGCCTTTTTTAACCTTTTTCCCATAGGGTCCAATGTTAAACCAAGTCCTGCGGTGGTTTGAATTTCTGGTTAGAATAAAAAACATGAACTTTATAGAAGACCATCCAAAAAATTGCTAGTAAGTTTTGTTTCGATTGGTTAACCGGTTTCAGAGAAGAAGCCTTTTAAATTTTTTTTCCCATAGGGTCCTATGTTAAACTACGTCCTGCGTTGGTGGCCATTTTGAATTTCCAATTGTCTTAAAAAACATAAACTTTATAGAGGACCATCCAAACAATATTGCTAGTAAGTTTTGTTTACATTGGTTAACCTGTTTCAGACAAGACGCCTTTTTTAACTTTTCCCCATTGGATCCTATGTTAAACTAAGTCCTGCGGTGGCGTCCATTTTGATTTTCCAATTTGCATAAAAAACATAAACTTTATAAAGGACCATCCAAACAATATTGGTAGTAAGTTTTGATTAGATTGGTTAACTGGTTTCAGAGAAGAAGCAATTTTTAACTTTTTTCCCATAGGGTCCAATGTTAAACTAAGTCCTGCGGTGGTGGCCATTTTGAATTTCCTATTGGGATAAAAAACACAAACTTTAAAGAGGACCATCCAAACAATATTGCTAGTAAGTTTTGTTTCCATTGGTTAACCGGTTTCAGAGAAAAAGCCTTTTAAACTTTTTCCCATAGGGTCCAATGTTAAACTAAGTCCTGCGGTGGTGGCCATTTTGAATTTCCAATTGCCATAAAAAACACAAACTTTATAGAGGACCATCCAAACAACATTGCTAGTAAGTTTTTGTTTCCATTGATTAACCGGTTTCAGAGAAGAAGCCTTTTAAAACTTTTTCCCATAGGGTCCTATGTTAAACTAAGTCCTGCGGTGGTGGCCATTTTGAATTTCCAATTGCCATAAAAAACACAAACTTTATAGAGGACCATCCAAACAATATTGCTAGTAAGTTTTGTTTTGATTGGTTAAACGGTTTCAGAGAAGAAGCCCTTTTAAACTTTTTTACCATAGGGTCCTATGTTAAACTAAGTCTTGCGGTGGCGGCCATATTGGTTTGCCAATCCAAATAAAAAACAAAAACTTTGTAAAGGTCCATCCAATGAACATTATGGCCAAGTTTGGTTTCAATTGGCCAAGTGGTTTCAGAGAAGAAGATTAAAATGTAAAAAGTTTACAGACGCCAGATGACGACGACGATGCCGACGGATGCAAAGTGATAACAATAGCTCACATGACCCTTTGGGTCAGGTGAGCTAAAAAGTGTACAGACGCCGACAACGACGCCGCCGCAGATGGACGCAAAGTGATAACAAGAGCTCACATGACCCTTTGGGTCAGGTGAGCTAAAAAGCAGCAAAAATTTCTTTCCAGGAACTGAAACAATAATTGGTAGAATCTAGGTTGAAAAGAGCTGAAAAATGCGTTAAAGTGGAAACAAGAATCAAGTTTGTGAAATTAAACTAAAGGATCTAGGAAGCCTTTAATTTCTCACTAAGCCGTTGTGGCTTTCAAGTCAGCTATTTTAAGAAAATGACATTCAACTCAAATTGAGTCTTTATTATTACCAGCAAACTAGCTCTGCCTCCTCTTATAATCCGGATCGGGAACCTAGACTTACAAAAATAAATGTATTGTACAATAAAAATGGGTTTTTTTGTAGCAAGTTCCTAAAAGTTTGTTACTTTTCTCACAATATTATGTGATGTAACAGGTGTCCATATTCAGTTAGCATTGTTATATAATGTGACCACCTGCAGTTCGGCTTGGACATATGTATTATGTAATTTGTATAGTTCTTATCATTGTGTTATGCCATAGATATGGGTAAAGTGTCCATCTGCAGTATAGTCTTGGACATCCTATTATGTGATCTCATGGTGTTATGCAATAGGGTTAGAGTGACCACCTGCAGTCCAGCTTGGACATAGGTATTATGTAATTTGTATAGTTCTTATCATTGTGTTATGCCATAGATATAGGTAGAGTGTCCACCTGCAGTCTAGCCTTTGACATCTGTATTATGTTATCAGTATAGTTCTTATCATTGTGTTATGCAATAGGGCTTGATTTGTCAGCCACCTTCAGTCAAGCTTGCATGACCAAGTAGAAGCTGATTGGTCAATTAATATGCTGTCAATCAGGTTTAATTACAGCTGTGTAGGGGTATGCAGTCATTCTACAAATTTCAATCTAATATGATTCTTGTTGTGTTTTTATAATCAAATATTGTGGAAGGTTTACGAAAAGAAACCCTCCCACAAACCACCCCATCAGTTCTGAGACACACTTATTTATTTATATTCATATGTCATTGTAGGTGTTTCATGCTATATTTATATTGTTATCACTTATTTGTCAGTAAACTGTTTTGTGTAAGTTCGATATATGGTTTGTTACGAACTTGCTGAGGTGGGGCATATTGTTTTTAAATCCCCACCTTGCCTATATTTGTTATTGTCATTTTTTCTTAATCAACTTTACATATTAATCTCCACTTATGAATAAATGACATTCAGCTCAAATTGAGTCTTTATTATAACCAGCAAACTAGCTCGGCCTCCCCATATTATCTGGATCGGAAACCCTGGCTTACAAAAATTGTGATTTCAGATAAAACACAGATTGACTTACATGTAGATCTTTTTGCTAATCATTTTGGCTGTTAACAGTTTGATTCTATTAGTTTTCCAGATAAAAGCCTCCAATTATAAAAGCCGTTAAACAAAAGAAAAAGCTTCAATAACAGTTGAATGACAATACTATCCTCATCTATAGTAAATCTTGCCTTGATAATTATATTTGCTGTGTACAGTTTCTCCTTATCTGTTATAGTTTTCAATGTAATAGCCAACACACAAAACAATGTGTGATAACTCCCATGAGGAATCTATTAACAATTTAATTTGAGTTTATTTATTTTAGACCTTCTCTTTCTGGCCTCAATTTCTCAAAACAAATCTTGGCTGATATTGTCAGTTTCAATCCCAGTTTATGTCAATCAAAACTAAAGAATTTGGACATGGTAAAGAAACAAATCAGGTCTATGATTTTCAGTCTGTTTTGAGAAATTTTTTTTTGTTTCTATATATCATACTTTTCAAGAAAATAGACAAAAAAATTTAAGGGGGAAAAATCCTATGAGGCATCAATTGGACAATTAAATCATTTTTAAAATAAAAAAAAATGTGTACAAAAATATCATCATTGAAAATCCTCTAACGAGACATTGTCCTATTTTTTCAAATAAAAGAATGAATTGTATAGATCTTACTAAAAATACCGGTGAGAGACTAAACAACATTAAAGAGAGACTTGACACCTGACATTTAATTCAGGTTAGATACATACCACCTGACATGACATACAGGTCAGACTTAGCATCTGACTTATTTATCAACAATCTGAACAGTTCACAATGTACGACATGACTCTACTTGTATACAAGCTCCACTCCCTGTACTTTAGACAAATTTAAAAAGAAAAGTTATCTTATAGAATCCGTAGTAAAGACAGCCAGTTTCATAATTTGATTTCAAAAGCTGATTACAACTGTAGGAATATCTCTTACCTGGCTCATCATCCACATAATTTTTCAGGGAAATTTTTTCAGGGGAGACAATTAGAGTTATCTCCTCTTGATTTGTCTGAAAATTAACAACAGCGTCTGTTAACAACCTGAAAAAAAATAAAAAAACATTATAAATTGTTCATGTTTCAAGTAAATAAGTGTCCACATACTTCAACATTATAATTGTTATAATAACTGCCTAATTTTCTAAGTAAAACTCTAACATGCACTGATGCAGGAAATAAATATCTGTATGAAAGTATTACAGGAATAAACTTAAAGGTAAACACAATTGACCATGATAATTATTGTCTCTAAGAAGTTTTCTTTGTATTTGTCGCCTATTTTTTTTGTTGGTTTTTTTTTAATGTGTGTTGCAAATAATTTATCGTATCCTGGTAATTTCTGCTTTCCATGAAACTTGACTGCAGGATGACGTGTTGCCTGCAATCTTTTTTTCCCCAGAAAAATCAATATATTGAACAAGTGTGGACACAGAAAAATGTCTCGCCTGCATTCCGCATCAGTAACTTAAAAAATTACATCATAAACATTACGTACATAGCATTAAATTGTTATCATTTAAAATATACAATGCATGGTTCCAGAGAAACAGACCTAATCTAAAAACTTTAACGTGGTCACTGGACCGTGAAATTTAGGTCATGGTCAGGTGACACCTACCAGACACTTGTGTACTAATCATTAGCAACCTATATACCAAATATTGTCATCCTACCATGCATGGTTACAGAGAAACTAACTTAATCCAAAAACGTTACCGTAGATGCTGGACCATGAAATTGAGGTCAAGGACAGGTGACACCTACCAGACAGTCATTTACTATTCATCAGCAACCTATATACCAAATATTGCCATCCTACCATGCATTGTTACAGAGGAAATGCCCTAATACAGAAACTTTAACGTAGTCGCTGGACAATGAAATTGAGGTCAAGGTCAGGTGACACCTACCATACATCCATGTATTCATCAGCAACCTTAAGCCGAATTTTACTGCCGTTATAATTCGAAATTAGTTTTGTGATTTGTCGGAATAACGGCAGAATTCAGTCCTATTGCTCGTAATGTAGCAAAAAAAAAAAAAAAAATTCTAACATCGGTCTATTTATACAAAATTCAAACATAATATTCATCTTCTTTACGTTATTAAAGCTTCCGACATTGCGAAACTTACAGGAAACGATCTTTATTGAAGAAATTTCTCTTTTTGTCTTTGAAGATGCACGTGGAAAATGCTATGTTGATCATTTTTCCGTATATGGATAATGTGACCTAATTGTATTATAAACGTGCAAATTTGCATACTATAACAACCATTCCGTAGTAAGAATCCAGTAATTTACATATGTATTACCCAAGATGCAACACGCCATTCAATTTCGGGTTTCTCAATGTTGTTCGTGTAGTAAACGTAATTAAAAGAGACACGAATGTCAATTAATACACAACGCACAGCGCAGCTGGTTATTAAAAATGGCAGTAACTATCATCACGTATCAATAATGACCGATTTTAAACACGAAACCAATAAAAAAAATGGTGAAACTGTCGAAAGATATCAAGATCGACCACGTCTGATTGTATATGCAACTTCTTTTGGACATCAAAGTGCCGTGAGTGATTCACTCCCGCTCTGCTACATTACGAGAAATGGCACTCAATTCCTACCCTCTCCAAAAAAAAAAAGCGAGGGTACGATTATTCGTTCTACTGCAACCTATATACCAAATATTGTCATCCTACCATTCATGGTTACAGAGGAACTGCCTTAATCCAAAAACTTTGATGTAGTCGCTGGACCGTGAAATTGAGGTCAAGGTCAGGTGACAGGTGACTGACTGGCAAGTACTCATTAGCTACCACTGGACCAAATTTGATCGACCTAGGGCTTAAGCTTACAAAGATATAAAGGTAAATGTCCAAAAGTTTACGCCGCCGCCGGATTCCCATATATATGTCTCACCTCCAGTGACTATCGTCTCAGGCTAGATAGAAAAGTAAATGAAACTAAATTGCTGTTTGACATCAATGCTTCCTGATAAAGGTTATGTGCAAGTTTGGTCAAATTCCTTTGAACAGTCTAGGAGCTGTGGATAGAACACTTTACCCACTATGGTCTGCAGCCTGGCTTCACCCCTCCCCTCCTTTACCCACTATGGTCTGCAGCCTGGCTTCACCCCTCCCCTCCTTTACCCACTATGGTCTGCAGCCTGGCTTCACCCCTCCCCTCCTTTACCCACTATGGTCTGCAGCCTGGCTTCACCCCTCCCCTCCTTTACCCACTATGGTCTGCAGCCTGGCTTCACCCCTTCCCCCTCCTTTACCCACTATGGTCTGCAGCCTGGCCTCACCCCCCCTCTCTAAAGGTAGGTTTACTCCATCCCAGACCTGGGGGTTGAGCACTGGGAACCCACTTGTATGGTAACAGAACATACTATGCAAACCACAGGAAAAGTAGTTTGTACAGAACATCACTGAGGTATGCACCAAAGATGCCTAAGTTACAGCAGGCCTAACATTGATTGTTGATTTATAAAGCCATTACAATAGAGTCATAAAGTGTATTCCAATTTTAAACACAAAACATTGTAAAGACAAACATACTTAGCATGGGCTGTCAGTTTATTAGGACTCATATCTTTAGAGAATACAGCTTGTAATGTTTCGCATTCAATAAAGGCAAGGTTATGTGTCTTTACTATACCTACAAAACAACGAGAAATGTACAATGGATTGGGGCAAACGACACAAACAGAAATGAATCTGGTGTTTTAAATCTTCATTGCAGAAATGTATTATAAATATAAACATGATTTTACAGGAAAATTATAACAAAAAGATTATTGATGTGTATTTTCCTCAACCTGACAGTTTGGATTGTTGTCTCATGCACATTCATTCATCATCTTATGCATTTTATATATCTGGTGTTGTAAATATAACAAATATGACAAAAAGACACATACATCACTCACTAGGAAATGCTCAGAACTCAGGATTTTAAACCATTTACCAAAGGGCTTACATAATTTAAAACTTAGATAGCCTAATTTTCTTCAATGGTTTGTAGTTTTTTTTATTTCACACACTGTAAACTGGTTCTAATGTTTTCTACACTGGCATGCCTTAACTGGTTCCAAAGTTTTCTACCATGAACTGGTTCTTATGTTTTATTACCCTGAACTGGTTCTAATGTTTTATTGCCCCGAACTGGTTCTTATGTTTTATTGCCCTGAACTGGTTTTTATGTTTTATTACCCTGAACTGGTTGTAGTTTTCTACCATGAACTGGCTTTATTGTTTTATTACACTGAACTGGTTCTAATGTTTTATTGCTCTGAATTGGTTCTAAAGTATTCTTCCCTAAACTAGTTCTACTATACCATGTTTACAATAGAGTTGGAACACCAATCGACATTCCTTCATGTTCAGCTTGATTTTACATCTTTCTACCATCTTCTCAATGGTGGCCATGGATTTAAAAACTGTTAGACATGACTAAAGAAATTAAAAAATCAATAAGGACATTTTTAAAGATGTAACCTCATAAATAATATAGGGCAGTAATGTAAAAAAGACTATAAATATAGGACAAAAAGAAGTACCTTCATTAAGAATGAAGGGCAGTATTGTTGAAAAGACTACACTGTAAAGTCGTGTATTGCCTCAGGTCTTTTTCCTTTAATCCTACTAAGAAAGAAGGGTGTTGATTATACATAAATACATTTCTACCCGTTGATTGTCGTCACCATTTTGTTGCTGGGTTATGTGCAGTTATAGCTATTATAACATGATTTAAAAAAAATAAATAGCCATAAGTATTCTTGGTATGGAATATGGATATAAGAATTTTTATTAAAATGTTAAAAATGTTTTACTAATTATGATGTTAATTATATAACACAACTGAAAATTAAAACACATAGTGATATGAAAATAGCAGATCTTAAACCTGTTTGCGTAAAATGCAAATGGCGTCACCAATAACCTTAGTCAATGAAGATTAATATTTTTGATTGCAATCTTGAGGGTATTCAACAAAATTTGTGATCTTTTGCACTCTTTGCTTTAGTTGATTAATGAAAATTAACAAATTGATTTGGATATATGTTGTATTGATCAGTATCCATTTTTAACAACGATCAGAATAGACAATATTCATTCATTCATTCATATCTTTTATTTCCTCATGAAGAGATTTCATATGAACATCATATAATAAGGAAAAAAAGGATCAATTAATAAATCTTAATGTACACAGTATCATAAATAAATAAACACATGTTCAATCAAAACTAGAAAGGAATATATAGGGACTGCATATACAGATGACATATCATGTACTGCAACAACTTATATGACTAAATAAAGCCATACTAAGTATAATGTGTGTATGACAAAGCTTCTGAAATTCTTCCTACAGGTCGGTATCACTAATATTGGTGTTTGGTAGGCGCCAGAGTAGGATCTGGAATAAACTCTCTGAATCGATTGCACTCAGTTCGCTGTATAAGTGAAGATCAAATTTTTCTATAATTAAGTCCCACCAAAGTTCACGTAGATCAAAATTAAGTACACAGTCACACACCGCATGTACGTAGACATCACTGAAATATTTATCGCAGAAAGGACAGAAAACTGCAGATGTATCCAGTACACCAGTAATCAACTTAATAATAATGAGAGAATGTCTTATTTCTCTAAATGAATTACAAAATCGCAAAAACCTTGGACTTGATATAGAAAATCACCATAATCTGTGAATATCTGTAACAAATATCAAGAATTTTTTGAAGAGCTCTTGGAGGGGTTGCAATACATGATATATCATCTGCAAGAGCAGGACTACTACTAGTTACACTAAGAATACCAGTATTTCTACAACATTTTTCGAGTTCACAAAGTAATTCATTAATAAATACTAAATAAAGTACACCAGACAGAACACTACCTTGACGTACCCCTTCGTTAACAGGGAAAAAAGTGGACTTCCTTTGATTAACTACTATTACACTTTTAGTATTACAATGTAGATCATTAATAATTAGCCATAACTTATTGTTAACACCAAGGTTCAATAACTTAAACATGAGCCCTTTGTGCCAAACGGTATCAAAGGCCTTCTTACTGACTAAGAATGCAACATACATCTTATTACCCGTATTTATAAAACGGCAAATTAAACGATGCAGTAAGACAACTTAAATTCTTTTGAAATCCTTGCTGTTGAGGGTTAGGAAAATCATAGTCTTGTAAAATATTTAATAGGCAGGACTTAATTATATTTTCAAGTATTTTAGAAATGCATGGCAAAAGAGTTATCAGTCTGTAACTGTCCGTAGAAGTCTTAGATTTCCCGTGACCTTTATACAGTGGAACTAAAATACCAGATTTCCAATCCGCAGGTATCCGCCCAATCTTTACAATAAGATTAAAAAGAGCAGACAAGCACTTACCTAGAGCACCCTGAAACAGAGGCTCCGCCATTAATTCATATTTAGCAGACCACTACCTAGACAACTCTGACACAGAGGCCCTACCATTAATACATTTATTTCAGACCACTACCAAAACCAATCTGACACAGAGGCCCTCTCATTGATACATATATAGCAGACCACTTCCTGGGACACTCTGGCACAGAGACCCTACCATTAATACATATCTAGCAGACCACTACCTAGACCACTCTGACACTGAGTCCCAACAGTTAATACATATATAGTAGACCACTCAGACACAGAGAACCTACCATTATTACATATATAGCAGACCACTACTTAGACCACTCTGTCACAGAGGACCCAACATTGATACATGTATAGCAGACCTCTGCCTGTACCACTCTGACACAGAGGCCCTACCATTAATACATATATATATCAGACACTACCTAGACCAATCTGACACAGAGGCCCCACCATCAATACATATATAGTAGACCACTCTTACACAGAGGCCCTACCATTAATACACATTCAGTAGTGGGCTAACTAGACCACTCTGACAAAGAGGCTCTACCATTAATACATATATAGCAGACCATTACCTAGATCACTCTGATACAGCGGACCAACCATTGATACATGTATAGCAGATCACTGCTTATACCAATATGACATAGAGGCCCTACCATTAATACATATATAGCAGACCACTACCTAGACCACTCTGACACATAGGCCCTACCATTAGTACGTATATAGCAGACCACTCTTTCACAGAGGCCCTACCATTTTTACATATTCAGCATTTGACAATGTACGGCGTATGTTCTTTTTGAAGTTCATCAATACCTCTGGCTTTTCTTCGTTATAATAGGTTTTTAACTGCATTCGCCTCGTATCGAACCACCTGGTAAAGTTTAATCAGTTTGTAAACAGCTATCAAGATATGCGTCATACATATTTTCAACTACACATTTAAACGTTTCGTAAAATCCATTTTCATTATCTATGGTATAAAGTTTTGAAAAATGGTCTTTGAAGACTTCTGGGGTATTACACACATGACCATTGTGTTACGGATTGTGGGGTATTACACACATGACCATTGTGTTACGGATTGTGGGGTATTACACACATGACCATTGTGTTACGGATTGTGGGGTATTACACACATTACCATTGTGTTACGGATTCTGGGGTATTACACACATGACCATTGTGTTACGGATTGTAGGGTATTACACACATTACCATTGTGTTACGGATTGTGGGGTATTACACACATGACCATTGTGTTACAGATTGTGGGGTATTACACACATGACCATTGTGTTACAGATTGTGGGGTATTACACACATGACCATTGTGTTACGGATTGTGGGGTATTACACACATGACCATTGTGTTACAGATTGTGGGGTATTACACACATTACCATTGTGTTACGGATTGTGGGGTATTACACACATGACCATTGTGTTACGGATTGTGGGGTATTACACACATGACCATTGTGTTACGGATTCTGGGGTATTACACACATGACCATTGTGTTACGGATTCTGGGGTATTACACACATGACCATTGTGTTAAGGATTGTGGGGTATTACACACATGACCATTGTGTTACGGATTGTGGGGTATTACACACATGACCATTGTGTTAAGGATTGTGGGGTATTACACACATGACCATTGTGTTACGGATTCTGGGGTATTACACACATGACCATTGTGTTACGGATTCTGGGGTATTACACACATGACCATTGTGTTAAGGATTGTGGGGTATTACACACATGACCATTGTGTTACGGATTGTGGAGTATTACACACATGACCATTGTGTTACGGATTGTGGGGTATTACACACATGACCATTGTGTTACAGATTGTGGGGTATTACACACATTACCATTGTGTATTATTTCCTGGTATACTTTTGACACAGACTGATTATGGCGTTTGACAAGTTTCCAAAATAGTCTTATATTGCACTCTGATGCTTCCTTTAAATCTTTGTAACATTTTCCTATGTATTGTTCGTAGGAAGCCTGAATTTCTGAATTGCTTGGCTATTTCATAATTTTTATACGACTTAAGACATCATTCCTCTCAGTTTTCCTTTTAATATTCATTGCTATGCATAAAACGTTCATTTTGATGTGATTGTTTAACCTTAGAGGTCCAATATGATTTTGTAAAAGGGTTATAAGAAAAGCTTTATTAGCCGCATGACCTTCTTATGTCTAGTTACCTTCATGGCTACTTTACACCTGTTGTCCTCCTGACTTACCTTCATGACTACTTTACACCTGATGCCCTCCTCCTGACTTACCTTCATGGCTACTTTACACCTGATGTCCTCCTCCTCACTTACCTTCATGGCTACTTTACACCTGTCGTCCTCCTGACTTACCTTCATGGCTACTTTACACCTGATGTCCTCCTCCTCACTTACCTTCATGGCTACTTTACACCTGATGTCCTCCTCCTCACTTACCTTCATGACTACTTTACACCTGATGCCCTCCTCCTGACTTACCTTCATGGCTACTTTACACCTGATGTCCTCCTCCTCACTTACCTTCATGGCTACTTTACACCTGTTGTCCTCCTGACTTACCTTCATGACTACTTTACACCTGATGTCCTCCTCCTCACTTACCTTCATGGCTACTTTACACCTGATGTCCTCCTCCTCACTTACCTTCATGGCTACTTTACACCTGATAGCCTCCACCTCACTTACCTTCATGGCTACTTTACACCTGATGTCCTCCTCCTCACTTACCTTCATGACTACTTTACACCTGTCGTCCTCCTGACTTACCTTCATGGCTACTTTACACCTGATGTCCTCCTCACTTACCTTCATGGCTACTTTACACCTGATAGCCTCCACCTCACTTACCTTCATAGCTGCTTTACACCTGATGTCCTCCTCACTTACCTTCATGGCTACTTTACACCTGTCATCCTCCTGACTTACCTTCATGGCTACTTTACACCTGTCGTCCTCCTGACTTACCTTCATGGCTACTTTACACCTGATGTCCTCCTCCTCACTTACCTTCATGGCTACTTTACACCTGTCATCCTCCTGACTTACCTTCATGGCTACTTTACACCTGTCGTCCTCCTGACTTACCTTCATGGCTACTTTACACCTGATGTCCTCCTCCTGACTTACCTTCATGGCTACTTTACACCTGATGTCCTCCTCCTCACTTACCTTCATGGCTACTTTACACCTGATAGCCTCCACCTCACTTACCTTCATGACTACTTTACACCTGATAGCCTCCACCTCACTTACCTTCATGACTACTTTACACCTGATGTCCTCCTCCTCACTTACCTTCATGGCTACTTTACACCTGATGTCCTCCTCCTCACTTACCTTCATGACTACTTTACACCTGATAGCCTCCACCTCACTTACCTTCATGGCTACTTTACACCTGATAGCCTCCACCTCACTTACCTTCATAGCTGCTTTACACCTGATGTCCTCCTCACTTACCTTCATGGCTACTTTACACCTGATGTCCTCCTCCTCACTTAACTTCATGACTACTTTACACCTGATGTCCTCCTCCTGACTTACCTTCATGGCTACTTTACACCTGATGTCCTCCTCCTCACTTACCTTCATGACTACTTTACACCTGATAGCCTCCACCTCACTTACCTTCATGACTACTTTACACCTGATGTCCTCCTCCTCACTTACCTTCTTGGCTACTTTACACCTGATGTCCTCCTCCTCACTTACCTTCATGGCTACTTTACACCTGATGTCCTCCTCCTCACTTACCTTCATGGCTACTTTACACCTGATGTCCTCCTCCTGACTTACCTTCATGGCTACTTTACACCTGATGTCCTCCTCACTTACCTTCATGTCTATTTTACACCTGATGCCCTCCTCCTGACTTACCTTCATGACTACTTTACACCTGATGTCCTCCTCCTCACTTACCTTCATGGCTACTTTACACCTGATATCCTCCTCCTGACTTACCTTCATGGCTACTTTACACCTGATGTCCTCCTCCTCACTTACCTTCATGGCTATTTTACACCTGATGTCCTCCTCCTCACTTACCTTCATGGCTACTTTACACCTGATGTCCTCCTCCTGACTTACCTTCATGGCTATTTTACACCTGATGTCCTCCTCCTCACTTACCTTCATGACTACTTTACACCTGATGTCCTCCTCCTGACTTACCTTCATGCCTACTTTACACCTGATGTCCTCCTCCTGACTTACCTTCATGGCTACTTTACACCTGATGTCCTCCTCCTCACTTACCTTCATGGCTACTTTACACCTGATGTCCTCCTCCTGACTTACCTTCATGGCTACTTTACACCTGATGTCCTCCTCCTCACTTACCTTCATGGCTACTTTACACCTGATAGCCTCCACCTCACTTACCTTCATGACTACTTTACACCTGATGTCCTCCTCCTCACTTACCTTCATGGCTGCTTTACACCTGATGTCCTCCTCCTCACTTACCTTCATGGCTACTTTACACCTGATGTCCTCCTCCTGACTTACCTTCATGGCTACTTTACACCTGATGTCCTCCTCCTCACTTACCTTCATGGCTACTTTACACCTGATAGCCTCCACCTCACTTACCTTCATGGCTACTTTACACCTGATAGCCTCCTCCTCACTTACCTTCATGGCTACTTTACACCTGATAGCCTCCACCTCACTTACCTTCATGGCTACTTTACACCTGATGTCCTCCTCCTCACTTACCTTCATGGCTGCTTTACACCTGATGTCCTCCTCCTCACTTACCTTCATGGCTACTTTACACCTGATGTCCTCCACCTCACTTACCTTCATGGCTACTTTACACCTGATGTCCTCCTCCTCACTTACCTTCATGGCTACTTTACACCTGATAGCCTCCACCTCACTTACCTTCATGGCTACTTTACACCTGATGTCCTCCTCCTCACTTACCTTCATGGCTACTTTACACCTGATGTCCTCCTCCTGACTTACCTTCATGACTACTTTACACCTGATGTCCTCCTCCTGACTTACCTTCATGGCTACTTTACACCTGATGTCCTCCTCCTCACTTACCTTCATGGCTACTTTACACCTGATAGCCTCCACCTCACTTACCTTCATGGCTACTTTACACCTGATAGCCTCCACCTCACTTACCTTCATGGCTACTTTACACCTGATAGCCTCCACCTCACTTACCTTCATAGCTGCTTTACACCTGATGTCCTCCTCACTTACCTTCATGGCTACTTTACACCTGATGTCCTCCTCCTCACTTAACTTCATGACTACTTTACACCTGATGTCCTCCTCCTGACTTACCTTCATGGCTACTTTACACCTGATGTCCTCCTCCTCACTTACCTTCATGACTACTTTACACCTGATGTCCTCCTCCTCACTTACCTTCATGGCTACTTTACACCTGATGTCCTCCTGACTTACCTTCATGGCTACTTTACACCTGATGTCCTCCTCCTCACTTACCTTCATGTCTATTTTACACCTGATGCCCTCCTCCTGACTTACCTTCATGACTACTTTACACCTGATGTCCTCCTCCTCACTTACCTTCATGGCTACTTTACACCTGATATCCTCCTCCTGACTTACCTTCATGGCTACTTTACACCTGATGTCCTCCTCCTCACTTACCTTCATGGCTATTTTACACCTGATGTCCTCCTCCTGACTTACCTTCATGACTACTTTACACCTGATGTCCTCCTCCTCACTTACCTTCATGGCTACTTTACACCTGATGTCCTCCTCCTCACTTACCTTCATGACTACTTTACACCTGTCGTCCTCCTGACTTACCTTCATGGCTACTTTACACCTGATGTCCTCCTCACTTACCTTCATGGCTACTTTACACCTGATAGCCTCCACCTCACTTACCTTCATAGCTGCTTTACACCTGATGTCCTCCTCACTTACCTTCATGGCTACTTTACACCTGTCATCCTCCTGACTTACCTTCATGGCTACTTTACACCTGTCGTCCTCCTGACTTACCTTCATGGCTACTTTACACCTGATGTCCTCCTCCTCACTTACCTTCATGGCTACTTTACACCTGTCATCCTCCTGACTTACCTTCATGGCTACTTTACACCTGTCGTCCTCCTGACTTACCTTCATGGCTACTTTACACCTGATGTCCTCCTCCTGACTTACCTTCATGGCTACTTTACACCTGATGTCCTCCTCCTCACTTACCTTCATGGCTACTTTACACCTGATAGCCTCCACCTCACTTACCTTCATGACTACTTTACACCTGATAGCCTCCACCTCACTTACCTTCATGACTACTTTACACCTGATGTCCTCCTCCTCACTTACCTTCATGGCTACTTTACACCTGATGTCCTCCTCCTCACTTACCTTCATGACTACTTTACACCTGATAGCCTCCACCTCACTTACCTTCATGGCTACTTTACACCTGATAGCCTCCACCTCACTTACCTTCATAGCTGCTTTACACCTGATGTCCTCCTCACTTACCTTCATGGCTACTTTACACCTGATGTCCTCCTCCTCACTTAACTTCATGACTACTTTACACCTGATGTCCTCCTCCTGACTTACCTTCATGGCTACTTTACACCTGATGTCCTCCTCCTCACTTACCTTCATGACTACTTTACACCTGATAGCCTCCACCTCACTTACCTTCATGACTACTTTACACCTGATGTCCTCCTCCTCACTTACCTTCATGGCTACTTTACACCTGATGTCCTCCTCCTCACTTACCTTCATGGCTACTTTACACCTGATGTCCTCCTCCTCACTTACCTTCATGGCTACTTTACACCTGATGTCCTCCTCCTGACTTACCTTCATGGCTACTTTACACCTGATGTCCTCCTCACTTACCTTCATGTCTATTTTACACCTGATGCCCTCCTCCTGACTTACCTTCATGACTACTTTACACCTGATGTCCTCCTCCTCACTTACCTTCATGGCTACTTTACACCTGATATCCTCCTCCTGACTTACCTTCATGGCTACTTTACACCTGATGTCCTCCTCCTCACTTACCTTCATGGCTATTTTACACCTGATGTCCACCTCCTCACTTACCTTCATGACTACTTTACACCTGATGTCCTCCTCCTCACTTACCTTCATGGCTACTTTACACCTGATGTCCTCCTCCTCACTTACCTTCATGGCTGCTTTACACATGATGTCCTCCTCCTCACTTACCTTCATGACTACTTTACACCTGATGTCCTCCTCCTGACTTACCTTCATGGCTACTTTACACCTGATGCCCTCCTCCTCACTTACCTTCATGGCTACTTTACACCTGTTGTCCTCCTGACTTACCTTCATGGCTACTTTACACCTGATGTCCTCCTCCTGACTTACCTTCATGGCTACTTTACACCTGTTGTCCTCCTGACTTACCTTCATGACTATTTTACACCTGATGTCCTCCTCCTCACTTACCTTCATGGCTACTTTACACCTGATGTCCTCCTCCTGACTTACCTTCATGGCTATTTTACACCTGATGTCCTCCTCCTCACTTACCTTCATGACTACTTTACACCTGATGTCCTCCTCCTGACTTACCTTCATGCCTACTTTACACCTGATGTCCTCCTCCTGACTTACCTTCATGGCTACTTTACACCTGATGTCCTCCTCCTCACTTACCTTCATGGCTACTTTACACCTGATGTCCTCCTCCTGACTTACCTTCATGGCTACTTTACACCTGATGTCCTCCTCCTCACTTACCTTCATGGCTACTTTACACCTGATAGCCTCCACCTCACTTACCTTCATGACTACTTTACACCTGATGTCCTCCTCCTCACTTACCTTCATGGCTGCTTTACACCTGATGTCCTCCTCCTCACTTACCTTCATGGCTACTTTACACCTGATGTCCTCCTCCTGACTTACCTTCATAGCTACTTTACACCTGATGTCCTCCTCCTCACTTACCTTCATGGCTACTTTACACCTGATAGCCTCCACCTCACTTACCTTCATGGCTACTTTACACCTGATAGCCTCCTCCTCACTTACCTTCATGGCTACTTTACACCTGATAGCCTCCACCTCACTTACCTTCATGGCTACTTTACACCTGATGTCCTCCTCCTCACTTACCTTCATGGCTGCTTTACACCTGATGTCCTCCTCCTCACTTACCTTCATGGCTACTTTACACCTGATGTCCTCCACCTCACTTACCTTCATGGCTACTTTACACCTGATGTCCTCCTCCTCACTTACCTTCATGGCTACTTTACACCTGATAGCCTCCACCTCACTTACCTTCATGGCTACTTTACACCTGATGTCCTCCTCCTCACTTACCTTCATGGCTACTTTACACCTGATGTCCTCCTCCTGACTTACCTTCATGACTACTTTACACCTGATGTCCTCCTCCTGACTTACCTTCATGGCTACTTTACACCTGATGTCCTCCTCCTCACTTACCTTCATGGCTACTTTACACCTGATAGCCTCCACCTCACTTACCTTCATGGCTACTTTACACCTGATAGCCTCTACCTCACTTACCTTCATGGCTACTTTACACCTGATAGCCTCCACCTCACTTACCTTCATAGCTGCTTTACACCTGATGTCCTCCTCACTTACCTTCATGGCTACTTTACACCTGATGTCCTCCTCCTCACTTAACTTCATGACTACTTTACACCTGATGTCCTCCTCCTGACTTACCTTCATGGCTACTTTACACCTGATGTCCTCCTCCTCACTTACCTTCATGACTACTTTACACCTGATGTCCTCCTCCTCACTTACCTTCATGGCTACTTTACACCTGATGTCCTCCTCCTGACTTACCTTCATGGCTACTTTACACCTGATGTCCTCCTCCTCACTTACCTTCATGTCTATTTTACACCTGATGCCCTCCTCCTGACTTACCTTCATGACTACTTTACACCTGATGTCCTCCTCCTCACTTACCTTCATGGCTACTTTACACCTGATATCCTCCTCCTGACTTACCTTCATGGCTACTTTACACCTGATGTCCTCCTCCTCACTTACCTTCATGGCTATTTTACACCTGATGTCCTCCTCCTGACTTACCTTCATGACTACTTTACACCTGATGTCCTCCTCCTCACTTACCTTCATGGCTACTTTACACCTGATGTCCTCCTCCTCACTTACCTTCATGGCTGCTTTACACATGATGTCCTCCTCCTCACTTACCTTCATGACTACTTTACACCTGATGTCCTCCTCCTGACTTACCTTCATGGCTACTTTACACCTGATGTCCTCCTCCTCACTTACCTTCATGGCTACTTTACACCTGATGTCCTCCTCCTGACTTACCTTCATGGCTATTTTACACCTGATGTCCTCCTCCTCACTTACCTTCATGGCTACTTTACACCTGATGTCCTCCTCCTGACTTACCTTCATGGCTATTTTACACCTGATGTCCTCCTCCTCACTTACCTTCATGACTACTTTACACCTGATGTCCTCCTCCTCACTTACCTTCATGCCTACTTTACACCTGATGTCCTCCTCCTGACTTACCTTCATGGCTACTTTACACCTGATGTCCTCCTCCTCACTTACCTTCATGGCTACTTTACACCTGATGTCCTCCTCCTGACTTACCTTCATGGCTACTTTACACCTGATGTCCACCTCCTCACTTACCTTCATGGCTACTTTACACCTGATAGCCTCCACCTCACTTACCTTCATGACTACTTTACACCTGATGTCCTCCTCCTCACTTACCTTCATGGCTGCTTTACACCTGATGTCCTCCTCCTCACTTACCTTCATGGCTACTTTACACCTGATGTCCTCCTCCTGACTTACCTTCATAGCTACTTTACACCTGATGTCCTCCTCCTCACTTACCTTCATGGCTACTTTACACCTGATAGCCTCCACCTCACTTACCTTCATGGCTACTTTACACCTGATAGCCTCCTCCTCACTTACCTTCATGGCTACTTTACACCTGATAGCC
This sequence comes from Limnoperna fortunei, assembly GCA_944474755.1. NCBI lineage: Eukaryota > Metazoa > Mollusca > Bivalvia > Mytilida > Modiolidae > Limnoperna > Limnoperna fortunei. Next base: position 70,158,943 of record OX104121.1, on the reverse strand, counting down.
TCCACCTCACTTACCTTCATGGCTACTTTACACCTGATAGCCTCCACCTCACTTACCTTCATAGCTGCTTTACACCTGATGTCCTCCTCCTCACTTACCTTCATGGCTACTTTACACCTGATGTCCTCCACCTCACTTACCTTCATGGCTAATTTACACCTGATGTCCTCCTCCTCACTTACCTTCATGGCTACTTTACACCTGATAGCCTCCACCTCACTTACCTTCATGGCTACTTTACACCTGATGTCCTCCTCCTCACTTACCTTCATGGCTACTTTACACCTGATGTCCTCCTCCTGACTTACCTTCATGACTACTTTACACCTGATGTCCTCCTCCTGACTTATCTTCATGACTACTTTTTACCTGATGTCCTCCTCCTGACTTACCTTCATGACTACTTTACACCTGATGTCCTCCTCCTCACTTACCTTCATGACTATTTTACACCTGATAGCCTCCACCTCACTTACCTTCATGACTACTTTACACCTGATGTCCTCCTCCTCACTTACCTTCATGACTACTTTACACCTGTCGTCCTCCTGACTTACCTTCATAGCTGCTTTACACCTGATGTCCTCCTCCTCACTTACCTTCATGGCTACTTTACACCTGTCGTCCTCCTGACTTACCTTCATGGCTACTTTACACCTGATGTCCTCCTCCTGACTTACCTTCATGACTACTTTACACCTGATGTCCTCCTCCTCACTTACCTTCATGGCTACTTTACACCTGATGGCCTCCTCCTCGCTTTCCTCTGTTCTTATATGTCCTGATCCATCATCATAGTGCTGGAAGAACGTGGGAGAAAACATGAAACACCCATATGCAGATCTGGAGGAGTTAACTGTTCTGAGTGCTAGCTGTAAAACAAAAAGTAGTACTATTTAGGTATTTAGGGAAATCACCTTGCAGAACATTCAACATTTACTAAGAAAATCTTATCTATATTGGTAACTAACGTAGTGACGATAGATTGGTTGGGGCTTAACATCCAAGGAGTAATATTTCATGATGTAGAGACATATATACTGCAATAACTATGTATAGAAATACATGTATACTGCAGTAACTCTATACAGACATACATGTATATTGTAGTAACTCTATACAGACATACATGTACACTGTATTAACTCTATACAGACATACATGTATACTGCAGTAACTCTATACAGACATACATGTATTCTGCAGTAACTCTATACAGACATACATGTATATTGCAGCAACTCTATACAGACATACATGTATACTGCAGTAACTCTATACAGACATACATGTATACTGCAGTAACTCTATACAAACATACATGTATACTGCAGTAACTCTATATAGACATACATATATACTGCAGGAACTCTATACAGACATACATGTATACTGCAGTAACTCCATAGACATACATGTATACTGCAGTAACTCTATACAGACATACATGTATATTGCAGCAACTCTATACAGACATACATGTATACTGCAGTAACTCTATACAAACATACATGTATACTGCAGTAACTCTATATAGACATACATATATACTGCAGTAACTCTATACAGACATACATGTATACTGCAGTAACTCTATACAGACATACATGTATACTGCAGTAACTCTATACAAACATACATGTATACTGCAGTAACTCTATAGACATACATGTATACTGCAGTAACTCTATACAGAGATACATGTATACTGCAGTAACTCTATACAGACATACATGTATACTGTAGTAACTCTATACAGACATACATGTATACTGCAGTAACTCTATACAGACATACATGTATATTGCAGCAACTCTATACAGACATACATGTATACTGCAGTAACTCTATACAGACATACATGTATTCTGCAGTAACTCTATACAGACATACATGTATACTGCAGTAACTCCATAGACATACATGTATACTGCAGTAACTCTATACAGACATACATGTATATTGCAGCAACTCTATACAGACATACATGTATACTGCAGTAACTCTATACAAACATACATGTATACTGCAGTAACTCTATATAGACATACATATATACTGCAGTAACTCTATACAGAAATACATGTATACTGCAGTAACTCTATATAGACATACATATATACTGCAGTGACTCTATACAGACATACATGTATACTGCAGTGTACTCTATACAGACATACATGTATACTGCAGTAACGATACAGACATACATGTATACTGCAGTAACTCTATACAGATGTACATGTATACTGCAGTAACTCTATAGACATACATGTATACTGCAGTGACTCTATACAGACATACATGTATACTGCAGTAACTCTATACAGAGATACATTATACTGTAGTAACTCTATACAGACATACATGTATACTGCAGTAACTCTATACAGACATACATGTATACTGCAGTAACTCTACAGACACATGTATACTGCAGTAACTCTACAGACATACATGTATACTGCAGTAACTCTATATAGACATACATGTATACTGCAGTAACTCTACAGACATACATGTATACTGCAGTAACTCTACAGACATACATGTATACTGCAGTAACTCTATACAGACATACATGTATACTGCAGTAACTCTACAGACATACATGTATACTGCAGTAACTCTACAGACATACATGTATACTGCAGTAACTCTATACAGAGATACATTATACTGTAGTAACTCTATACAGACATACATGTATACTGCAGTAACTCTATATAGACATACATGTATACTGCAGTAACTCTATACAGACATACATGTATACTGCAGTAACTCTATACAAACATACATGTATACTGCAGTAACTCTATATAGACATACATGTATACTGCAGTAACTCTATACAGACATACATGTATACTATAGTAACTCTATACAGATGTACATGTATACTGCAGTAACTCTATACAGAGATACATTATACTGTAGTAACTCTATACAAACATACATGTATACAGCAGTAACTCTATACAGACATACATGTATACTGCAGTAACTCTATACAGACATACATGTACAATGTATTCTGCAGTAACTCTATACAGACATACATGTATACTGCAGTAACTCCATAGACATACATGTATACTGCAGTAACTCTATACAAACATACATGTATATTGCAGTAACTCTATACAGACATACATGTATACTGCAGTAACTCTATACAAACATACATGTATACTGCAGCAACTCTATAGATATACATGTATACTGCAGTAACTCTATACAGACATACATGTATACTGCAGTAACTCTATACAGACATACATGTTTACTGCAGTAACTGTATAGACATACATGTATACTGCAGTAACTCTATATAGACATACATATATACTGCAGTGACTCTATACAGACATACATGTATACTGCAGTAACTCTATACAGACATACATGTATACTGCAGTAACTCTATATAGACATACATATATACTGCAGTGACTCTATACAGACATACATGTATACTGCAGTAACTCTATACAGACATACATGTATACTGCAGTAACTCTATATAGACATACATGTATACTGCAGTAACTCTATACAGACATACATGTATACTGCAGTAACTCTATACAGATGTACATGTATATTGCAGTAACTCTACAGACATACATGTATACTGCAGAAACTCTATACAGAGATACATTATACTGTAGTAACTCTATACAGACATACATGTATACTGCAATAACTCTATACTGACATACATGTATACTGCAGTAACTCTATACAGACATACATGTATACTGCAGTAACTCTATACAGACATACATGTATACTGCAGTAACTCGATACAGATGTACATGTATACTGCAGTAACTCTATAGACATACATGTATACTGCAGTAACTCTATACAGATATACATGTATACTGCAGTGACTCTATACAGACATACATGTATACTGCAGTAACTCTACAGACATACATGTATATTGCAGTAACTCTATACAGACATACATGTATACTGCAGTAACTCTATACAGACATACATGTATACTGCAGTAACTCTACAGACATACATGTATATTGCAGTAACTCTATACAGATGTACATGTATACTGCAGTAACTCTATACAGATGTACAAGTACAAAAAATGCATACTGCAGTAACTTTATACAGATAGTGAGATACACATGTATACTGCAGTAACTCTATACAGAGATACATGTTTACTGCAGCAACTATATACATGTAGACATACAGATTCAGCTTTTCTAAAAATGTACAAATTTTGTAGAGTTCTACTGCAGCAACTATATCTGTCTTCAACATGACTTCAAAAAACTGGTATTCTCCGAGTTTTATATCCCTAGTTTCTCTATATACTGTTAACTGGTATTCTCTGAGTTTTATATCCCTAGTTTCTCTATATACTGTTAACTGGTATTCTCTGAGTTTTATATCCCTAGTTTCTCTATATACTGTTAACTGGTATTCTCTGAGTTTTATATCCCTAGTTTCTCTATATACTGTTAACTGGTATTCTCTGAGTTTTATATCCCTAGTTTCTCTATATACTGTTAACTGGTATTCTCTGAGTTTTATATCCCTAGTTTCTCTATATACTGTTAACTGGTATTCTCTGAGTTTTATATCCCTAGTTTCTCTATATACTGTTAACTGGTATTCTCTGAGTTTTATATCCCTAGTTTCTCTATATACTGTTAACTGGTATTCTCTGAGTTTTATATCCCTAGTTTCTCTATATACTGTTAACTGGTATTCTCTGAGTTTTATATCCCTAGTTTCTCTATATACTGTTAACTGGTATTCTCTGAGTTTTATATCTCTAGTTTCTCTATATACTGTTAACTGGTATTCTCTGAGTTTTATATCCCTAGTTTCTCTATATACTGTTAACTGGTATTCTCTGAGTTTTATATCCCTAGTTTCTCTATATACTGTTAACTGGTATTCTCTGAGTTTTATATCCCTAGTTTCTCTATATTCTGTTAACTGGTATTCTCTGAGTTTTATATCCCTAGTTTCTCTATATACTGTTAACTGGTATTCTCTGAGTTTTATATCCCTAGTTTCTCTATATACTGTTAACTGGTATTCTCTGAGTTTTATATCCCTAGTTTCTCTATATACTGTTAACTGGTATTCTCTGAGTTTTATATCCCTAGTTTCTCTATATACTGTTAACTGGTATTCTCTGAGTTTTATATCCCTAGTTTCTCTATATACTGTTAACTGGTATTCTCTGAGTTTTATATCCCTAGTTTCTCTATATACTGTTAACTGGTATTCTCTGAGTTTTATATCCCTAGTTTCTCTATATACTGTTAACTGGTATTCTCTGAGTTTTATATCCCTAGTTTCTTTATATACTGTTAACTGGTATTCTCTGAGTTTTATATCCCTAGTTTCTCTATATACTGTTAACTGGTATTCTCTGAGTTTTATATCCCTAGTTTCTCTATATACTGTTAACTGGTATTCTCTGAGTTTTATATCCCTAGTTTCTCTATATACTGTTAACTGGTATTCTCTGAGTTTTATATCCCTAGTTTCTCTATATACTGTTAACTGGTATTCTCTGAGTTTTATATCCCTAGTTTCTCTATATACTGTTAACTGGTATTCTCTGAGTTTTATATCCCTAGTTTCTCTATATACTGTTAACTGGTATTCTCTGAGTTTTATATCCCTAGTTTCTCTATATACTGTTAACTGGTATTCTCTGAGTTTTATATCCCTAGTTTCTCTATATACTGTTAACTGGTATTCTCTGAGTTTTATATCCCTAGTTTCTCTATATACTGTTAACTGGTATTCTCTGAGTTTTATATCCCTAGTTTCTCTATATACTGTTAACTGGTATTCTCTGAGTTTTATATCCCTAGTTTCTCTATATACTGTTAACTGGTATTCTCTGAGTTTTATATCCCTAGTTTCTCTATATAATGTTTATAGTTCATCTAAGTTGCAAGTACATGTTTAGAGTCTTGTAGTTTTAACTTACATACCCCATGTTCCAATGGTTCAAAATAAATCTCTTCTCCAATCTTAGATAATGAATGGATTGCCCGTCCAAACACTGAAAAATAATAACACGACATTGTTTTTAATAAATTAACCAAACAATAAAGAGCAGAACTTAGGTACATGTAATTTTACTCTTGTACTCTCAATTTATTAGAATTTTACCATGTTATAATAATATTCCATCCTATAGCTTTACAAAATTAATTTCTATTGGTCTGTAGGGCAAGCAAATGTTAGCCTCTCTTATAAGAACAAGCAAGTAGGTCAATTTGAGGTAAGTGTATAGCAGTGTCAAGGTCATTGAGGTAAGTGTATAGTAGTGTCAAGGTCATTGAGGTAAGTGTATAGTAGTGTCAAGGTCATTGAGGTAAGTGTATAGTAGTGTCAAGGTCATTGAGGTAAGTGTATAGTAATGTCAAGCTCATTGAGGTAAGTGTATAGTAGTGTCAAGGTCATTGAGGTAAGTGTATAGTAGTGTCAAGATCATTGAGGCAAGAGTATAGTAGTGTCAAGGTCATTGAGGTAAGTGTATAGTAATGTCAAGCTCATTGAGGTAAGTGTATAGTAGTGTCAAGGTCATTGAGGTAAGTGTATAGTAATGTCAAGCTCATTGAGGTAAGTGTATAGCAGTGTCAAGGTCATTGAGGTAAGTGTATAGTAGTGTCAAGATCATTGAGGTAAGTGTATAGTAGTGTCAAGATCATTGCGGTAAGTGTATAGCAGTGTCAAGGTCATTGAGGTAAGTGTATAGCAGTGTCAAGCTCATTGAGGTAAGTGTATAGTAGTGTCAAGATCATTGAGGTAAGTGTATAGTAGTGTCAAGGTCATTGAGGTAAGTGTATAGCAGTGTCAAGCTCATTGAGGTAAGTGTATAGTAGTGTCAAGGTCATTGAGGTAAGTGTATAGCAGTGTCAAGCTCATTGAGGTAAGTGTATAGTAGTGTCAAGATCATTGAGGTAAGTGTATAGCAGTGTCAAGGTCATTGAGGTAAGTGTATAGTAGTGTCAAGGTCATTGAGGTAAGTGTATAGTAGTGTCAAGGTCATTGAGGTAAGTGTATAGCAGTGTCAAGGTCATTGAGGTAAGTGTATAGTAGTGTCAAGCTCATTGCGGTAAGTGTATAGTAGTGTCAAGATCATTGCGGTAAGTGTATAGTAGTGTCAAGATCATTGAGGCAAGAGTATAGTAGTGTCAAGGTCATTGAGGTAAGTGTATAGTAGTGTCAAGGTCATTGAGGTAAGTGTATAGTAATGTCAAAGTCAAAGGTCAACCATGTTGGTATATGACATCGTCTTGGGGTAACCTACCTAGGTATAAAATATCTAAGGCCTATGTCAAGAGACAAAAAAGTTATAGTCCAAAACATCATTAAAAAATGACCTTGAGGTCAAAGGTCAACCATGTTGGTACTCTACACATCAGCTTGTAGTGACCTACCTACATACCAAAAATCCCTAGCCCTATGTCAAAAGACAAAAAAGTTATGGCTCGGACTAGACTATGGTCCAAAATATCATAAAAAATGACCTTGAGGTCAAAGGTCAAGGTCAAACATGCTGGTATGTGACACATCGGCTTGTAGTGACCTACCTACATACAAAATATCTAAAGCCTATGTCAAAAGCTGGAAATTTGACCTTGAAGATCAAAGTCAAAGGTCAACCATGTTGGTATATGACATCGTCTTGTGGTAACCTACCTACGTATAAAATATCTAAGGCCTATGACAAGAGACAAAAAAGTTATGGCCAGTACAAGACTATGGTCCAAAAGATCATTAAAAAATGACCTTGAGGTCAAAGGTCAACCATGCTGGTACGCGACACATCGGCTTGTAGTGACCTACCTAGTCCTACATACCAAATATCTAAGGCCTATGTCAAAAGACAAAAAAGTTATGACCTGGACAAGTTTCAGCTATTTTGTCTTTTGACATAGGCCTTAGATATTTGGTATGTAGGTAGGTCACTACAAGCTGATGTGTCGCGTACCAGCATGGTTGACCTTTGACCTCAAGGTTATTTTTGATGATATTTTGGACCATAGTTTTGTCCGGGCCATAACTTTTTTGTCTTTTGACATAGGCCTTAGATATTTGGTAAGCTACAAAGCTGAGAAGAATAAGAATAAGATGAAGAACTCATGGTAAAACAATATGTCTCCCTTCTAAGAAGCAGAGACATAAATATCTAAAATCTGTCATGCATTAGACCCTTGAATGGTTGCCAACTCAGGAATAATTAAATTCAAGATGTTTTGAACCTTTCCCTGTTATTCCTCAGGACTTATCTGAACCTTTTGGCATTTTAGGGGGAAATCCTGGCAGAAAAATACTTCAGAATCTATAAAGAAAAAAAATATCATAAATGTTTTATTCATGGTGGGTTCAGATGTTCAGCGAGCAACATGCAACAATTTGGGACGTTCTGGATGCTTTACCATTCACTTTGTAGCTGTGGAAAATCATAATCATAATAAGTCAGCAGTCCCTGAATGAAGCAGAATCGTCCAAAATGTCCCAAATGAAGACAAGTGGAAGACTCTTGTTTTGGATATAAATGCCTAAAAAACTAGAGGCTCCCAGGAGACTATAATTGATCACCTGGGATAACAACAGAAAATTTCATAAAAAATTGCCAATTAAGGGCAATAACTAATATAAGGAGTAATCTGATGATTTCTGACAAATTAAGTGAATTGTAGGGCTTGTATTGCTGATCATTTCAGCCATTTACAGTTTTACTCTAGCTGTTATAGTTTTTGAGTTATAGGACAAAAACGGAAAATTTCATAAAAAATTGTCATCTTAGGTCAATAACTCCAATAAGGAGTCATCTGACAATTTCAGACTAATAAGGTGAATTGTAGAACTTGCATTGCTGATCATTTTTGCTTTTTACAGTTTCACTCTAGCTGTTATAGTTTTCAAGTTATATTGCAAATACTGAAAATTTTGATAAAAATCATCATTAAAGGGCAATAACTTCTACAGGAAGCCATTACACAACTTCACACTAATAACAACTATTGTAGACCTTAATGTGCTGATCAATTTGAAGTAATGGTTTTCTCTATAGCTATTACAATTTTTGAGATACATGTTTTGATCAAAAACATGCATTGACACCCATGTTCTATTTTTAGTACATGTAACAGTGGCCATCTTTGTCCATTGATCAATACCCTGAAATTTGAAACTAGAAACCCTAAGGATGATTGTGGCCAAGTTTGAAAAAAAATGGCCCAGTGGATTTAGAGAAGATTTTTGTTTAAAGTTTACGACGGACGAGGGAGCTAAAAAGAAAGCTGCAGAATCATTGCTGAATATAGTAGTAATGATTGCCATCCTCACAAGTCTGGGTTTGTGTGTCAACACAGTGTAGAAATTAAAGTCAAAAGTTTCGTACACAATGGATTGGAATATCCAGACGAAGATTTGTACAGACCAAGTTTGGAGCTACAATTCAATAACAAGAGGCTCCCAGGAGCCTGTATCGCTCACCTAAACCTGAAACCAAACAACCCTTTTTTATCCAGCTTTTGTTTGCTATAAGGAAATCCCCAACACTTCTGCAAAAGTCATTAATTTTGACCTTTTAAGGGAAATAACTCCTATAAGGAGATTTTGTTGCTTAGAGGGAAAAGGGAGGTTCACTTCAAATTTGCTGTACCTGTTATACTTTTTTAACTATTAGTCGAAAACTCTCTTGACTCCCCCCCCTCCCCCCATTTTCAGCCAACGTAGCTATGTAGGTAGTCATGTGTCATGATTTGCACAATTTTGGTAGAGGACGTCCTAAAGATGATGTGTGCAATGTTTCAAAGCAGTCCTTTAATGGGTTAAAGAGGAGAAGATTTTTTAAAATCAAGTAAAATTGATTAAAAAAATGTTCAAGGAAAATAATTCCTAAACGGTTCATCAGACAATCTTGACCCTAAAGTCATTTTTGTAGAGCAGAACAATTAAGCAATGCTAACTTTTTCTCTAGTTCTAATAATTTTCAAGATTTTGAGGCAAAAATGTCAAAAATAATCAATTTCGACAATTAAAGGGCAATAACTCCTATAAGGAGTCATCATACAACTTCAACCCAATGGAGTATTTCGTAGAGCTTTTGATGCAGATGAAGGCATGTCTCTTCGGTTTTCCTGTATCTGTTACACTTTTTTAAATATAAGCCAAAAACTGTATTTTACCCCACCCCCCACCCCCACCGTCCTATTTTTAGCAATTGTGGCCATGTTGGTTAATCTGCAGCCATGGTTGTTGCAAACTTGGTTGAGGACATTGGACGGATGATGGGTACAAAGTTTCAAAGCAGTACTTTCAGTTGTTTCAGAGGAGAATATTTTAAAAAATCAATTAAAACAAATTAAAAAAAACAGTTCAAGGGGAATAACTCTTAAACGGTTAATCAGACAATCTTGACCCTAAAGTCATTTTTGTAGCCCTCATAGAGCAGAACAATTAAGCAATGCTAACTTTTTCTCTAGTTCTAATAATTTTCAAGAGTTTGAGGCAAAAATGGAAAAAATCATCAATTTTGACAATTAAAGGGCAGTAACTACTACAAGGAGTCATCATACAACTTTGACCCAATGGAGTGTTTTGTAGAGCTTTAGATGCTGAAGAAGGAAGTCTGTTCGGTTTTCCTATATCTGTTATACTTTTTGAACTATAAGCAAAAAACTGTATTTTGACCCCCCTGTTCTATTTCTAGCCATGGCGGCCATGTTGGTTGGTCTGAGGCCATGATTTGAGCAAACTTGGTAGAGGACATTTTACTGATGATGTGTGCAAAGTTTCAAAGCAATCCCTTCAGTGGTTTTGGAGAAGATTTTTGAAGAAAAGTTAACGACGACGACGACGACAACGACGGACGCCAAGTGATGGCAATAGCTCACATGACCCTTCAGGTCAGGTGAGCTAATAAACAGTTAAAGGGGAATAACTCTTAAACGGTTAATCAGACAATCTTGACTCTAAAGCCAATTTTGTAGCCCTCATTGAGCAGAACAATTAAGCAATGCTTACTTTTTCCCTAGTTATAATAATTTTCAAGATTTTGAGGCAAAAATGGCAAAAATCATCAATTTCGACAATTAAAGGGCAATAACTCCTACAAGGAGTCGTCATACAACTTTGACCCAATGGAGTGTTCTGTAGAGCTTTTGATGCTGAAGAAGGAAGGTCTCTTTGGTTTTCCTGTATCTGTTATACTTTTTGAACTATAAGCCAAAAACTGTATTTTGACCCCCTGTTCTATTTTTAGCCATGGTGGCCATGTTGGTTGGTCTGAGGCCATGATTTGTGCAAACTTGGCAGAGGACATTTTACTGATGATGTGTGCAAAGTTTCAAAGCAATCCCTTCAGTGGTTTTGGAAGGACGACGGATGACAACGACGACCCCAAGTGATGGCAATAGCTCACATGACCCTTCGGGTCAGGTGAGCTAAAAAAATGAAGCAACTTTAACTTCTATTCTTTTGATAATCCCAGAACCCTTTGCCATCCAATGCTTTTAACATTTTTAATGGAAACGTGGGATAATAACCGAATAATCGGCTAAAAGCTCTACAAAGCTTATTTTTTCCATTTCGTGTAAATTTCTTTTAAATAAAACTTGTATGCTTATGAATAGACTGATACCTGTATTACTGATTTTAGTGGGTATTGCACATTTATACAGATAGATATTGTTTATTTCCTAATTACAGGGCCTTTGGAGGCATAATGAATTATAACAATAAGCATTCATACAAGGAAAGAGAAACATGTATTAGACAGATACTAGTACTAAGTATTCGTTCATACCGGATTTAAATGATTTTGGAAACAGAAATATATAAAATAAAAATAAATTGACTAGAACAAGTGTAAAATCAACTGCCTTAACATGGAGCCAGCCAACAAAGTATATCATACACTGACATGTATTCCATTTAAGATTGAATCCATTTCTCTATATTGCCTTTACCATCCGCTACCAGATGGTGTGGGGAGCTTTCACTTGGCTTTGTTCAAATATTCCAATAAAATATTATCAAAATTATCAAGGTCACAAATTCATTACGCCAGACCTGTGTTTCGTCTATTCAAGACTCATCAGTGGTGTTTAACTCTAAATGCTTAAGATATTCCTCATATGCCATGATTGGGAGATGGAAAAATATAAGTCCACTGGGATCATGTAAACACACAATACAGGTAGTTAATATTAGACAAAGGGTCTAAAGGTAGATACCAACCGGTACACTTACTGGATCGACAAACATCAACATGGTAGGGTGTTCTGAAATAACGCCATGAACAATAAAATTTGAGATGCTCGTATATAGGCTGCGCCTATATTCATTTTAGACCCCTATTCAGAGTGGAACCATGAACAAAAACATGTACTGGTCAGAGAGTAGTTCTCGCCATTAAAATGACAGAAGCAATTCTTGCTATTTTGGTGTCTGTGCCGTTATTTTTCCATTAAAATCGACGGCAAAGGATTCATTTAATAGATTTCACTTTCTTCCATCCAAAACAAGTTATACGTTTATCATTTTTCAAATGACAATTTTTCACAAAAATTGTTGAAAGATTGGGTGGCGAGAATTACTTGCCGGCGAGAACTACTCTGTGACCAGTAGTGTACGTTTATTTATTTTTTTCTTATTTATTAAAATTTTACACTGACAATCCATCTATAAAGGATAACCTATCCTAGTGGACAGATCATATTGACGGTGTTTTTATTTGTATATACACACTATTGCGGTAGCGTTTTTAGCCGTCTTGCTGACGTCACTTGCCAGTGATGTACATCAGCCCTGGGGCCGGGCAGTATCGAAGTCGAAGAAAGTAGAACTAGAAGTGATAAAAGACTGTGGCTGTTCAAACAATACGAATACGAATACCTTTGACGTTTATCCCTGGAATAACGCATTTCATTTTGTTAGTAATACATTATTTCTCTAATTTAAAGTAAAACATATCCATATTATCACAACATAGAATGTGACATTTATTTTGCATCGTCTGTCTGTTGTTGTTTCGCGGAATTTTTACAAGATTATTGATGATTGGTTCATATTAGTTTAATCCAATCAGATGTCATATAACATCCTGTCTTTGGTCGGCCTTATGACAGGAAGTTGAATTGGTGAAAATGGTAATAAGTTACAAAAATATCTGTGTTTAACAATTTATTGTTTAAGATTAAATAATTTTATTGCAGAACATAATAAATTGGGAAAAATCAGTATGGAAATATTGATTAATAATTTACAATTTACTTTATGTAGACAATGCATGTATCTTCATAGCCAAGGGGGTGTGTCATCTAATAATGTTGTGAAAATCATCAGAGGTACTGGGGGATTCGAACCCTCAACCTATGTTTTTGAAGTCAGCACTCTAATCGATTGAGCTAGAGAAGTTCTTCCCTAACGCAACCGATTGGGACTGCATTTATCCCTGCTATTACACTCTCCCCCCTTTTTCTTTTTTGGGACCGCCTGCACCATCCTGAGCAACACACAGGGCAATATAAGCTGGCAAGTTATACTGGTACTAGTAAATGTTCATAACAGGAGCAAGTTGTCCAGGCCTCGGTCGATTCCTCCCCAGACCATCTGTCCCCGAGTCAATTCGTCGCCAAATCCTTATTCAATCTGTCCCCAGTATAACAATATAAATAACAATCAGTATATTATATATTATTATTATATTTCATTTATTTATTTAATTGTTTTTAATTATAAATTGATAAAACCAAATTAAAATCGGTTTTATCTGTGTCTAATAATCATTAAATAAATAATGTTTAAATTAATTGTTGGTTACAAATTACTGGTGCCAATTAATGGTAATACAATTAAATGTCAATACCATCTAACAATAACAAGATAAGTACATGTATTCCCTTTTGAAGAAGTAAGAAAACATCAAAAGAAAAAAAGTACTGTAAATAAATTTGTTCTCTCATCAAAAGACTTTAAAACAAAGTAACCATCTTTATTTAAAAACATACTCTGCTTTTCTGCTAAATTTATGTTAACATAGTCGAATTTCATCCACACTCGAATTACTGCTAGTTTTTACACGGATATGTAAACAAAGAATCCAAAATGAAGTTTCCTCTAAAATATCATGCTTTTATTTCTCTACAAAACGATTGCTCCACAATATTTCATGTGTTTCAACTAAATTATCATTCATCATGTTCATTGAAACGATGCACATCGCAAGACATTTTCATCCCCGAAATTCGAGTTTACTACCATACTTTAAAATATGACTTATGATTGTCTTTTTCTCTGAATGTTACCTACCTTTGTTTTATTTATTCTGACTACCTCTGGTTTTTTTTGGGGCCTGATTGTCCTGGGGATGAATTGTCCAGGGAATTGTCTATAAATTTTCATAACTTAAACCAGACTTCAAAATTTACATGAATATCCTACAAATATATCTTCTACAGACCTTTGTTAATATTGCTTTTTTTCATACAAGTATTTATATTAAATTTATTACCATCAACATTCACAACCAACAGATTAATAAATAGGCTTGTAGCAATATTCCATTGGAGTATCAGCATGTAAACAAAGTATCAATGACAAGAACAAAATTGTAAGAACCTCTTTGGAACCCTACTTAAACTGAACATTAAGAAGCCAAAACTACATAGAATTACTATACTTAGAATCTAGCATTAAAAGTCCCAGACACTGTGGTCTAAAATTCACTTCATGGAAATTAAGAAGAGATACTACATATTTATGAAAACTGCTCCACCAATAACATGGTTACTGTTTATTTATAACTGATTCCTTGCCACACTCACACATGTATTGGATGCTTTGTAACTAAAACCATGAATCTAACATCGGTTAGCAATATTTTTGCTGTATTCAGGATGTGGAAATCTATAGGTATCTAATTCATCTTAGAAATACATGTACATGACACAGTCACACCTGAAATCTAAGCTTGACATTTCCTGTTAGATACAAGTATATGTAATGTTCACAACGATTCAGCTTTTCCACCATACATACTATCTAAGCTGGCTCAGAAGTTTTTTCTAATAATCAGTTTTTTGTTTTCTTCAAATATTTAAACATTTTTTTACACTACAGCATTCCATGCAAAATGTTAAACCTGATGAAATGGATAAAGAAAAAATTAAGTTAAAGATTTTTTTTCATGGTCAACATATCAAAGGCTGAATTTTAAGTATATTCTTGGCATATTTTGTCAAGGTGAACAATTTTTATCCATTATTAATGATCAAAACTTTAAAAAATACTATTAAAAAGCATAAGATTGTGCTACTTTTACAAATTTTCAACTATTCTTATATACTCAAGTAAATTTCAATCTGCAAAAGAAAAAAGAAGTTATCCATTTATCCAATATACATGTATGCATTTATTTGTATAAGAAAAATCTACTCTCACTGTACTTTCCAAATGAAAAATATTATGATTTAAAACGTGATTTTCCATATATTCTAATCTTATACTTTTTCCCCTTCGCATGTACACATGTGATAAATCCTTTTTAGCTCGTCGTCATTTATAAACTTTTTACACTTGAATCATCTTCTCTGAAACCACTTGGTCAATAGAAACCAAACTTGGTCAGAATGTTCTTTGGAAGGACCTTTATAAAGTTTTTGTTTTCTATCTATTCTGATTTTAAAACTAATATGTCCGAAACAAAACTTACTACCAATATTGTTTGGATTTTCCTCTATAAATTTTATGTTTTTTATGGCCACTACCACAGGACTTAGTTGAACATAGGACCCAACATGTATGGTAAAAAGTTTTAAAAGGTTTCTTCTCTGAAACCAGTTAACCAATGGAAACAAAACTTAACAGCAATATTGTTTGGATGGTCCTCCTCAGATGCAGAACTGTTTTTAACATAGGACCCTATAGGAAAAGTTTAAAAAGCCTCTTCTCTAAACATGCGAAAACCTGTTAAACAATAGGAACAAAACTTTAAAAAAACAAGTATCCATTGGATGGTCCTCTATTTAGTTTTTTTTATGTCAATCGATAATTCTAATGGCGTCCTGCTTTCATTATGTAAACAAAGTGTGTTAAAATTCTAATAAATTTAGTTCTCACATGTGCAAGTTAATTGTGGTTGCAGTCGATTAAATTTTATTTTTAAAACTCAAATTTTTAAACCATAATTATTGCTATTTTTAAATAAAGTTGTTATTTTAAATCTGAATGTCTGAAATTTGCATGATTCAATATACTGCCATTAAATTATGTTTCTCGCCACTTTACATTATGACACAAGGGAGGTACATGGAACAGCCATTCAGTAGTGCACATTGATATGACGCTTCACTGTACAGATAATATATTTGTCATAATCAGAATCCAAATAATTCTTAGATATCGTACTTTATTGTTGTTTTAACATAGGTGGGCATTTATGATATTTTATCCCTTGCTTGGCAAAATATTCAAGAATATAATGCCCACCCATGTTAAAAACGACAATAAAGTATTATATCTATGAATTATTTCTTAATTCAATATGGCTACCACTGCAGTACTTAGTATAACATAGGACTCAAAGAAAAAGTGCAGCTGGCTAACATGAGGTCATTGTATCATGTCTACCTGTGTTTATTTTCACAACAATATCCTGCAAATATACCATACTTATTATACCCCCCGCTGCGGGGGGTATATAGTGTTCATGGTGTCCGTCCGTCCGTCGCGCCGTCCATCCGTCCGTTACACTTTCTATTATTTGCAACTCCTCCTACACCACTGAAAGGAATTTGATGAAACTTACACAGAATCCTTGTCACATAGTGCCATTGTGCAGGAGATATTTATTATTTTGATCGGAATGATATTTGGGGTTTCCCATAGAAAAACACGGACTGTCATTGACATAAGGGGATACCCATTTCTTATGTGCGACTCCTCCTACACCACTAAATGGAATTTGATGAAACTTACACAGAATGTTGTCACATACTGCCATTGTGCGATTGGAATGATATTTGGGGTTTCCCATAGAAAAACATGGACTTTGTCATGGACATAAGGGATACCCATCTCTTATGTGCAACTCATTCCTACACCACTGAATGGAATTTGTTGAAACTTGCACAGATCCATGTCACATAGTGCCATTGTGCAGGAGATATTTAACATTTTGATCGGAATGATATTTGGGGTTTCCCATAGAAAAACATGGACTGTCATTGACATAAGGGGATACCCATCTCTTATGTTCAACTCCTCCTACACCACTGAATGGAATTTGATGAAACTTACACAGAATCCATGTCACATAGTGCCATTGTGCAGGAGATATTTAACATTTTGATCGGAATGATATTTGGGGTTTCCCATAGAAAAACATGGAGTTTGTAATGGACATAATGGCATACCCATCTTTTATGTGCAACTCCTCCTACACCACTGAATGGAATTTGTTGAAACTTACACAGAATCTTGGTCACATATTGCCATTGTGCATTGGATATTAAACATTTTGATCAGAATATTATTGGAGGTTTGCCATAGAAAAACATGGACTTTGTCATTGACATAGGGGATGCCATTCTTTGGGGGATTGGGTAGGGTTACATGTATTATCTGCAATTTCGCCTTCACGTTTAACTAGATAAAGTTTCAATTTCACAATTAAGAACACCTGAATTTTCAAAGTAATTGTTAAGCGGGGGGTATCAATGGTGAGCATTGCTCACAGGTTTTTTTACTCTAGTTTATCATTTGATTTTTTTACAGTTGGTTTTAGTATTATGGTTAGGGGTTAGGGTTCCGGTTAGGCTATACTAGTATAACATATACCATACTTATTTATCATTTGATTTTTTTACAGTTGGTTTTAGTATTAGGAGATCTTCACATTCCACACAGATGTAACAGTTTACCAAACAGATTCAAGAAACTTCTGGTACCAGGTAAAATTCAGCACATCCTGTGTACAGGGAACCTGTGTACTAAAGAATCGTTTGACTACCTGAAGACTTTGGCCAGTGATGTACATGTTGTCAGAGGGGATTTTGATGAGGTCATTACGTTACAGTTACATACGTACATTCCTATGACAGAACACCTTCAATTTTACTAAATCTAGCATACTGGTCTGTAGGGCAAGCAAATTTTAGCCTCTCTTTTAAGATCAAGTACTGTACAGGCCTCGCGAATTTTAATTTCTCCGCGCATCCCGGTGGAGGAAATTCGGGTCTCCGCGGTCTCTCCGCGGTCATCTCCACCGCGACTCGCGATCGCGAATTGCCGGTGGAGAGCCGGTATCGGGTGGAGAGCCGACGACTCCACCGTGTATTCGCGGTGTATCCACTCTGCAAACATTTGGGGATATATTGGCACATTCGGTAACTGTGCATATTATCGTATAAATGACGTGAATTTATCGTAAGTCTGATCTTTCACCTTTTAAAATATATGACACTTTTGTGAACCTGTTTCAGATAAGTTTATGTGTTATCCACAGAAAGATCGTGTAGAATACTATTTCTAACAATAATTAGCAAAGTTGTGTTAAGATTATTTATTGTATGTATGTTTGTATTAATTTATTAATCTTTCATCGTTTTATTTATATTTCAGGTTGTTTGTGAAGATTTATTACTTATCTATATTATCAATTCATGTAGCTAAAAAGATAATTATCTTATTTATGTTGTTCTTTCTTATGTAGAGGTCAACTTAGGCTTAGAGGTGACGAATATGCGGTAAAAAGCTTACCAACTTCAATATATTTCTTCCCAATATATTTATCAATTAATCAAGTTAACAGTTGTTCACATTCTCTGCAATGACGAAGTGACAACTTCGTTTATTTCTGTTACGTATTCCGTTTAACAACAGGTTGCAATAAACAAATCCATGGACACCTGTTCGACAATATGAATCGTCAAATAACTCCCATCCACTTATTTAAAACTGAGAGCTTTGACACTGTTCAAATATAATTAGTTTGTTTGTAACTGTAGGTCAGTCTGCGAGTTCAAAGGTAAATAACGACCTTATTATCGATCAGACAGTATTACCTTTGTTACACTAATTAATTGAATATGTCCAGGAAGTGTCAGCATACTAATTAAGAATTAGGCAATCATTTCTGTATAGCAAATATTGCTTGATAAGTACTTACCTTCGTATTATATGCTAGTTTAATCCGTGCCGAAGACAGTTATTACCTTACACAGAACACAGTTTAGACTATATTGTTTGCAAATCCACAATAGATTACATGAATATATAAATTATATATAACTAAAAATTCCACAGTTTCTTTGTATTTCTAAAATATTCGGTAAAAAAGCACGTGCCGATAATTGAGGATATCGTCTGCTTGTCAATCAAAGTATTTAACGCTTTCACAATAGCACGTGCAAGTAGTGTTATTTTACATTATTGTTACCGGATTTTTAAAAATGTTTTTAAAAAAATCTGCAAAGAAAGATGGATTATCGAGAAGCATCAATAAGTGGTATGAGGTTTTCTTTTTCGTTTGGAGTTGTGAATATATTTCCTCCGTACACATTATGATTCCGAGATTCTACAAGGTTTATAAAAAACCAAAAAGACGCTTTCGATTTAGTTTTTGAACTGTAGTTCAGGATGTCAAATGATCACAGGTACGGCCTAATTAACGCTAATTATTTATCATCTGACAGCATTACCTGTGTACCACTAATTATGTAATGAAAAATGGTCCGAAAGTGTCACTGTGCTCAATTAACAAGGTATTGCTCAATTAATTTGAAGGGAGGATTAATTTTACAACAAAAAATATAAAGTTTGTTGTATACACACTCGAGCATATGACAACAATTTCACTTACATTTATAGACGTAAACGGCACTATAGACGATCTTGTTTTGTTGATGTTTGTCAAATTTGAAGAAAATATTTGACAGTAGAACGCGTGCCGATAATTGAGGTATCGTCTGCTTCTTGAATCAATTACCGCTTGTAAAATAGCACGTGCAAGTAGTGTACAAAGATATACCTGTGAAGTGGTTATAATTATTTTATTAAAAAAAACGATGAAAATGAAATGACAGGAAGTATATCTTTATTTATTCCATCACTATTTTATCTATTATTATTTTATAATTATACCTCCGTTTTTGGTGACGTAAACAAACAAGCTGTAATAGAATTCAACGATTTTTTAAATTCATTGGATTGATACTGGATATTTTAAAATGCTTTCAAAAAGAACGTGGATAAAGACAGATGGATTACCGAGAAGCTTCATTATTGGTATAAGATTTTCTTTTTCTTTTGGAGTTGTATGTTTCTCCGTAGACATTCTGATACCAAGTTTCTACAATGTTATAAAAATCCAAGGAGACACCGTTATTTATTTAAAACAGACAGCTTTGACACTGTTCAAATATAATTCAGCTTGTGAGTTCGTTTTTGAACTGTAGTTCACACTGTCAAATGATCAAAGGTAATTAAAGAGATAATTAACGATAATTGGTTATATGACAGCATTACCTGTGTACCCTTAATTGTGTAATCAAATATGGTCAGGTGTCATTTATAAATGTATTTTGCAATTAATATAAAGGGATAATTGATTTTATAACACAAGGTATAGAATTTGTTGTATACACACTCAAGCATATGACCTCAATTTCACTTTCCTTTATTGACGAAAGCGGCACTGTAGACGATGTTCTGGTGATGTTTGTCAACACTGAAGAAAATATAAGAAGTAGAACATTTTCTGGAGAAAGGAAACAGAAACTTAACATGCATACCCATTGTTCTGATGTGATTTTACGATCTTTTTGGTCGGCTATCCACCGCGACTACGCGATCGGCACTCCACCGCGAAAACACCGCGACTCCACCAAGGAGAGTTGAGTAACAGTGGAGGAAACTGTCTCTCCACTCTCCTCCACCTCCACCGCGATGGGTGGAGAAATTAAAACGCTTTCACAATAGCACGTGCAAGTAGTGTTATTTTACATTATTGTTACCGGATTTTTAAAAATGTTTTTAAAAAAATCTGCAAAGAAAGATGGATTATCGAGAAGCATCAATAAGTGGTATGAGGTTTTCTTTTTCGTTTGGAGTTGTGAATATATTTCCTCCGTACACATTATGATTCCGAGATTCTACAAGGTTTATAAAAAACCAAAAAGACGCTTTCGATTTAGTTTTTGAACTGTAGTTCAGGATGTCAAATGATCACAGGTACGGCCTAATTAACGCTAATTATTTATCATCTGACAGCATTACCTGTGTACCACTAATTATGTAATGAAAAATGGTCCGAAAGTGTCACTGTGCTCAATTAACAAGGTATTGCTCAATTAATTTGAAGGGAGGATTAATTTTACAACAAAAAATATAAAGTTTGTTGTATACACACTCGAGCATATGACAACAATTTCACTTACATTTATAGACGTAAACGGCACTATAGACGATCTTGTTTTGTTGATGTTTGTCAAATTTGAAGAAAATATTTGACAGTAGAACGCGTGCCGATAATTGAGGTATCGTCTGCTTCTTGAATCAATTACCGCTTGTAAAATAGCACGTGCAAGTAGTGTACAAAGATATACCTGTGAAGTGGTTATAATTATTTTATTAAAAAAAACGATGAAAATGAAATGACAGGAAGTATATCTTTATTTATTCCATCACTATTTTATCTATTATTATTTTATAATTATACCTCCGTTTTTGGTGACGTAAACAAACAAGCTGTAATAGAATTCAACGATTTTTTAAATTCATTGGATTGATACTGGATATTTTAAAATGCTTTCAAAAAGAACGTGGATAAAGACAGATGGATTACCGAGAAGCTTCATTATTGGTATAAGATTTTCTTTTTCTTTTGGAGTTGTATGTTTCTCCGTAGACATTCTGATACCAAGTTTCTACAATGTTATAAAAATCCAAGGAGACACCGTTATTTATTTAAAACAGACAGCTTTGACACTGTTCAAATATAATTCAGCTTGTGAGTTCGTTTTTGAACTGTAGTTCACACTGTCAAATGATCAAAGGTAATTAAAGAGATAATTAACGATAATTGGTTATATGACAGCATTACCTGTGTACCCTTAATTGTGTAATCAAATATGGTCAGGTGTCATTTATAAATGTATTTTGCAATTAATATAAAGGGATAATTGATTTTATAACACAAGGTATAGAATTTGTTGTATACACACTCAAGCATATGACCTCAATTTCACTTTCCTTTATTGACGAAAGCGGCACTGTAGACGATGTTCTGGTGATGTTTGTCAACACTGAAGAAAATATAAGAAGTAGAACATTTTCTGGAGAAAGGAAACAGAAACTTAACATGCATACCCATTGTTCTGATGTGATTTTACGATCTTTTTGGTCGGCTATCCACCGCGACTACGCGATCGGCACTCCACCGCGAAAACACCGCGACTCCACCAAGGAGAGTTGAGTAACAGTGGAGGAAACTGTCTCTCCACTCTCCTCCACCTCCACCGCGATGGGTGGAGAAATTAAAATTCGCGAGGCCTGTACAGTATGTCATTGAGTTTCCTTATTGAAATATGTATTTTCCTGGTTATAGAACTAAGAAGCCTAATATAGAATAACAGGATTCACAGTGTACTGGGTCCAAATCTTTTAATTTCAGCAATTTAAAAAAAAACACCAGTTATTTTGTTTGTTTGTTTGAATGATGTTTAACGCCACTTTCAGCAATTTTTCAGCTATTTAATGGCATCCTGTTTTTATTGGGGAGGAAGCAGGAGTACCCGGAGAGAACCCCCAACCTTTGGTAGGAAAACTGGCAATCCTTATCAATTAAGATTACACAATGCCTGCAGTGAGACTCGAACCTGTAACCTCAGTGTTGTCAGACCACGTGATCAATAGTAGACGAACTGCCTTAATCACTCGGCCACCCAGGCCCCAGTTATTATGTTTTTAAACGAAAACTGAATATTTCTGCAGAACAAAAGAAATTCGAATTTTACAGTCATTAGTGCCACATGCTATTCTGATCAAACTACTGTGATAATATTGTTTGTTTGTTTGTTGAGTGGTGTTTAATGCCACTTTCAGCATTTTTTCAGCTATTTCATGGCGTCCAGTTTTTATTGGGGGAGGAAGGCGGAGTACCCGGGGAGAACCCCCAACCTGCGGTAGGAAAACTGGCAAACCTTGTCAATTAAGATTGGGGTACTGTGATAATAAGAAAATAAATAAAAACAATATGTAAAGAATAGACATTTTCCTACATTTTACAGAACCTGAATTATCCTGAACAGAAAGTAGTGACCGTTGGCCAGTTTAGGATTGGTTTATGTCATGGGCACCAGGTGGTACCCTGGGGTGATACAGAGAGCTTGGCAATGGTCCAGCGACAGTTAGATGTTGACATCCTTATATCTGGACATACTCATAAATTTGAAGCATTCGAACATGAAAACAAATTTTACATAAATCCTGGGTCCGCTACTGGAGCTTATAATGCATTAGACAGGTAATTAATTTATTTAAGGGTCGTTTACAATTGCTGGTTAGATTATTGGATATAGATGTCTTTGGGTTGGTTTACACCAATAAACCACGAAGTCATCTATATCCAATAATCTAACCAACAATTGAAAACAATTCTTATATTTTACATTCAATATTGTGAAAAGAAATCACAAAAACAATATTTAACAAGTAGTCAAATAATATTTGCAATTCACAATTTTGAGTGTTGTTGCTTGTTGTTTGCGGAAGAATTCATGTAACGTAAACGTCTTCAATACATATAATCATGATGTCAACAATCAGTCACATGCTGAAAAACCAAGTTAGGTTATACGAAATGGACATTGTTGTTCAGCTATTAAGTTTTTATAGGAAATTAAATATTGTGTAATAGACAGGTAGCTATGTCATCTTATACTATATTGGACAGGTATTTTTTTATCATGTAATAGACAGGTAGATATGTCTTCTTAAACTGTTTGGACAGGTAATTTGTTAGTGCCCAGCCACTATGTGGCAGACGCCCTATCAGTCTGTTCGTTCAGCCGTCCAAAATCGTGTCTGACCCATAACTTTTTTGTCTTTTGAGGTAGCTTTTGATATTTAGTGTGTGTGTGTGTGTAGATAATATCAAGGCGATGTGTTGCACACTGTGGTTATTGACCTTTGACCTCAAGGTCAGCTGGCTCTGGGGCCCACAGATATGAATAACATCTCTCTGATATCTCGCTATCTTGTAATAGACAGGTGGCTATGCGATCTTATAATGTATTGGATCGGTAATTTGTTCAATGTCTCTAAACCAGTCCGCTAGTAGGATAGAGATAAATGGCCAGTTAAAAGGTGGTGGGTTTAGTGAAATTTGACTAATCATGTTACCCAATGGTAGCTATGTCATATTAAAACAGACAAGTTAAGCTATGTCATTTTATAATGATTTCCAGTAATGTATGGTATGTTTTTCTTTCCTTGCTGCAATGTTGTATTTTAGCAGTAATGTGACATCATGCTACATGTAGGTTGTTCTTTTGGTTGTGTAGTCATTGTTGTCTTTGCACCATACATGCACCTATACCAAAGGTCCATATGAACTATTGATATCTAATGGGCATCAATTAATTTGAAAAATTATATCCCCTAAAACCATTTAAATTGACCTGAATCATTATTAGGGAGTTTGTTATAAAATTGTGATGTTTGTCTAACAAACATGGCTGCATGTGGCTACAGATACAGTCGAACTTTGATGTCTCCAACTTGGTTGACTCTACACGTTGGTTTTGTTGATATATGTTTTAAGTCCCGGTATTTTCCCACATCAACAATGAATTTCGTCCTCGGATGTGTAGATCTCGGTTGTTTCGATATTTCGCTTAACTTGATGGATTTTATTAGTCCTGACAATATTAATTAGTGTAATTTTGACCCGGTTGTCTCGAAGTTAATTTTACTCTCGATATCGTACATGTATGTCAAAACTATCAACTTCCTTTGTATTGTTACTTAATTTGCATCTGTTTATTTTAAACACCTGTCGTATTGATTGGCAATTACTATTTGATATGGCAATTTAATAAAACGAATTGATAATCCAAGCGCAGTACATGCATTATTAAGGCTAATTGATGATAGACTCATTACTGTCAGAATTATTTTGTCATGTTTAATTAAAAATTATAATTGTTGAAAAATTCTTTTGATCTGATTTATGATATATGTTGTCGAGTTTCGTTTCGTTCTGTTATTTTTGTTGACTTCTGTGTTGTATTAGTTCTTTCTAACTGTAAGTTGATAAGTGTCTCTTGAAATGATTTTTCCATGATTTCTTAATAAAGTTTATAAATCTGATCCAACTATTTATTAATTATTGTCGATTTATTTGAATGGATAAACAGAAAAATACTTCATATATCGCACGCTACAAATACAAACGATGCCAAAGTTCGAAACCAATATACTTGAAATAAATACCCTTAAATTTTTTTGAAATCACATAATAAAAATAACGTCACACCCAAAACTCTGTTGACTCGAACTTTGGATAACTCGATATATTTTTTAGCGGTCCCACTAACTTCGACTTATCGAGTTTGGCTGTAGTATGTTCATAAGTGTAAAATGCAAGCAATTGTAAAATATCATTGAATACATGTATTGAAATAATCTTAATTACAAGGACATAAATTCTCTGAATGTCAACATGACCAGAATTCTTAATAGACTTTTATAGGTGTTAATAACTTAGTCAACATGACCAGAATTCTTAATAGACTTATAGGTGTTAATAACTTAGTCAACATGACCAGAATTCTTAATAGACTTTTATAGGTGTTAATAACTTAGTCAACATGACCAAAATTCTTAATAGACTTCTATAGGTGTTAATAACTTAGTCAACATGACCAGGCCCCGATTTCTCGAAAAATACTTAAGTCAAAACTTAAGTTTTATCTCAAATTCTCCAAACTATCTTAGCTGAGATTTATCTTAAGTTCGATTTCTTGAAGCAAACTCAGATAAAACTCAGCTGAGTTTGAGATTTTCTATTTTTTTACTGCTGTAAGCGGCCCATTTTTGAAAATCCCCTACTTCCGTTGTCAATGTAAATAGTCGTCTGCTCACGTTTACAATGACGGAAAACGAAGAGTCAACGAAGGCCGAATTGGGCAGAGAAAGAACGCCTTTTACTAGTCGAAGAAGTCCAAAAGCGTGAAGATCGTATATTTTCTAAATTCAAGGGGTGTGGAGCAGTGAAAGGAGGAAAATAGAAGGAAGCGGCATGGGCAGATATCGCAACTATTCTGAATTCGTAAGAATTTTGTTTAATTTTAAATCTTAGTATTTAAAATCTCAGTGCTCTTAACTTGGCTTGTTGTAGGGTTTTATTTGTCTTTTAGAATATTTTGTGCAACAGGAGGTAATTGCAATGTAATAAGAAGACATTGCAATTTAGTAAACTGCAGACGAATTTTACAATTGATAGGGAAAATAACGTTACGAAAAGTGAAAGTGGCCATGTTTACCGGACTGGCGGAATTACCAGACTCGGGTGTTAATAAAATAAGTTTTTTTTTGTCTGCAAGTCTTATCAGATGTTCTTGAAAGTGCTTTTCAACTTAAAAATGTGCCCGTTTGTATAAATTATAAAGATGGTGATTGCTTTTAATTTAGTTATATTATACAGAGGAATAATTTTTCAATTTACAGTTTGCATGTTTTAACAATTTGAGTCAGTCAAAGTTGCACTTCATGTTATATTCC
Source organism: Limnoperna fortunei (assembly GCA_944474755.1). NCBI lineage: Eukaryota > Metazoa > Mollusca > Bivalvia > Mytilida > Modiolidae > Limnoperna > Limnoperna fortunei. Next base: position 70,132,135 of record OX104121.1, on the reverse strand, counting down.
AAAGAACCACCATTCTTGTCATCATTTAACAGGTTTCCCCTTTTAAAATAAAATTAAAGTATATATCAAAAAAATGTTGCTGTAAAATTTAGAAGTTGCAAATATTATCTACTTTTGATTGGGTTCCACAAGTTGAACAACATTTGGTACCAAATTGAACAAAATTGTATTAAACTGTACAAATTAAAAATAACCCTCCTGTCAAGTTTTAAATAATTTAAATCAAAATAACTTAATAATTTATATTCAATGTGTATGATATTTTACCCTTCAGAATCATTTTTAATTGCATCAATATGTGGTGTTATTTAAAAGTTATGTGGTAAAATATACCAAAAACCTTCGGTTTTTCCACCCTTCCTCTGTTTAGTCACTCCCTTAAAACAAGTTATTTCCCTTACAATTATCGTTTCCGTTTTTGATTTTGTAAACAAAGTGTACCTGCTATTAAATAAAACTGCGTTTTCATAGGCTCGGCAGCATCTCCCGTTGGCATCTTCACAAATCGTCGTGATATTTGACATAGTTGTCTACAAACATCCTTTACAGCTCTGCAGACAGACACGGCCGAAATAAATGAGAAAGTATCAGAAACTAAGGAATAAAAACCTCCCGTTGCCAAAAATCTCAGGGTTACAAGAACTTGGAGCAGTGGAGTTAAGGCATTGCTTCTACAAGTTGGACGAGTCAAATATGGATTCAGCAAGTTCACAATGTACATTATTGTATCTGGACGGATCCGAAACCGTTTGAAAATCTCCGACTCGGGCATTGTTTCTAATGGATTTTCTCGATCCAGCAATCTGTTTTGAGCTATTCTTTGACGATGTCTACGCCGGCGACGCTGTCTTCTGTTATTGATCGCCATCTTTATTGACAGAATTTCAGACTTAAGTCTAGTGGGGTGGTAACTTAAGTTTTTGGGGAATTTGAGACGAAGCTTAAACTGAGTTTTTTTCCAGAAATGCTCATTTCTGAGATTTCTCAAACTTAAGTTAAAATTCAGACTTAAGTCTTAGTTTTGACTTAAGTATTTTTCGAGAAATCGGGGCCAGAATTCTTAATAGACTTCTATAGGTGTTAATAACTTAGTCAACATGACCAGAATTCTTAATCGACTTCTATAGGTGTTAATAACTTAGTCAACATGACCAGAATTCTTAATCGACTTCTATAGGTGTTAATAACTTAGTCAACATGACCAGAATTCTATAGGTGTTAATAACTTAGTCAACATGACCAGAATTCTTAATCGACTTCTATAGGTGTTAATAACTTAGTCAACATGACCAGAATTCTTAATAGACTTTTATAGGTGTTAATAACTTAGTCAACATTACCAGAATTCTTAATAGACTTTTATAGGTGTTAATAACTTAGTCAACATGACCAGAATTCTTAATAGACTTTTATAGGTGTTAATAACTTAGTCTGTGCCTCCATAAGTCCAAAACTAATAGTGTCTGAGCAATAACTTTTTTATCTTTTGAGGTAGGCTTTTGATATTTGATATGTGGGTAGATAATATAATATTAAGATGATATGTGGCATACCATGGTTGATGACCTTTGACCTCAAGGTCAGTTAGGCCCAAAGAGATGGATAGCATCTCACTGATATCTAGTTTTTGTTCAATATCTTGAAAATGATGATTGGTCAGTAAGACAAGATCAACAATTACAATTAGTACCCATTTAAGGATTGTTGTTATTGAAATTTCTTGTAGCTGTTATACAATTAATGACTTTGATATAGGTCGCTATAAGGATTTATCAGCCAGAGAAAATGTAATATTCACTGAGCCTACAATTAGTGCCCATTTAAGGATTGTTGTTATTGAAATTTCTTGTAGCTGTTATCTATTATCAATGAAAGTGGTAGAGAAAAAATAATGCATATCATGCACGGTTTTATGTGCAGTTCTGTAATATACAATTATGGCCCTCAGATGAGGTGAATACATAAACTTCTTAACCCTTTTGATTGAGGCTATAGCCAGATAGGAATAATCCATTGTAGGTTTGACAGTATTCAGCAGTTCTAAGAGCTGTTAATATTTAATTATACTAAAAAATCATTTGAATGACGGTACTGAGTAGTTTTTTAGCTCACCTGACCCGAAGGGTCATGTGAGCTATTGCCATCACTTGGCGTCCGTCGTCGTCGTCCGTCGTCGTTAACTTTTCTTCAAAAATCTTCTCCTAAAAAACCACTGAAGGGATTGCTTTGAAACTTTGCATACATCATCAGTAAAATGCCCTCTACCAAGTTTGCCCAAATCATGGCCTCAGACCAACCAACATGGCCGCCATGGCTAAAAATAGAACAGAGGGGTCAAAATACAGTTTTTTGCTTATAGTTCAAAAAGTATAACAGATACAGGAAAACCGAAGAGACCTTCCTTCTTCAGCATCTAAAGCTCTACAAAACACTCCAGTGGGTCAAAGTTGTATGATGACTCCTTGTAGGAGTTATTGCCCTTTAATTGTCAAAATTGATGATTTTTGCCATTTTTGCCTCAAAATCTTGAAAATTATTAGAACTAGAGAAAAAGTTAGCATTGCTTAATTGTTCTGCTCTATGAGGGCTACAAAAATGACTTTAGGGTCAAGATTATCTGATTAACCGTTTAAGAGTTATTCCCCTTGAACTGTTTTTTTTTATCTGTTTAATTGATTTTTAAAAATCTTCTCCTCTGAAACAACTGAAAGTGCTGCTTTGAAACTTTGTACACATCATCCGTCAAATGTCCTCAACCAAGTGTGCATCAACCATGGCTGCAGATTAACCAACATGGCCACCATGGCTAAAAATTGGATTTGGGGGTGTAAAATACAGTTTTTGGCTTATATTTAAAAAAGTGTAACAGATACAGGAAAACCGAAGAGACCTTCCTTCTGCAGCATCTAAAGCTCTACAAAACACTCCATTGGGTCAAAGTTGTATGATGACTCCTTGTAGGAGTTATTGCCCTTTAATTGTCGAAATTGTTGATTTTAGCCATTTTTGCCTCAAAATCTTGAAAATTATTAGAATTAGAGAAAAAGTTAGCATTGCTTAATTGTTCTGCTCTATGAGGGCTACAAAATTGCCTTAGGGTCAAGATTGTCTGATTAACCTTTTAAGAGTTATTCCCCTTGAACTGTTTATTTTAATCGGTTTTAATTGATTTTTTAAAATCTTCTCCTCTGAAACCAACGAAAGTACTGCTTTGAAACTTTGTACACATCATCCGTCAAATGTCCTAACCAAGTTTGCACCAAACATGGCCATGGCTGCAGATTAACCAACATGGCCACCATGGCTAAAAATAGAATGGAAGGGGGGGGGGGGGTAAAATACAGTTTTTGGCTTATAGTTCAAAAAGTATAACAGATACAGGAAAACCGAAGAGACATGCCTTCATCGGCATCAAAAGCTCTACGAAACACTCAATTGGGTTGAAGTTGTATGAGGACTCCTTATAGGAGTTATTGCCCTTTAATTGTCAAAATTGATTATTTTTGACATTTTTGCCTTAAAATCTTGGAAATTATTTGAACTAGAGAAAAAGTTAGTATTGCTTAATTGTTCTGCTCTATGAGGGCTACAAAAATGACTTAGGGTCAAGATTGTCTGATGAACCGTTTAGGAATTATTATCCTTGAACATTTTTTTAATCAATTTTACTTGATTTTAAAAAATCTTCTCCTCTTTAACCCATTAAAGGACTGCTTTGAAACATTGCACACATCATCTTTAGGACGTCCTCTACCAAAATTGTGCAAATCATGACACCTGACTACCTATATAGCTACGTTAGCTTAAAATAGAAAATGGGGGGTGGGGGGAGTCAAGAGAGTTTTCGACTGTTAAAAAAGTATAACAGGTACAGCAAATTTGAAGTGAACCTCCCTTCTCCCTCTAAGCATCAAAAGCTCCTCATTATAGGAATTATTTCCCTTAAAAAGGTCAACATTAATGACTTTTGCAGAAGTGTTGGACAACTCCTTATAGCAAAGAAAAGCTGGATAGAAAAGGGTTGTTTGGTTTCAGGTTCAGGTGAGCGATACAGGCTCCTGGGAGCCTCTAGTTTAATGTTTGCCGTTATTTGTTTATCTTTAAACCAACTGAAATGTTCCAGATATTACTAATTGGTATAACTAACTGGACATATTTAAATTTCTGACTGTATTCATTGTTAGTTAATTGAAAAACCAAAATAGCTAACTTATTTTATGACCTACTAATTTTAGTTCTTATTTTTGTATTATATAATGGTTTATATCCTATTGTTTTTTGCAGTAATGTGATACCATCCTTTGTTATTCTGGACATCCAACAGTCAACAGTTGTAGCCTATGTGTATAAACTTATAAGTGATGACGTTAAAGTAGAGAGAATAGAATATAAGAAAAACTAGACTACATTTACATTTTCTGTGACACACATCTTAGTACATGTACTTTTTATATGACACACACTTATTTCAGTTACACAATCAGTGCAATACCATACATTTGTTGTTATCCCCACTGAAAACTTGTTTGGGGGGGGGGGGGGTATATAGGAATCACCCTGTCTGTCTGTCCGTCTGTCCTTGTAAGTGCAACTCCTCCTAAACCGCTTGATGAAATTTAATGAACCTTAGCATAAAGGAAGTACATTATATGTAGATGTGCATGAAGGATTTTTATTGACCACGGATATCATTAAGGGGAGATAATTGGACTTGAAAGCGAAGCGGGGGTATCGCTTTGTGAGCATGCTTACAGTCCACACTTGTTTACACTTTTAAAAATGTGATCAGTATATATCTCTTATTTAATTCTATTGAAATGATGAAAAAAAAACATTATTTCGTTATATAAATTAAACATGTAAAAAGCGTGGTCCATCGCAGAAAATTGTATATAACATGTTCCGAACTTGTGGCAATTAGGTAACAACTTCCGACTTCTGGTTAAGGAAAATGTCTCGTGGATGTTCATCAAAAGAATGTTGTTTGCCATTATTTTATCTTTCTACATATATTTTCTTTTTCACATCACTCATATATCGTAGGAACCCTTCACAAATCAACTACTAATATCCACTGCCCCGGAGATTAGTAATTTTGTTAGGGCGAAAAATGACCGAAATGTGCAGGGAAAACTTCCGGAAACCTGCAGGTATATACATAAAATACAATAATACAAACATTTTTCAATTCTTGATGTAACATCCATTTTGATTGGACAAGATGAGAATATAAGACTGTCTAATTACCACTTTTGACAATAAACTACTGAAACAAAGTAATGTTTAAGCTCTTGTATGATATTTAATGTTTACAAACAAAATTTGGTGGAGAAAGGTTAAACCTTTTAACATTTATTACAGTTTATCTTTGTAGTGATGTAATTATATTATTAGTATTTTAAATGACTGTCTTGTAATAAATTATTGGAAACACAATTTTCATTCTACTATACTTATTTAACCTCATACTTTTTGTTTAAACTTTAAGGTCAAAGGTCAAGGTACATTGTTTACTGCCAGTCTTTGGTGAAGCTCAAACATTTTACAACCAACAACCATATCCGATTACATGTATATACTGCACTACTCCTTCTTCAGCATCAGATTATATGTATATACTGCACTACTCCTTCTTCAGCATCAAAAGATCTACACAACTCTTAATAAGCATTGCTAAATTGTTCAGATCTATGAGAGCTACAAAAATGACTGTAGGGTCAAGAATGTTGGATCAACCTTTTAGGAGTTGTTCCCCTTGAACTGGTTTTTAAATTATTTTCTATTGATTTTTAAAATTTTTTCTCTAAAACCACTGAAATGACTGTTCTGAAACACTAAACACATCATATTTAGGATGTCCTATACCGAAATTGCACATACCATGACAGCTGATCAAGCAACATGGCTGCCTGGGCTAAAAATAGAAAGGGGGTGGGTCAAGATATAGTTGTTGGCTTATAGTTCAAAAAGTAGAACAGATACAGAAAATCGAAAGTGAACCTCCTTCCTCAGCATGTAAAGCTCTACAAGACCCCATTCAGTTGAAGTTGTGTGACCACACCTTAAAGGAGTTATTAAATCATCAAAATTTTTCGATTTTTTTCATTTTCCCTCAATATCTTGAAAACCATAAGAGATTTAGAAAATCTTATCGATATAAAATTATTCACCTCATCAAGATCACAAAATGATTATTGATGTATATGTGTTGGACAACTCCTTATAGGAAAGGAAAGCTGGATTTAAAAAAATGCACAATTTGTCAGGTTCAGGTGAGCGATCTAGGCTCCTTGGAGCCTCTAGTTTCTTGTAACCTTTGTTGATAAATTTATTCCTTAGAAATCAGTATACTCGCTGCAAGCTCTTGCATACCTATCAATTGAGAAAGATAAACTCATTATGCAGAAGCTGGAATATTGCTGTATAAGTGAGGAAAATTTAAAATTTTGAAATTAAAATCGGAAAGTGGAAATTCTTAATTCGTTAACATGCTGGATAAATGTCTTCATTAATAATACCCTCGTTAAATTTGATTTCAGTCTTACATATTCCGGAATTCAGAAGCTTCTGTGTCATTAATGGATTTTTCATGTAAAACAACAGCTGAATAGTAATAAATTACTTGTCAATTTTAGATATTTAAGAGTTTTTTTAATTACAATTTTTTGGCAGGGTTGCACGAAGTGCAAACAAGGGTTATAGTATGGTAATATGAGGCGATTGGGCAGGCGGGGAAAATAGGGTATCTATTTTGTGTACTCAGTTTTCAAACAAAAACCCTGAAACTTCACAGAAAAATTGCACATGTATTGAAGTTGTGCACCTGCTATTATGGAATTGTACCAATAATTTTTTCCTAATTTTCTTGACTGGTGAACGTAGACATTGTTTGGAACATTGGCAAAAGACGGCACCTATTTTGTGTAATCAAGTCCTTCTACAGTTTTCAACCCATATCTCTGAAACTTCACAGAAAGATTGCACATGTATTGAAGTTGTGCACCTGCTATTATGGAATTGTATGATGATTTTTTCCAAATTTTCCAAAATTGGGAACTTTTCAGAACATTTTCAGAAGACGGCACCTTTTTTGTATAATCAACTTCCCCCAAAGTTTTCAACCCAAGTCTCTGATACTTCAAAGAAAGATTGTAGATGTGCTGGTGTTGTGCACTAGCTATTATGAAATTGCGCGATGATTTTTTTCCTAATTTTCTAGACTTGGTAACAGTCATTTTTTAGTTCACTTGCAGAACACTGTCTTTTTAGCCCACCTGGACCGAAGGTCCATGTGAGCTATTTCTATCACTTGGCGTCCGTCGTCTGTCGTCTGTCGTAAACTTTTTCAAAAATCTTCTCCTCTGAAACCACTTGGCCAATTTTTTTCAAACTTGGCCACAATCATCCTTAGGGTTCCTAGTTTCAAGTTTGTACCCAGGGTGTTGATCAACAGACACATATGGCCGCTGTTACTAAAAATAGAACATGGGGGTCAACACAGGTTTTTGATCATTATCTAAAAAACTATAATAGCTATAGAGAAAACCGTTACTTCATATTGATCAGCACATTAAGGTCTACAATAGTTGCTATTAGTGCGAAGTTGTGTATTGGCTTCTTGTAGGAGTTATTGCCCTTTTTAGCTCACCTGACCCAAAGGGTCATGTGAGCTATTGCCATCACTTGGCGTCCGTCGTCGGCGTCGTCGTCGTTGTCGTCGTCGTCGTTAACTTTAAAAATCTTCTCCTCAAAAACCACTGAAGGGATTGCTTTGAAACTTTGCATACATCATCAGTAAAATGCCCTCTACCAAGTTTGCCCAAATCATGGCCTCAGACCAACCAACATGGCCGCCATGGCTAAAAATAGAACAGAGGGGTCAAAATACAGTTTTTTGCTTATAGTTTAAAAAGTATAACAGATACAGGAAAACCGAAGAGACCTTCCTTCTTCAGCATCTAAAGCTCTACAAAACACTCCATTGGGTCAAAGTTGTATGATGACTCCTTGTAGGAGTTATTGCCCTTTAATTGTCAAAATTGATGATTTTTGCCATTTTTGCCTCAAAATCTTGAAAATTATTAGAACTAGAGAAAAAGTTAGCATTGCTTAATTGTTCTGCTCTATGAGGGCTACAAATTTGCCTTTAGAGTCAAGATTGTCTGATTAACCGTTTAAGAGTTATTCCCCTTGAACTGTTTATTTTAATCGGTTTTAATTGATTTTTTAAAATCTTCTCCTCTGAAACCACTGAAAGTACTGCTTTGAAATTTTGTACACATCATCCGTCAAATGTCCTTATCCAAGTTTGCACCAACCATGGCTGCAGATTAACCAACATGGCAGCCATGGCTAAAAATAGAATGGAGGTGGGGGGGGGGGGGTGGGGGTAAAATACAGTTTTTGGCTTATAGTTCAAAAAGTATAACAGATACAGGAAAACCGAAGAAACATGCCTTCATCAGCATCAAAAGCTCTACGAAACACTCCATTGGGTTGAAGTTGTATGAGGACTCCTTATAGGAGTTATTGCCCTTTAATTGTCAAAATTGATTATTTTTGACATTTTTGCCGTAAAATCTTGAAAATTATTTGAACTAGAGAAAAAGTTAGTATTGCTTAATTGTTCTGCTCTATGAGGGCTACAAAAATGACTTAAGGATCAAGATTGTCTGATGAACCGTTTAGGAATTATTCTCCTTGAACATTTTTTTAATCAATTTTAATTGATTTTAAAAAATCTTCTCCTCTTTAACCCATTAAAGTACTGCTTTGAAACATTGCACACATCATCTTTATGACATCCTCTACCAAAATTGTGCAAATCATGACACCTGACTACCTATATAGCTACATTAGGTTAAAATAGAAAATGGGGGGGGGGGGGGGGGGGAGTCAAGAGAGTTTTCGACTGATAGTTAAAAAAGTATAACAGGTACAGCAAATTTGAAGTGAACCTCCCTTCTCCCTCTAAGCATCAAAAGCTCCTCCTTATAGGAATTATTTCCCTTAAAAGGTCAACATTAATGACTTTTGCGGAAGTGTTGGGCAATTCCTTATAGCAAAGAAAAGCTGGATAGAAAAGGGTTGTTTGGTTTCAGGTTCAGGTGAGCGATACAGGCTCCTGGGAGCCTCTAGTTTGAAGATTTTTGACAAAATTTTTGGTATTTACAATATAACCTGAAAAATATACAAGGTAGAGTGAAACTGTAAATGGCAAAAATGATCAGCAATGAAAGCCCTACAATTCACTTGATTGGTCTGAAATTGTCAGATGACTCCTTATATGAGTTATTGCCCTTAAATGGTAATTTTTTATGAAATTTTCCGTTTTTGTCCTGTAACTTGAAAACTATAGCAGCAAGATTGAAACTGTAAATTGCACAAATGATCAGCAATAAAGACCCTACAATTCACTTGATTGGTCTGAAATTGTCAAATGATTCCTTATATGAGTTATTGCCCTTAAATGGTAATTTTTTATGAAATTTTCCGTTTTTGTCCTGTAACTTTAAAACTATAACAGCTAGAGTAAAACTGTAAAGAGCAAAAAAGATCAACAATACAAGCCCTACAATTCACTGTATTAGTCTGAAATTGTCAGATGACTCCTTATAGGAGTTATTGCCCTTAAATGGCAATTTTTTATGAAATTTTCCATTTTTGTCCTGTAACTTGAAAACTATAGCAGCTAGATTGAAACTGTAAATTGCACAAATGATCAGCAATAAAGACCCTACAATTCACTTGATTGGTCTGAAATTGTCAGATGACTCCTTATAGGAGTTATTGCCCTTAAATTGCAATTTTTTATGAAATTTTCCGTTTTTGTCCTGTAACTTAAAAACCATAACAGCTAGAGTGAAATAATAAATTGCAAAAATGATCAGCAAAAAAAGCCCTACAATTCATTTAATTGGTCTGAAATTGTCAGATGACTCCTTATAGGGGTTATTGCCCTTAAATGTCAATTTTATGAAATTTTCCATTTTTGTCCTGTAACTTGAAAACTTTAGTAGCTATTTTAAAACTGTAAATTGCACAAATGATCAGCAATAGAAGCCCTACAAATGATTGCTTAGTCCAAAAATTGCAAGATGACTCTTTATAGGAGTTATTGCCCTTTCATTATGAATTTGGACATATGAACAGTTTTTTAATTATAAATTAGTCTATAACACACCTATTAGTAGAATAAAACTGTAAATTTCTAAAGTACCCTAAAGGACAATGCCTAAAAACCATTTAATTTTCAGAAATTGTGGATGGCACCTTATAGGAGTTATTGTATTTAACAAATTTTTTGAAGAAATGTATAGTTTTTGCACAGTAACTTAAAAGCTATAACAACTAGACTGAAACTGTTAATTTCAAAAATTTAAATATAGTTTAAGTCATTTGGATTCCAGGTGAGCGATTACAGGCTCCTGGGAGCCTCTAGTTTGTGTAACTAACTCCTACATTTTATTACACAAACCCTAACCTTCTTCCAACAAATTGTAAACCATTCTCTATTTATTGCTTTGCAACCCGGCCATTTCAGACTTTTGCGATTAAAAATCACTTGTGTTCAATTGGTAATTCTGGACACATAATTTTTAAAGTATTTTTTATACCCTAATACTTAAAAAAAATGAAATATGAGTAGTCGGACCTTCAAAATTTACTACACAGCAGTCAAATTCATGCTGATTGAAGTCGGTTGTTTTATTAAAATTAAGGTCGACTTCCATCAGTTCAGAAAACATTTCTGAATACTCCTTTCATGTTTGATGAGCGACTAGTTTTGTCATAAAAATAGGCATATTTTTTAGAATCACTCGAAATCTGAATGAGCTGGAGTATAATCTTCGTAGACATTGCCGTCGGATGTTTCTGTATAAATCCTGGCTTTGTTAAATTAACAGCGAATACACAATAATACATCAACAAAGTAAGTTACAATATCAAAGTAGTAGTAATTTAATACACATGCGACTTACTGACACTATTCATATATTTATTTAATCTTATTAGAGCATGAACATAAGTTAAACATTAGTATATCCTTATGTAACTTCCTGGTATAAGGTTTCTATAAACAAAGTGCTGTTTACAACAATAACGGATGCGACAGCCAATCACAACTCTATGTTGCAATGTGGTTTTGATCGGAAAATGAATAAAACGTAAGTTACAAATTTCCAAACTTGTGCTTTTAAAATACTATTTAGTTTACGAAAGCTCCGGATATAAAATTTAACGGCATTTGCGCAGTTTGGCCCCACTAACATTTCAAATTTTGTCCTAATTCCAGTTCTGTAAACATGGATTTTTTAACGTCTATTAATAGTCACGTAGCCATAAAGACACTCTTCATGTTCAATATACAGCCACATTTTCTTAATTGAATTTCACGCTAAATTAACATGAATTTCACATGGAGAATTTCACGTGAAATTCACGCTAATCGAGCTATATGTTAAATTCACGTGAAAGAAGTTAAATAAATTTAAAAACTTGTATCAATGACATATGACGTGACCTAATTTCCTGTCACTTCAATTAAATTGAAACAAATGTATACAGTGTTATGAAAAGGCCTTATTTTAATGACTGAAGTTTAAGGATTATATTAGTATAGGGTATTGTCAAAAATCTTTTATAATTTTATATTTTTTTAGCAACAAATACCTTAAAATGAAGGTAATATCAAATACCGAATACCGAGGAAACTGTCAAAAAAGACAATCCAAAAATAAATTTCCGAGAAGATAGCTAACAATTATAAATCTATTTATTAAAATTTGAAACCTTTTTTCCACATAGTTTATCCTGCAATAAAAGCAAATAAAAGTAGCAAAAATCTATCGAATATAATTGTTTTCTGATGACAGTTTTAATATCATTTTGTTAATATGCAGCTATTGTATGATGTTTTATGGTTTGCACAACCTAAAATATGCAAAAATACAAGGAATTTACAAAATATATTATAGGACTTGTTATTTGATTAAATTTATAGCCAGGTAAGTCATTCCTATTTTGGTTTTTACCTAAACATCTTTAAATCAAATAACTAAGTATTCAAAAGTGATTCAGGTACGGAAAGGCATCTAATGTTGTTAGTGTTAGTTGTTTTAAGTTTATAAATTATTAAGTATTACATTTTAAGGTGTACTTTGATTGACAGTGCATTGTTCACATTTCTGTACATGTGTGCAATTTAACTTTGTACATCAAAGCCATATATATCTGTATTTTATAGTTATATGTCTTTATGTTGGTATATGATTAACATGTATAATGAATACACCAGCTATCGTAACAATATCTGATAAATTTAATCAAAATCTTAAGATGAATGGTAATTTGACAGCATTTGCAATATTTTACATAAAGTTATGCCAAGTCAGGACCATTGCTGTAGTTGCTATATGTTTGGTTGTTGATTCTGGAGTTTGCCAGTTTCTTGATTGATTTGGACATTGTCATTTTTGACATTTCCTTGGTGTTAGGTATTTTGTTATTACCTGCATTCAATCAAAATAAAAGTTTTCCAGACTTTTTTCCATACGGTATCTAAAATTTTTTCAACTGATATTTTGTATGTGAATTACAGAACAACTATCAATGATGTTTCAGTCAAGTGTAGGGTAATTGCAAAGATAAATGCAGCTTTAACCGGTTGCGTTAGGGAAATACTTCTTTAGCTCAATCGCTTAGAGTGTTGACCTCAGACGCAGGGCTTGAGGGTGCGAATTCCACCGAAACATTATCTCTTGTAATCATACTACAGTAATGGGAACTATATATTTATTTGTTGGTTCTGGAGTTGCCGGTTTTCGGACTTTGATTTGTGGATTGTCTGTTTTGAAAGTTTCATCGGTGTTCGGTATTTTGTTATTACCTTCGAATTCATTTCACAACAATGGCGCTGCGAGTTTTGTCAAAATTATGTCTTTGATTTTTTTTATATAAAACAGTGTTTTTGATTTAGGTTTTCTAGATTTTAATTTGCTAGTAAGGGACATATTCCACTTGTTCATTTAAAATAACTTATTCTTTTTATGTTAATAAGTTAGTTTAACATTGATTTTTTTTTCAACTTGGACAATACTTAATAGTCCCATGTGAAACTCACGTGAACAATTTCACATAAAATTAACATGAACAATTTCACGTTAGATTAACATGAAGTAAAATTATTTCACGTGAAGCTAACATTAAATGAGTCAAGTGAAATTAACGTTATGTTGTGTCTGTGCACAATTGTTTAACATGGTTTTTTTTATTAATTAGTTATTTTACAAATCAGCTTAACTAAAGCGCTGGAAGTTCAACACGTATAGCGGAAACTATACTACCTACAACTTCCCATTCATATATTTTCCAGCGGACACATTATGTTCTGGAGACGTTACCACCTTACCTTATAACTTCGAAACATGTTAACAAAATAACAAAAATCACGAGCCGAAACACATAAATTAATTAATAAAAACTTTCAAACTTGAGATAACCCTTTTATCTTTGATAAAATGTTATTTATATACCATCAAGTTTGAGTGTTCCAGCAACTCCACTAGGTTTTTTGAAAAGGAGAAAAGACAAAAGTTCCAATTAAATGTCGTTTTATTACTGACGCAAATTAAAACAAGTATAAACATATAAAATATATACATCCAACAGATAGATTTACATAATATAATGAAAACATGTACTTCAAATGTCCTACTAATAATAAAGCTCCGTACAACAAAAAATGGATGGCCAGTCACCTACTTACAACCAAAAAATAACAATGACAAGTGCGTACACCAAAGCAGCCAACTGCTGACCTGTGACATATATGCAACGGGGGATATTTAAAGTAATGTCATGGGCGCTACAAATCAGTTATTAAAAACAGTAACATAAAATCTAGCAAATATTAGACATCAGCATATGTTAACATAAAAACAACATAACAAATAAGACATGAGTATATATGACACATACATGTAACAAGTATATACCCTATAAAATCAAAAAGTGCACTAGAAAAAGTAAAATGAAGCGGGCAAAACCTGCCCTCTGACAACACAAAATAATTGTAATCAAAATATTTTTAAGACCAGACAACTTCTGCCCATTGAAAGTTTAAAAACTAATCTATAAATATTATTTGAAGCAATGTTATATTCCTGATTTCTATGTCTGGTTTCCGTGAAGGTAAAACTGTTAAAACCCTAAAATTTGGATAAAAGTCCGGAACTGGAGAGATTGATATATACCACTGATTATGATTTTTGGACCAATCAAATACATAATAATTGTAATCAAAAGATGTTTAAGAGCAAACAACTTCTGCCCATTACAAGTTTAAAAACTAATCTAAAAATAACATTTGAAGCAAGCAAATCTTGACCTTCAATGCAAATACTATAAATTTAAATTATGGCACATATTAAACACCAGGCATATCTTGACCTCTGTATGTCACCTGTAAATTGATTTTCAAACCTGGCTGATGGCTCAGAACCTTAAATACTGTAAAATAATGATTATATTTAACTATTAACAGTATAAACAGAACTGTTACATGCACTTGAAGTCGTTGCTTAAATACATGTAGGTTGACTTGATAATGGAGTCATAGCTGACGACTGATGTGCCTCTGGGTTTGATATAGATGACATATACATTGGTGCTGTGCATACGATTGAATTTGAATTGTTTCTTGAAGATTAAAACTAGCATCTGGAATTTGAGCAGATTATGTATCGTTATTGTTCGTTACTGTTCTGGATACATTTGGTATATGTGGTAAAACTGTTTGTGGCTATGCTATGTTGCCTGATAATTACACTAGCCAGTCTTTCATGATAAATTGGTGGTGCTGTTGGCCCTGAATTAGATGGCATCTGAACAAAAGTCTTATTGACTGAAGATCGGTCTGAACAGTTATATGTAGATGCCACGTTGTAATTGCATCATTATATTCATCATTATTTTGACCCTCAAGACTATTATCAACATTGACATTTACGGCTCGTCTTGCATATATAGACTTCGCTGGTCGTCTCGCTGGTCGATTACTGACTTCACGCTGTCGTTTAGTAGTGGGCCCCATCTTTCATGCACACAAACAAATGGTTAATGATAGGCTGAAAAATATTGTGAATTAATAGATGTGCTGACCACGTGCAAATATACAACACCATGTGCCCGAGTTTGTGTGTACTATGTACAAATGCAAACGAATAACTCCAATGCAACCATGTGCAAACAATGAGATTTTTTGTTTGTTTGTTTTAACGCCACTTTCAGCAATTTTTCAGCTATATCGTGGCGTCCAGTTTTTTTATTGGGAGAGGAAGCCTGTGTACCCGAGGAGAACCCCCGACCTGCGGTAGGAAAACTGGCAATCCTTGTCAATTAAGATTGGAGTCGAGTACACCCTGCCTGCAGTGAGAATCGAACCCGCAATCTCAGTGTTGACAGACCACGTGATCAATAGTAGACGAACTACCATAACCACTCGGCCACCGAGGCCTCCCAAACAATGAGACACCGTGTGCCAAAGTGTATGCAAGTTGGTACCATTTTCCAAATTCACCAATATGCAAATAATGTAGCACCATGTGCCCCAGTATATGGAAGTTTGAATCCTGTACCCAATGAAAATAATGTGACATTATGTGCCAAAAATAAGAAAAGTATTTACCATGAGACACCATGAGCCAAAGTGTATGTAAGTTGGTACCATGTACCAAATGCACCACGTGCAAATAATTTTGGACCATGTGCCCAAGTACATACAAGATTGGTACCATGTACCAAATGCACCACGTGCAAAATAATGGGACACCGTGTGCCCCAGTATATGTACGTTTGTATCCTGTACCAAATGCACCATGTGCTGGAGTATATGCAAGTTTAATACCATATGAAAATAATGTGACATTATGTGCCCAAAACTAGAAAAGTTTGTACCATGAGACACCATGAGCCAAAGTGTATGTAAGTTGGTATCATTTACCAAATGCACCATGTGCAAATAATGTTGGACCATGTACCCAAGTGCATACAAGATTGGTACCATGTACCAAATGCACCACGTGCAAATCATGTGGCACCATGTGCCCAGTATATGTAAGTTTGATACCATTACCAAATGCACCACGTGCAATTAATGTGTCACCATTTGCCAAAGTATATTTAAGATTGGTTCTATGTACCCAATGCCCAAGTGCACGCTATGTGCCCCAGTATATGTACGTTTGTATCCTGTACCAAATGCACCATGTGCTGGAGTATATGTAAGTTTAATACCATGTGAAAATAATGCAACACCATGTTCCCAAATATAGAAAAGTTTGTGTACTTTGAGACACCATGTGCCAAAGTGTATGCAAGTTGATACCATGTACCCATTGCACCGCGTGCAAATAATGTGGCACCATGTGCCCCAGTATATGTAAGTTTGTATCCTGTACCAAATGAACCATGTGC
Source organism: Limnoperna fortunei (assembly GCA_944474755.1). Classification (NCBI taxonomy): domain Eukaryota; kingdom Metazoa; phylum Mollusca; class Bivalvia; order Mytilida; family Modiolidae; genus Limnoperna; species Limnoperna fortunei. The sequence continues at coordinate 70,115,659 of OX104121.1, read as the reverse complement.
TGGAGTATATGTAAGTTGTATCCAGTACCAAATGCGCCATGTGCTGGAGTTTGTTCTTTACACCAAAAGCACATTGAGTAAATAATGTGACGCTATGTGCCCAGTTATTCTAAGTTTGTATACCAAGTACAGAAATACACATGTTTTCCAAGTATATTTAAGTTTGTACAAAGTACCAAATGCACCAAGTGTAAAAATCTACAGTATAAAACATTTTATGAAACATTTTTGACTACTACAAATGCATTAACTCGTAAATTTTTAGACTAAATATAATACATACAGTATAAAATGATTCTGTAAATTTATAAGTAATACATACGTAAATATACAAGCAAGGGTTATTAGCGCCAATATTTATCAAATATGGACTTTTTACGAGGTTAATACGTAGTTATATGAACCGTGGAGGAAAATATTGACCGAGGACGAAGTCCGAGGTCAATATTTTTCTACAGGTCCATATAACTATGTATTGACAGAGTAAAAAGTCCTTAATTGTTATATTACATATGAATTGTTCTCTATTTATTTAAATTTAGAATAATGAGTCGGAAGAGTATATCCGGATCTATTTTTAGAAACAAGCCTTAAATATGCTTTATAAATAGTAACATATCCGGATCTATTTTTAGAAACAAGCCTTAAATATGCTTTATAAATAGTAACATGCCTTAAATATGCTTTAAAAATAGTAACAAGCCTTAAATATGCTTTAGAAATATAATATATACACAGAATATTCTGTAAATCACATGATTGGCTTAGCCAATCAGAATTTTAATACAACACACCATATGTAATATTACTTGATATTGACTTGCTGTACAAGAACGGGTATGTAATTATGCGATTACCTCGTGCAAAATTAAGACCTACTGTGATCGAGTTTGTGTGTACCACGCGCAACATAAAACCAATACCTCATATGCAACCCAGTGCAAACAATAAAACGCTGTTCTAAAAAGTGTATGTAAGATTGGTACTATGTACAAAATGCACGATGTGGAAATAATGTGGCTCCATTATGTTATCAAGTATATGTAAGTTTGATACCATGCATGTACCATGTGCAATTTTAGTGACACCACGTTCCACAGTGTATGTTAGCTTGTACCATCATGTATCAAATGCACCATGTGCAAATAATGCCACACCATGTTCTCAAGTATATTTAAGTTTGTATCATTATGTTACAAATAATGCACCATGTATCAAAATATAATAATTTGTACCATGTGACACCATATGTACAAGTATATGTAAGTTTGTACTTTGCACCAAATGTAAATAATGTGACACTATATGCCCAATTAACTTAAGTTTATAGCATGTACAAAAAATGTAACATGTGCCCAAGAATATGTTAAGTTTGTGCCAAGTAGGAAATGCACCACCAAAGATGCAAAAACCTATAATATAATTTTTTATGTGATTAATTCCTAGATTTGTATTTGCGACAAGGACATAAACACAACATTAAAATTTTAAATAGTTGTAAATAAATACAAAAAGAATAGATATTACCAATGAGATTATAAGCATATAGGATTGCACTTCGCACACTTCTGTAATATTTCCATAATCCTTCTTGTTTAAAAAAATTGGATGCAAGCAATTTCTATGTTTCCAGAAAATGATGCCAGGAATATTGTTCAAGTCTACTGTGAAAGTACTTAAATTCGTTGGTATCAATTTTCGTGGTTTGGTGAAATTTTACATGATACCCCACGAATAAAAAGTATTTCACAGTATTCTGTACGTGCAACAATTATATGCAAATTATAACTGTCGTTGTACCAATTACCCACAACATTTGGACTGCGCAAAAGTAATTGTCCTGCTTAATGAATAATCACTGCAGACTCCTCAATAGATGCAAAAGTAGATAATAAAAGAGTACTAACTTAGTAAGAGTATTCAGTTTCACGAAAAAATAACTGTTAAATAATCCAGAAACAGTTTAGAATAATTGTAAATATAATCCATTCAAATAAGACATAATAACATGTAAAATAAATTTCTATTTGATAAAAGCGTTCAAAAATTTTGGGTCTGCTGATCACGTGACATGAACTAAAGAAAATCATTGGTTCGAGGGTTTTATGTAATATTGGAAAGTACCAAACAAATGTGCACGCTTAAGTGCACCATAAACAAACAAATTAATTAATTAATTAAACTTTTAAACTTGAGTTATATAAACCTTTTTATCTTGGATAAAATGTTATAACTGTAATTTAGTTATGGATTCCTTGGAGGATTATGCTATCCTGAAAGCGGAAGATGATGGTATCTTTTCCGAATGGTTAAAAATTGTAAGGTCTTTAAAATAAATTTCCATAAACGAAACTGGTCAATTAGCAAAAATTTTACTTTACTTTGTAAAGACGTATCTTAAGGAGCATTGTTAAGACTGCTAGAAGAGTAAATTGCCTGGAATGCTATGAGAAGCATTGCTTTGACTGCTAAAATCTGCTACAAGTAGCATTACTTGGACTACTGTAAGAAGCAATGCCTAGACTGCTGTAAAAAGCAATGTATGGACTGCTGCAAGAAACAATGTCTGAGCTGCTGTAAGAAGCAATGTCTGGACTGCTGTAAGAAGCAATGTCTGAGCTGCTGTGTGAAGCAATGTCTGGACTGCTTAAAGAAGCAATGTCTTGACTGCTGTAAGAAGCAATGTCTAGACTGCTGTTAGAACAATGTCTGGACTGCTGTAAAAAGCAATGTATGGACTGCTGTAAGAAGCAATGTCTGAACTGCTGTAAGAAACAATGTCTGGACTGCTGTAAGAAACAATGTCTGGACAGCTGTAAGAAGCAATGTTTGGACTGCTGTAAGAAATAATGTCTGGACTGCTGTAAGAAACAATGTCTGAATTGCTGTAAAAAGTAATGTCTGGACTGCTGTAAGAAACAATGTATGGAATGCTGTAAGACACAATGTCTCGACTGCTGTAAGAAGCAATGTCCGCGCTTCTTTTAGAAACAAAGCCTGGACTGCTGTAAGAAGCAATATCTGCACTGCTGTAAGAAGCAATGTCTGGACTGCTGTAAGAAGAAATGTCTGGACTGCTGTAAGAAACAATGTCTGGACAGCTGTAAGAAGAAATGTCTGGACTGTTGTAAGAAGCATTTGTCTGGACTGCTGTAAGAAACAATGTCTGGACTAATGTAAGAAGCAATGTCTGGACTGCTGTAAGAAGCAATGTCTGGACAGCTGTAGGAAGCAATGTCTGGGCTGCTGTAAAAAGCAATGTCTGGACTGCTGTAAGAAACAATGTCTGGACTGCTGTAAGAAACAATGTCTGGACTGCTGTAAAAAACAATGTCTGAACTGTTGTAAAATGTATAGTCTGGACTACTGTAAGAAACATTGCCCGAAATACTGTCAGAGGCATTGACTTGACTGATGTAAAAAGAATTACATGAACTGTTGTAAGAAGCATTTCCAGGACCGCTCTAAGAAACATTGCCTGGACTGATCTAAAAAGCATTACCTGGACTACTGTAAGAAGCATTGCCTGGACTGATCTAAAAAGCATTACCTGGACTACTGTAAGAATCATTGCCTGGACTGATGTAAGAAACATTGCCTGGACTGCTGTAAGAAGCATTGCCTGGACTGCTGTAAGAAGCATTGCTTGGACTGATTTAAAAAGCATTGTCTGGCCTGCTGTAAGAAGCATTGCCTGGACTGATCTAGAAGCTTTGCCTGGACTACAGTAAGAAGTATTGCATGGACTGATCTAAGAAGCATTGCCTCGACTTCTGTAAGAAGCATTGCCTGGACTGATCTAAGAAGCATTGCCTGGACTGATCTAAGAAGCCTTACCTGGTGTACTGTAAGAAGCATTGCCTGGTCTGCTGTGAGAAGCAATGCATGGACTGCTGTAAGAAGCAATGTCTGGACTGTTATAAGAACGTTACTTGGTTTTTTCCAGTTGTCAATCGTACATAATAATAAATCCTTGTCAAATGAATTGTGTTATAAGTAATTGACGAAATGGATCATTCCTTCTTATATTAAATACTACAATGACATAAGTATCTATAGCTACTCAAGTTGAAAAGCCAACTGTTTTCAAAACCTCTTTTAGCAGCAGCCAATTTTAGACTTTTAAAGTACAGTGGCACTAGTGCTTAAGAAGTTACGTAACTCAAATGTATGTCCTAAACAATTGTGAATATCTCATTAAACCTTATACTTTTTTCTTTTCTGTAGCACAATTTAAAAATTTAAAAAACATTTATAATACAATACCCACACTAAACTTAAAGTATCTGGACCATTTTGACTACATGATGGTGTCACGGATATATTACAACTAAACTTAAAACTCGTTTTCTTCAAAGTAAAAACGTGCATCGTAGATATCTGTATGTTATTTTAGTAATAGATAAGTCGCAGATTGTGAATAAGTCATGTACTATAAAACTAATGGTTTCACAATGCCAGACAGTTTTATAGATAAATAAATTTCGAGTCTGTCAACAAACAGCGTTCCAGCAGGTATCGCCTTTATCTTTGGTACCTTATAATGATGAATTATTGTAAATTCTAATATGATGTGCCTTACACTTTTAGATTCCACACATGTGATAAAACAAGGATATACTCATAACCAACGTCATTTACCATTTACCATTTACCATTAACACTCTTGGCAACATGATAGAAAGTTTTTTCACATATTTTAATAAAAGTTAAATATACATGTCCTAGTAGAATCAAAATAATAAAATGGTCGGATCTTCATGCAAAATATTTTTGCCTTAGCCGCAGGGGTACAATATTTGGCATAAAGGGCCCATGGTAAAAATCAGTATATACTCGCGCTTCTATGAATGTATGCTTAAACATTAACCTTTTATGTGAAGAATAATTTGTCTTGTGACTGGGTTGTTTAAAGATACTCCCAAAGCATTTTGCTTTTGCGAAATCGCTCCCTGGAAGATGTGATATGAAAAGTGATATTGTTATATAAAATTGGAAGATAAATTTATGCGCAAGCGTGTGTCGATGCACGCTTTTTGAGAAATGACCCGTAGAGAATCATTAGAGAAAATTGGTTTCTCAAATCGTGAGAGTTATAAATTAAATTAGAACTAGGTCAATTTATTCATATATGTCTTTATAATGATGAACAATGACCACGTAACATATAAACGATAAATGACTAAGCTAATGTCAACTGAACAATGTATAAGTCAATGTTTATAATCCTCTATCTCCCCCCAAGTTTTTAAACGGCCTTCTAAAATGTCTTTCATGCGTAGGTCGGTTTAAAACTGATGACCAAACTTTGCGTAACAAATTAACGTCCAAAATTATAGGTTCATGAACACTAAACTCCTGTTAGCATTAGAAGAAACGTTAACTCGGGAAATAGTTACGGTCATGTGTAGACTAGTTCATCTCGAAATCACGGTGCCATGTTGGCGGGCGACGGGTACGACTAGATTTGCGTTGCTCCAAATTTGGCATGGAGGTGACCCGCGATGGAGAGTTTGTGCTATCACTGGGAGGCTGAATCTCAGCTTGATGATTATCCGTGTTGTTATCAGCTGGATGGCATTCCGGAGCAGTGACATCAAAACGATTGTTAGGGGTATTACCATTTGGTAACGGCAAAGTGGACAACGGGATAGTACCATGTGTGTCCTGATTTTTCGTTGTCGGAATGGTGTCCTTCGCAATAGTCTCAGACGCTTTAGTGGTCGGAAGATTGGCAAAAAAGGTACAAACTGATTCCAAGTCCCATCATCCGAAATGGTACGGGCTTCTGTAGTACTCCTGACAGGCGTGTATTGCCTCAAAAACTTTCGGTTTCTTAGTGTAACCCTACCAGAACCATCAACTCTTACGACGTATTGGTCGAATTGGCGGACTTCTATGATGACGCCGGTTTTGTCCCATTTCAATGGACGATTTCCTGTTTGATTTTGGATGCGAACCCGGTCGCCTACAGAGAGTGGGGGTAGTCTTTTAGTGTGCTCCGATAAGCGCTCTCCCGGTTTAAGGTGTCGGTGTCTTAGAGCTTCCTCTCTTGCATCGAGTGTTTCCTTCCATGTGTTGTGGGGACGGTACCTGCCGGGCGGAACAGGTATACAGTCTCTGATGGGATGACCAAATACACATATTGCAGGAGATAACTTGGTGTCTCTCTCAGGTGTGTTCCTGTATTGAAGCATCGCACGTTGAAATTTATCAGTGTTAAGATCCCCGCTACTATCCGTGTTGTCGGCAATAAGACGCTTAACGGTTTTGACACCTATTTCGGCTCTGCAATTACTGTGTGGGAAAGCCATAGAGGAGAGGCGGTGATGGACTCCCCAGTCCTTTAAGAATTGCCTGGTTGACGTTGCCGTAAATTCAGGTCCGCCGTCAGAGGTCAATTCATCCGGAATCCCAAATGTCACAAATGTTCGGCGTAGTGAAGTTATAAGACCCTCTGCACCATTCGAAGATCGTTCAACTATGGGCCAATTCGAGTATCGATCAACTACAACCAAATATCCAATCCCTTGATGGTGAAAATAATCTGCACAAATACATTGGAATGGGTAGTCTGGAGATATTAGGGGTGTAGGCGGAGCACTAGGATTCGAAGGTGCGATACGATTGCAGTGGTTGCATCCGGCTCGAAGTGCTGTTAAAGCAGGTGTTATTACTGGCCAAAACACGGAGGACTCTGCTTACGATACCATAGAGATGATTCCTTGATGTGCTGAATGAGGAGCTGCGAGAACTTCTTGTCGGAGAGCTGGGGGAATTACTACACGATCCTTGTATAGTATCACACCATCTACAGTGTAGAGGTGCTCACGGAATTGAAAATACTTTCGAAGATGTGCAGGAAATTCTTGGCGAGACTCTGGCACCCCACATTCTATAAGGCTGAGGAGTTCATGCATGTTATCGTCACTACTTGTGGCAGTGCGAACTCTGTCCTAGGTGACTGCTCTCACGGCAAGTGAGTCAAGTGAGCATACTGCTGATGCGGTTATACAAATGTCAACATCATTGTCATTGAGAACAGGATATGCTGATGGCAATGTGGGTAGGAGAACATGTCTCACAGAAGGTACGCTGTTAACTGATGCGATGTCATCTTGAAGTGATGGCTTTTCAGATTTTCCGGTTGGATGGCGTGACACTCCATCTGCACCGAGATGCTTGACCCCTGGAATATGAATCATGCGAAATCGATATCGGAGGGACTTTTCCTTTAAGTTTCTGAGACGTGAATTCGAGATGTCTTCCAATGATCTGTCACCAAATATTTTCAATAAGGGTTTATGGTCAACTGCGATTACAAGATCTTCACACCCAAGAACAAAGTATCTTGCTTTATCAAGAGCATCGACAACTGCCAAAGCTTCCCCCTCCACTGGTGCATATCGAGACTCAGCTGCATGTGTGAACCTACCTCCGACAAGTGTTATCTTCCAACCAGTGCGACAACAAAATGGTTGGTTGTCCGGACAGTAGCAATGTTTCTTTGATCAATCGGTGGCGAGACAGGTAGGTTTTGTCTTGTCAAAGATTCGCACCCCTTCTTCAATCTCATTGATAATGGCAGTTTTAGACTCCTCAAAGAGTGCATTAATATTGTCATTCTAGATGAACGGTGTTCCTGGTTTCAATAACTCTCTGAATGGTTGCATTTTGTCTGTCATGCTGAAAGCGTACGATACTTGATTTACTAGACCGAACCAAGATCTGACATCGGTGATATTTCTCGGGGTCGGAAAGTCCATAATAGCACTTAGATATCTTGCACATGGGCGAACTGTGTCAGGGGTTATTTGGAATCCAGCGAATTCAATCGTGTCTTCTGCGAAGCAAAACTGTCGGGGTTGAGTGTGATGCCGTGTCTTCCACATATGTCAAGCCATTGTACAGCTTGGAAGAAACTCTCCTCTATTGAATCAGACCAGAGAAGAACATCATCGACACATTTAGTTTTGTTGGGTATCTCGGCAACTATTTCATCGTATCGTCGAGTATATCCGTCGCCGGAAGCAATGTATCCTTGAGGCGCTGTTTTATAACGATAGCGCCCCCAAGGAGTGATAAAAGTAGTTAAGTGTCGGTAAGATTCTTGAATCGGTACACTGTGGTACCCGTTCCAGGCATCGAAGACGGTTTTCTTTTTTCCGTGTGGTACTGACCTTGCTTGGTGAAATGGCGAAGGCGTATGATGCGTTTCTCTTTTAGCATGTACATTGAGAGGCTGAAAGTCAACTGTTCGTCGAGGTTTGCACATACAACAATCCTATGGCACCAAGTAACTGGTTCCCCAATTGGGACAGGTTCAAGGACACCAAGGCGGACGTCTTGGTCGAGTCCAGCTTTAACTTCCTCTTGCCAATGTAACGGCACTGGCACTGGTGTGTGATGAGCGACAGGTTCAGCATTTGGATCGATCATCAACTTCATTGGCGGTCCATCCATTAGTGGTAACGGTTGGTGGTCACAGACGTTGAATGTACTCGATTTATAGTACTCCAAGAGGTAGTCCTTTAGTTTAAGGCGGTTGGAGTCACTTGCACTGTACGGTAATTTCGTAGGAGGCGGAGGTGGTAGTTGACGTTTAGGGCAGTCACATTGATTCGCTAGTACGATTATGCTTCCCACCTTATTGTTGGTATCCTGAGTTTGATTCATTGCTTCGGATTGGGTGTAGTAGATTTCACCGATAGTCGGAAAACTTCCATATATCATGCCAAGGGCGATGCAGGCTTCCCTACTGATGAAGAGCTTATCGGAATTGTCCGTAACATATGTCATTTGCCTAGTCTCTACGAGGCTCCCTTGCTCATCTGTTCCTGAGAGCCGAAGGATTGTGGCACCGAGGATTTTAATGCCCTTGTTATTTGCAGCGTGCATTTTCATAGTTACAGGAATGAGGTCACTTTGCTTGAGGCCAAGTTTGTGGATGACTTTGATACCTGCGAGATAGCTTTGGCATCCAGTGTCTGCCATCGCAGAAATACGAACAGCGTGTGTACCAGCTTTAAGGTGGAAACCAAAGGCTTTGTAATCCTCGGGTGATGCTCTGATTGTAAGATTTATGAACGGTTGAGATTTGGAAGGTCTTTTTATCCAAGTATCAGATAAGTTGTCATAAAGGTGGTGGTCCAAAGCCAATGTCTTATCAGTGTGTTGTTTTGACATTGATGATACGGTGCACAGGGTGTCAAACACCGAATTCTCGTAGTCATTGGCATTGTGAGCACTGGATTTCTCGATTGCAGTGTTCACATCTATGACCGTAAGCTGGACATTCTGATTTTCTTGCACGGGCAGGAGCGTTTTTACCATGTCCTTTTTTGCCACAGTATGAGCAGGCTTCGTTTTTATCTTTGCTAGCTAGCGGTTTGTTTTGCCTTTCTGTATGAACTACTGGCTGCTGCTTGGACCTCATGAGAGTCTAATAGTCGGGAGGCAGATCGTTTTCCAGACTCTTTAGCTTCAACAAATTGTGCTACTTCTTCTAATGACATGTCCTGATTCTTATCAACAAGGAGATTTAATTGTATTTCAGGGTCACATATGCCGCGTGCTAGTACGTCTCTCACTATTGTGTCTGTGTAATTTACATCAGCATTGCAAGCTGGACACTTAATAAGAAATTTGCAAACACTCGCCTGTCCGCTAAGTCGTGCACAGAAACGGCGAACAGGCTCGTCACGATCTTGACGCATGTTATGCAGGGTCACTCGAGCTACCATGGTGTTTTCCTCTCGAACTGCCAGTTTTTTTATTGCTGCCATCACTTCTACTTCAGACTTGTTATTAAGACTGCCACCAGACTGAGAGATTGGAAATATGCCCATTCTTCACTTGTTCCCGCTGTCGATATTGTGGGTATTTTAACTTTTTCTATTTTGGCAGCCTGTCCAGGAGCGTGTGTGGTGCAGTGAGCGGTTATGAGTGCGGCAACGATTGCGGCCTCAAGATCGTCCGTGACGTAATCACAGCCTGGTATTGGACATCCTACTGCTGGCATTATGATCAATTCTTACAAAATATTGTCTTTTACAAATATACTGTTATCTTGCCTCTCTGGCCGTGGTCATAAATAAGAACTAGGTCCATTTATTCATATATGTCTTTATAACGATGACCAATGACCACGGTCAATCTGAAATGAACATAAAACATATTAACGATAAATGACTAAGCTAATGTCAACTGAACAATGTATAAGTCAATGTTTATAATCCTCTGTAAATCATATTAACTCGTTTCTCGTAATTTCTATGTAAAATCAAGCTTGTTTGTTATAACATTACAAAACTCGAGCTGATATTTTGCGATTTCTAACTCTCACGCATTATGAAACCTATAAATTTATATGAATGTGTTCTAGAAAAGAAACAATATCGAAACACAGCAAAGATATAAGAAGCAAGAAATAAGACAAATCAGTGATGAGGTTGAACTTCTGGCCTTAGTTTCATAACACTTTTCAAATTGAGATTTTCCTCAAATCTTTGAGTTTTTCCTCAAATCTGATTGGTCAATATTGGCGTTGAGGAAATCCTCAAATTCGAAATGTTTAATGAAACCGGGCCTTGGTTTTAAAAGGTGTAAAAACTTACATCTGCGTATGACACACGTATATATCATCCCGTCAACAACTCACTCCATATCTGTATATAAGTATTTCCAATCGGAAAATCTCTTGGCCATTTCCGTCAAGGGTCGGGATTACTTTCTGACCATAGGAGGAAATAGCTGAAGTGAAGTATTTCCAGTAATAAACATTAGAAAACAGTTATGGTCAACATGTCATACAGCTTCTAAGAAATTTACATTTTAGCATAAACTTGCGCTTAAAAATTATGGCAAGGCTTAAAATAAGTAACTAATTACAGGGAAATGGATAGAAGATTTCTACGTCTGCTGATTCTGTTATACGATATTTCCAGGGATGCGCTAACTCTTTTCTTTAAATGTAGAATTTGTCATGAATTAACACCAGAAAAAATTACACAATTTATCGAAGACCACAAGTTAAGACTGTTTAATCATATGACAGCATCAATGTGTCACCTTTGCACAGAAACAGACAACCGACAAGGATGTGTAAGTTTTAATAAAGAACAATTTGATTCGCTTTATATTAACGACGCTAACGTTGACAAAGCAGCCGTAGCTAGGCATTGGATTGACAGACAAATTTCATTAGAAGATATAGATATAACGAAACTGCAGTATTTAGTGCTTGCTGGTGATATAGAACTAAAAGAACATCAGCTGGTGCTGGAGTTATATAAACAAAGAAGGGAATTGTCAAAATCATACAACAAAGACATAAACGAAGAACATTTTGATAAAATATGGGATACTACAAGACGTACGATTATTGATCTTATTCAAACACCACAGGACAGATTTCAGGCCGACATGGTCGTCAAGCAACTAAATTATTTGAAAATGATAATACCACAATGGGACAGCACAGCACAAAAGTATCGAGATATGATGCAATTAGAATTCTACTCACAGGTAAAGTTTAATTAATGAATTAGTAATAGGTCTGTGAAATCTAATTAAAAATGCTTCTAATAAATTATATAATTGCTGAACTATTGTTGAAATTTTGAAGAACAATTAGAAGAATAACGACATGATATTTAACAGACAAATGATACAAAATTTCACAAAACCAGGAAACAAATCAGATAGCATGTCCATTATGTCCACATATCGACACAGTGCGCATGTCTATGAGATCAGGTTTGTCAACACAGTACACATGTCCATTAGATCAGGTTTGTCAACAAAGTACACATGTCCAGTAGATCAGGTTTTTCAACACAGTACACATTTCCATGAGATCAAATTTGTCAATGCAATACACATAACTATGAGATCAGGTTTGTTAATACAGTGCGCATCTCCATAAGATCAAGTTTTTCAACACAGAACACGTGTCTATTAGATCACGTTTGACAAAACAGTACACATGTCCATGAGATTAGGTTTGTCAACACAGTACACATGTCCATGAGATCAGGTTTGTCAATGCAATACACATAACTATGAAATCAGGTTTGTCAATACAGTGCGCATGTCCATTAGATCAGGTTTGTCAATACAGTATACATGTTCATCAAATCAGATTTGTCAATGCAATACACATAACTATGAAATCAGTTTTGTCAATACAGTGCGCATGTCCATTAGATCAAGTTTGTCAACACAGAACACATGTCTATATGATCACGCTTGACAAAACAATACACATGTCATGTCCATGAGATCTGGTTTGTCAATACAGTATACATATCTATAAGATCAAATTTGTCAACACAGTACACATGCACATGAGATCAGGTTTGTCAATACAATATGCATGTCTATCCGATCATATTTCTCAACACAGTGCGCATGTCCATTATATCAGGTTCGTCAACACAGTACACATCGCCTGTTTTGGTTGCCACAACCACCTATGTTGGAAATCTGGAATGGTCATGTCTGGAAATCGTTTACTTTAATGTGAAACACAATCACAATGGGCAGCTGGTATATTGCTGCTAAATGAAAAGTGGAATAAAAAATTTCAAAAATAAGGACTTGCAATAGATCTAAATGAAGGTAATAACAAAATACCGAACACAGAGGAAACTGTCAAAAAAGACAATCCATAAATCAAAGTCTATGAAACCGGCAAACTTTAGAACCAAAAACTTAAAAATATAGTAACTACAGCAATGGTCCTAACTTTGTACAAGCATTTCAAAAGAAATGGTGGCACTGGCTGAATTTACCGGTATGCAGTTTATGCGTAAACACAATCTAATACGAGTGATACAACTATCGAACATATATATATATAGAACCAGAATAAAATTTGTTCAAGAGGCACTTCTGATGGCGGAACGTTCATCATGGTAAGTTTTTATTTCGGAATGTGTGTATGTGCCCTTAGCCGTGTTTGGCATAATATTTTGGCAATTAATGCTGTATAAAAAAATGGCAGTTATTTGGGCATATATTTGTTATTTGAGAGCAACTAATGAATGTAGCTTGGCGTTGTCAATGTGTTATATATGTATCTTTGATTGGATTTGTTTCTGCGTAATTTAGTGCATAATTTAGTGATATATGGAACGTATTCATTTCTAAGGAAACCCACATCTAAGATTCTTTAATTGCTCCCGCTCACGCTCGAGAACATTTGCAAGAAAAGACATTTAAAAGTTACATGTTGTACCACTATATTTTCTTACACCAACCATTGTATCTTTTTTGTGGCAGACAATAAACACTGCTGCTATACATCCATGGAATTAATGTTAAAGTTTTGTTATGCAGCTATTGTAAATATAAAAGTTGTAAACACCTAACATCCATGTTCCGATACCTTACAATCACTATCATAAGTTTACCGTTAATAACTTTGATATTTAACATTATTTTTGTCAATTTGTATAAAATCAGTGTGACATAGATGTGAGAAAACAACTTGTAACAAAAAACGATGACAACGAAAAGTTTGCAGAGATTGTAGAAAAACTTAATCTTCTCAGTGTTAATAGAGATAATGCGGACAAGGTTACATCCGTTATTGCAGAACAACTTAGTCTCAATATACATGCAAACAATGTAATGATTGGAAATAATAATTCAGTGAATGACGTCATTCCTAATAACATTACAAAACAGTTGAAAGACATTATGGACAGATTATTAAAAGAACATTCTGGTAAGTATATGCATACATAAGAAACCGTACTTTAATATTTTTGAAACTGATGCTTATGTCTTAAATTATTTCCTTATGGAAGTCGATGATTAGGCTCCTCCATTTCTGATTTCAAACCATAACACATAAATAAAAAACAGCGTTTAGATGCAGGATCGGATTTCCGCCAAAAAAAACATCGATCTAAACTCCTGACAGAAATGTTAACAGCTAAAAAATAAGGGCCATTCAAATACGGTGACAGCAGATATTCCAGCAGTGAAATAAATCGTACATGGACGAATGCAAAATAACTGCTATACTCTCGGGTCACGTCTCATTTCATTAAAAACGACATAAAAGCTAAATTTTGACAACTATACCAGCATCTTGCAGTATAATAGGTCTTGCTAAACATTACTTGTACTAGCAAAAACAAAATGACGATGAAAATACGTAGTAATAAGTCGTGACAGAAATACAAAATAAAAAAAAAACTTACTAAGGATGAAATCTGTCAAACGACATTTTGATTGACAGCATATTTATCAGTTTGGAGGACACGTTTTCAGCAGACGTTCGGCATTGCAATTGCTATTACAAATTATGATAATCTCATCGCTGACATGTTTTTCGAATATGTTTAAGCTGAGATCACTGAAGCCGTACTAAAGATAAAAAATAGGACTAGACCTCATTCAGTTATATACAGATAATATCTTGTTACGATACAATGTTAAGGTCTGTGGCTATTTACATTTAATCTTCAGTCCATGACAGTCTGAAATTAAAAAATACTCTACGGCAAACGTTATGACTTTAGCCTTTCCATTGTTACATCGATGGCAACATTCCAGCAGCATAGCATGTTGTTCCTGTTTTCACAACTTATACCTTTTGCTAGATCCGTCGATCACTATTTCAATTTCTAGACCAGACACTGCTGTTGATAATTTAGTTACAGATATGGGTATGGCGTGCCTTTGTTGATGTTATACCAAACGAAGTAAGATGAAATTAATTGACCCTTATGGCATTCTTTCGAGTCATATGTAATCTTTATCCTTCCTTGATTAGACTTTTCTCTAGTCATGACAATGTGTATGACGACAGATGTCTACTTAGAGACAAACAATGCTTTATTCATCCGTTTTTGTTCGGTTTATAATATTCTGTATGCTTAATGGCCTTTGTTTTGTGTGTGATTGGTTGGGGGGAGGGGGGTTGCATTTGTGTGTGTGTTTGTGGTGTGTTTAAAAACCAACATTCATAATTAATCCTTGTATTGCCAGAAATAATTGTTGAGAAGATTCAAAACTGTTTGGTTTTTGCATCACTAAGAAATGTTCCAAGTGAGAAAAGTAAGTACTTGTTTAGTTAATAATTATTTTCGATTATCGAAAATATCTGCGTAGGGTTGATTACTTGATTCAATGGATTAATAGACGGGGAAATATTTATAAAGGATGGCACAAACACAAAAGGGAAAAGTAAACATGAAGACTATCTCAAAATATAGTGCAATTCGTTGTGTGTGCCAATTTTTAATATTTCTCACCTTAAAAAGAATCGAACAAGAAATATTGTTGTGTTTTTTTAATATTTGTGAATTTGTATGTAAGTTTAATGTAAAATGTTTGCAGGTAAATCTACTATATCTGAACAGAATGAAAGTGAAAAGCTGGAGGCTGCTACAAGCGGAATGCAAGACGATAAAAAGACAAGTAGAGTTGAACCAAGAAACGCTGATGTTAGAGGTATGTATACTAAAATATGTTCAGTATATTCAGTGTGTATAGACGTATTGAGTCTTTTATTTAAATTAATCATTTATAGATTGTTTGATACTTTATCTCCCTCAAACTGCTTTATTTGTTGTTTTGTTTAGAATAAATTATTACAAATTCATAACTGAAATGTAATAATCAATTGAATTAACGTTGTTTATGTAAAGATACAAGTTGATATGCCCATGCTTCTCTGCATAGTACAATTTTTGTAACTTGTATAGATGTACTTACTAATATTGTAGTTTGCAAGTGTTATACTGTGGAATGGACCTTAAAACTAACAGAAAACATTAACACAGAAGAAATGATCCAAGTTATTCAGTCAATGAAATCGATTGAAATAATGTGTGGTGGAAATATTATCATCAAATTTGTCCATCGTGGTTCAATTGTTATTGGCACTATTGTAGCAGCTAATATTATTGAGAACAAATCATTACGTATGGAAGCGGTTAAACGATTTCTGACAGCTATATTGACAAAATGTAAAATTGATATAACATCTGCATTCATCTTAGAAGTGGACATTAACGTGGGTCGTCTAGTTGAGGGTAAATATATCTATCTTTATTGAAAGAATACCTTAAAAACATGTGCAATTAAACACAACAAGCATTTTTTTTAATGTGTGCATGCTTATTATGCAAAAAAATACCAAAGTGGCATTCAAATCCCGAAGTCTAAAACACTAATACAAATTCATGGGACACGCAACAACAAACAAAGAAAAAAACAGCACAAAAAAAAAACAAAAACCAGCGACACAACGTCTCAAGAGAATGATGCTGAACTCAGATGCTCCAGAAGAGTAAGCAGTTCAGCGTGTCGTTGGCGGTCAATCCAGGGTAAGTCAAATCTGGTAAAGGGATATACAACACAAAACTCTAAGATCAAACCAACATCTTTAAAAATCATTTTAGAGACATTTATCACGTGTTAATCTGCATCTTCGAGTTTGCAGTTTCCTAAATAATCAACGAAATCATGGTATTCCCCATAAGCTCTGAAGTAACGTATAGGTTGAGAAACGTTAAGTCAACAAGCTGCAGCGGATAGAATGTTGCTACAGGTTAATCTGATGATTGAGAAAGTTAGAGTAATCACGTTTATGAAAAATTAATGAAGTTTAAATATCTACCGTATTGGTAAATATGATTTTTTTTGCGATTATTTGCCACCTGCAGCATTTTAAAGCTACCTCATGGCGTTCTGTTTTTATTGAAAAGGATGCTGTGTAGTACTCGGTGAATACGCCCGATCTTCGACAGGAAAACTGGCAATCCTTAAGTTTGGAGTTCAGCACAACCTTCCCACTGTAAGCCTCGAACTCACAACCTCATTATTGAGACGCTAGTGATAAATAGTAGATGACTGTGACCAAAACCAATAATGTGGTGTTATAAATTGTCTGGATAATATATGTTCCAAATTGTATCTAATCGACAAAGAATAACAAAGGCGGCTGTAGCGACTTGAATAGGAATGTCTAGCAACACATGGTGATTCTCATTTTCTAATGATATTTTTAACAGATGACACGGATAACTTGCCTCCTCTAATTGCACAAAAATCATTCGAAAAAGAAGAGGAATTATCTTCAGGAGTTGCCCAAAGTGCCAACAGTTGTCCAAAATGCATAGAAAAGACTAGTCAAATCAAAGAACTACAAGCCCATCTAAAGGAGAAAGAAAATGACGAAGGTATAATCAGCGCAGTAATGACACTTCGGCCATGACAAGAATATAATTGGTTTTTTTTCAGTGATATAGTCATTATCTAATCTTTCTGCACTGAAATTTCGAATTCTAAAGATTTTCTTTCTCGCAAGCTGTAGAAGGTCGTTAGAAATTTTAGTTATAAACGCGCTACTTCTTTTATCATTTGGAATTTAAATATTTGTTCTGTTTGAATGCTACTAATGAGTCTTGATTAGACAAAACCTGCGTCTGGCGTAGTAGATTTTATTCCGTCAATGGTCGTGTACTGGTACATATGGCCAGGTACAGATGACTTCATATGTACTCGTTGCGGCATTAAATCAAAACGCCTGAAACAATAACGTTGTTAAAGCAACACGGCAACGTTCTTGTCTAACGTTCTTGTTGCAGTTATTCGATTGGATGTCGGATATTAAACAGTGGATATCGCGATGTGAACGTTGTTGGTTTATGAAAGAAATAGCTAACTTCATTTCTTCCTGGGGAAACCTTCCTGGTGATCTTCTACTAGTGATATACATGTTTATTTAAGTCTTTTACGTGTTAAATTATTTTTTTTTTCCTTGACTTATTCTCTATCGATTGCTCCTTGGTATCGTCGATTCGTTTTCCTTACTATTTCTTAGCTAATATCAACTAAAAATTATATAGCATAGTTTAATATAAAAACCAATAAATGTTCGCATTTTTATCTGAAGCTAGTAGCAGATTCATATTTATCTTAAACAGATAATTCTCTTCAAAGAAAGTGTTTTAGTTTTGCAAACATGTTATTATTTACTAATAACATTTTTTTGTTCACAATATTTTGTGAATAGAAGTTGCACCTGTTTGTAGTTGAAATGAAATTAAAGTGCCATCGAATACAACGTTTTCTCTTTTTATTTTGTATAGAGGAGGTTACCAAATGTCATTATTTGATTATTTCATATCGTTCTAGCTAATTATGCGCAATTTTTACGAGCAACAGATTCTATGGTATCTACAAATACAACAAGAGTAATGGACCCAAATGTATGTATTTTTGCTAGAAAATACAATTAATAATAACACATTTTAATGTTTATGTATTGACGATTTTTGATTAAAATAGTGTACATTATTCAGTGTGCATATTTCAGTAAACATCTGCAATATACTAGTTTTATCTTTAGTCATTAAAAGTAAACTTTGTTGTGTCAATATGCTAGATACATCTCTATCGGTAGTCGACAAAAGTAAACTTTGTTTTGTCAGTATACTAGATATCACTGTATCGGTAGTCGATAAAAGTAACCGTTTGCCAGTATACTGGATACCACTGTATAGGTAGTCGTTAAAAGTAAACTTCGTTGTGTCAATATACTAAATACCACTGTATCAGTAGTCGATGAAAGTAACCATTTGTCAGTATACTAGATACCACTGTGTCGGTTGTCGATTAAAGTAACCGTTTGTCAGTATACTGGATACCACTGTATCGATTGTCGATAAAAGTAACATCGTTGTGTCAATATGCTAGATACCATTGTATCGGTAGTCGATAAAAGTTACTTTGTTTGTATATTGATTCAGTTGTAGCGTTTGCAGTATTAAAATATACAAAATAAAATAAAGCAGACGACATCATTCTTGTCTTCCGCTATAATACTAATAACTATTTAATATTCTTTTATTTGTTTTAGTCTAATTTATGAATGTTATCAAGAATCAAATAAACGAAATACGACAGTAAGCCGTAAAAACAAGCGGTTTTTACAAGATACCATATTTATTAACTATTACATTATTTGAAACGGTTTCCTTTTTAGAGAACTATATACTCGAATGCTGATTTAGAGGAAATCAAGTATGCAAATTTCCCATATGTAAAGGTTAGAGCTCTTCACAATTACACACATATGGTTGAAGATCAGAGAGTTGTCTTTATGAAGGTTGGCGATGTTTACTACTTGATTAAACGAGTTGGTGAATGGTCAGAAATTATTGAAAGTGCAGGACCACAAACAAAATCTTCGTTTTTTGTGTTGTCAAAATACACTGATATAATAACAGATGATTCGCACGGAGAGCCACTATTAACGCCTTATAGACAATTTAGTCTGAAGCAATATGGAGATTTCAGGAAAGAAAGAACCTCACGTGTAAGTTTATATGTTGTTTTTGTTTCAGGTTATGGACTCAAGCATCAGCATAATATCGAATCTGATAATGGCGAATAATTTCTTTAAAATAAAAAAAAAGTTGCAACAGTAAAATCAATAATTTGACTAGGGAATTCTATGTTTTCTGATTATGAAATATATATACGTCTGACTCGAAGATGCGACTGGAACGCGGAAGTACGATGGTTGCATATACAATTATATTTATTAATTTAAAGTGAATTCATTAGATGAATACATCACGCCAAAGTGCGATTGTACTGTAATTAATTGCGTCATTTGTTTTTAATGTTAGGACAACACTGAAAAGGAAAACAACGTATTAAATCCCTTCAAATGAGCAGAAGAAGGCAGAGTGGCAAGAGAATCTTATTTCCATATCAGTTTAAAAAATTGATATTTTACTCAATAATTATTATAAACATTTTGAGTAATATTTACTACCCCCATCGCAATCTAGCCCACAAAAATGTAATTGGAACAGGGAAATACGTTGCTATTTATTCGAATCTCGTCACCCCTCAAACGAAACGTGCACTAATTCATTACTATGAACTGTTGGCGCAAATCGGGTATTAATTTATATGTTTAAAGTAGTTTATCAAAGTTGCACACACTAATTTGTATTATTATGAACTGTTAAAATGATAAAGTCATTATTCTTCTAAGAGGGATATGCTTTAAGAACAAATAACACTTTTTTTAGACTGACCAGTCTCATAATATTTTTGAATTGGTTAAACATTAAACCAAACTATCACACTTTCTTTATTTTTATTTTACTTTATACTTAAATTTGTTTGATGAAGAGGTATCTCCATTTGATGAAGAGGTATCTCCGTTTGATGAAGAGGTATCTCCGTTTGATGAAGAGGTATCTCCATTTGATGAAGAAGTCTCTTCGTTTCTTCTATAATCATAAGCTCACATCTGTACTAATTGTTTTATAATTATTACGCGTTGTCACAAGTCTGTACAATGTTTAATGATTCTTGTGTATTTGCAGACTCCCACTTTATGAATAATAATTTTACTGGTTTCGAAATGCCCATTTTTACCTATTGCCACATGCCTTTTTGTGTAATGTGCAATAATTTTTCTTATTGTCATTTGTCTGTGCTTTATGTAATAACTCTTACACATTACCAACTTCCTGCTTTGTATTGTGAATAATAATTATTACGCATTTCCATATGCCAATTGTTACCCTTTCCTTTTCGGTAAGCATTTTTCTTGTTAATAACATTGTTTAAACTTAAAACTTAAATGTTCCAAATTCATGAAATGTTGTCCTGAGAACCATTACCATAATCTTCAGGTACCAGTACCAAAAACAAGGAACAACATCAATAGACTTGCTGTATTTGATAACGTCATCGACGTTATGAACCACATCCACAACCTTAAAGCCATATACTTTATAAGGTGCACAAGGTGGATATTGATACTGAATTGATTTTCGAGAAGGTAGACTTCATGCATTTCCCGCAGTTAAAGGGGTTGTCAAGGAATATCTTAAATGCCGCTGGTGATCATTTTTTGCAACTATTTACTTACTTTTTTGTTTACAGGAAGAATATAAACAATTATCTGGGACTGCCCCTGCAGAACCTCTGAAACGACGACTAGCCAAACGTTTATCTAAGCCCGAGTCTACTCTTACAGTCTTAGCTTTAGAACAGAGAAAGGAAATAAGGAAAAATAGATCGATGTCGTATCCCGCATCCAAAACAAACTAATGTAATGTGTTAATGTAATAGAGTTTTACATCGGTATAATATTCCATAGATTTGCATTTTTTTAAATGAGTATCCCGACGGTTGTCTAGTTAGAGGCAAGCACTGCTTACTCGTTCGAACAAACTACTTGCACAAATAGTTTTTATTGGGTCGGGTTTCTTGTATTTTTTATTTTGTTTCATGTTGTATATGTTTGTCAAAACTCGGATTTGAAATCGTCCCTTTACCTAAACCTTTTAGTGCTTGGTCGGTTTCCTAGCTTTTTTCCTAATAAGATGTCCTCAAATAAAAATTGTAGAAAATGCAAATATTGTTATCATGTTAGCTTATAAAAGATTTCCGAGTAAATATCAATTGTGCTCCTTTAATAAAATCAAATCAACATAGTGATTTTACGTCAATTTATGATGACACTAAAATCTCACATATATCAAAGCCAGTTTTAAGAAATATTTTTGAGAAAACAAAGATATACAAGTTTATACTGTATTTTTTCAATTTGTATTTTTCTTTTCAGGAAATTAGAAGATAATCGATGACATGTTATAGCTGAAAATTGGCCAAAAAGTGTTTTATTATATTTCTATTGTGTGTGGTCAAGTGGTAGTATTTATTTGTTTTCAAAATAACGTAATAATGTATTAACACTGGGATGTATAATAACTTTTATTGAGTACTCGAATGTTTTTGAAGAAAAAAAAAGACTTTGGACCAGCAAATACTTTCTCAAAAAATTGAAGACGTAAATGTAAACGATTCGTAATCCTAACATACTTTTGAAACTCTCTTTTAATTAGGTATGCTCTTTAGTCGTCGTAAAGTAAAGTATGGCAGCTCTCGTGATTGTGCAAACAGAAGCCGAAAATGAGTGACAATACTATAATTCGTCTAATGAAGTAATAAAAAAAATATTTGAAGACACCAATGAGTGCATGAATGGACAAAGC
Organism: Limnoperna fortunei; assembly: GCA_944474755.1. Taxonomy (NCBI): domain Eukaryota; kingdom Metazoa; phylum Mollusca; class Bivalvia; order Mytilida; family Modiolidae; genus Limnoperna; species Limnoperna fortunei. The sequence goes on along the minus strand of OX104121.1, from coordinate 70,093,610 downwards.
CATGGTTACACAAAAAGAGGACAACAACAAAAACAAAGGAGGACACACCCCTAAAAAAACCAACCGAGTGACACAAACCCCATAATCGTTTAAGTCTAGGTGCTCCTGAAGGGTTAACAACTCCTGCACTTGTATCAAGCGCATTACAGTACTTGCAAAAACGTAAGATTTACGTTTGCTATTATCACAGAAACCGACAACAAGAACTGAAAGTCAAGGGACGATTACAAAGTCGGTTTTAGATAAAGATGTACAACATACGAAACAAAAGCCAAAAACACAAAAGCAGAAAGAACCTAATAGAAACCATTTGTGCACGCAGGTGCTCCGAACGAGAAAGCAGTGCCTGCTTCTGATTAAACACCTGTCGAGTTTGAGAATATGGAAAATATTAGAAGCAAAATGTCCAGAAAACTATATTCAGGATAAAAACAAGTTTACAAACAATAAATCAATTTAGTAAAAAGATGGACCAAAGGGCACAAAATTGTGAATGGCACTAGAAAAGTGGTCCACGGTTAGGCTTGCAGTATCATGATCTGACAACTCCCTCCCCCCAACGAGAGGGCATCCTCTATCCGTCACGGGACGTGCTAAGCAGCTTTGTTGGTCGAGCACTATGAGCCCTCATAGAATGGTCCCAGAGACATAATACTAAAGGTACGACTATCTTATCTTTAGATGTCTTTTGAGAATATATGTATAGACCTTTAATTTCACTTTCAGTTCTATAGATTGAACAACTCAAAGTCTGGTACATTAATTTTCTGATAGTGAACTTGCGATTAAGGACACCACCAATACGACAAAATCTGCTTCTTATCACGCTCTTATTGTACTATAGTAGGACATTGTGGAGAACTCCAATCCTTTGAATGTCCTTAGAATCACTCGGTAATGGTTGTGTACCAACAGCAAATATATACATGTAATAAGAACAAAAACAATTATATTTTCGTATTATCTATTTTAATTTCATGATTACGAAATAAAAATAGTGCTAGATTCTTTTATCCACAACTTAAATTAAACCTAGCTCGTATAAATTCTGAATCGTATTTCTCGCCTTAAAAAGTTTACTTGAGATGCTCAGCGGAAAAAATACTACAATTCAACTCTACGACAAAACGTCATGACGTCAATATTGTAAACTTTCAAGACTGCTACTTTATGCTAGAGTTTGCGATGGATATACCCATTTTATAGACAGGTCACTGCTTATTGTGCCAAGTTAATGTAATGTTTGAGAAGTTCTATGGCCGTCAACAAGGGTTAATGGAGAATCATTCTCTTAACGATCAAACATTTCTTCGAGTCATAGGTAGTTCTTCTTCTTCCTGACTTTTCCTAGTCTTTACAATATGCAACATGACGGGTGTCTTATCATAGGTTATTTGTTAGTTGGTTGGCTAAAACACAACTAGATTCTAAATTATATTTAGAAGATGTTTTGTATAATATTTACTGTTACAATTATTGCGTAAGCAATTAACTACATATCAATATCGCCTAGTGTTATGTGAACAATTAAATTTGTCATGTGGCCCAACATGATCTGAAAAGAAAGTTTCAACTGTATGGCGTAAACTAAAAGAGATAGTATTGAGATTTTACAAAGTAGTTTTGTTTTTCACTTTTCGTTTTTCGATAAGTAAATGCTTGTCAGCTCTACACAATAGTGAGGTTCATAAACCCATTTTTGTTATCAATTTCGTTATTAATTTTTATATGTAATACTTTGTATTTTGTTATTCATTTTCTTGTTTGATATACATTTTCTTATTTAAAATTGTGATTCAAAGTTTAATTCTTTGTTCTTCATGTTTTATTTCTTTATACGTTATGTGGTTCAAAATTAGCATTTTGTCATTCAAATTTTTGACTTTTTGTTGTAAATTTTTGTTTTTGCTATTCCTGGTGTTGTTAGTTATATTAGTTATTCATTTGTTATTCGAAATTTAGCAATTTATCCTTCCGCTATATAGATAACATGTTGTTATTTAATAATCCCAAATTTGGGGATAACATCTACCATGAACCTGAAATTACGCAGACGGCTAAGTCTGCCACATACCTTAATAGACTAACTATCATCTTACACAAGAAAATGGTCTTTTGGTTGTAGGACAAACCATTGATCAGTTTGGTTATTATAAATCTTTCAGCAAATAAAACACGATTTCTTGGCGATAATAAATATGTACTGTATTGCTTTATTATTTAGTAGTATTTTCTTTTACAACGACGTAAATATGTACTGTGTGTTTTGACAATTTGGAGACAGTCAGTCTTTCCTTACCGTAGTAAACAGGATGTACTTGATTTCCGATGATAAGATAATAGATATATATAAATAAGACTAATTGCGTTGTAACGCAAAAATTTAGATATAGAAAGTATAAACATGTAAGTATATTTAAAACGTTTTTTGTAATATAATTCTTAACTTTTGTTTGCCTTTTTATGTCAGTAAATAGTGTGTAAAATTTTAATTTGGTAAAACAAACTGTAATAAGCATGTGCATAATAATAATATTTCTGTATAAAATTAATAAACACCATTGTACAAATAGCTGACAAGTACCAACACCTAAGTAGATTTTATAACTGGTTAAAGCGAATACAGGTATGATAGTCATACAATTATTTTACATTACATGAAATTTAGAGGAAAAATCCTACAAATAACTTATTCCTATTCCTGGATTTGACTTTTCCCTAGACAAGACAATGAGTAACTCGACGGGTGTCTAATTAGAGGCAGGCACTGCTTACTCGTCCGGAGCACCTGAGTGCACCCATGGTTTTTATTGGGTTCGGGTTACTCTCTTTCTGTGTTTTATGTTTTTGATTTTTGTGTTGTGTTTGTTTATATCCGGATTTGTAACTGCCCCTTGGTTTTTGGCTCTTATTGTTCGGTCGGTTTTCTTTGCTACTTTCTTAGTATATGTAAATAACTACAGGAACCTTGTATTGTTCTTAAGGTATCCGACCCTTAGTTGAAGTTTCCGTTTAATGCTTTTCTTGCCAAGAAATACAGCTGCATTAAATCAATAGATTTCTAACAAAACAAAATATACTGTTTAACTTTGAGCAAATGTTAAAAACAAAATGCACAATAATATAGTATTTCCGAAGTTTACCGAACATTACCGAGGTCTGCTCCATTGAAAAACAATCCACATCCGAGACACCAAATATGATCAGGTGGTCCGGATACCTTAAATCTCGTATATCAATTTATATACAATTTTGCTATAAAATCATAGTCAGAAATCTATGGTTAATTCGATTACGCGCCTCATCCATTGGATCATTCATGCCGAATTCGTCGTTTTCACAAATGACAGAATTGGTTGACCAATCAGAACCACATTTCCAGCAACCAACTCTCTGTGTAGTTATTGACGTCATTATCAACAACTGTAACGAGTTGCTACATAGGAAACAGACGTATCGTTTTAATTCGTAATGGAAAAAAATATATTTTGCGCATCTACAAGTGATAAAACATAATGCAAACAAATATTCTTTTATGCATGAAACCCGTAATAAGTGTTAAAAAATCAATTTTTAAATTACCTATTATATGGCTTTCTAATTTGTCTATCCGTACACAGTTTTTATTGTGCCTTTCTAATTTGTCTATCCGTACACAGTTTCGATTTTGTTAAAGTAATGTTGTTTCATTGCTGACAAAATTGACCGACATTTGAAGCTATTCCATTTCATGGGTATCATACTGCTGATTAAATAAAAAGTGTCTTTAATTTTTATTTTGTTGTCAACGATAAATAAATGCTTCCAAATTTATTATTAAAAAATAAACCTATTACAACCACAATCTTTATATTACATTTCTTCTTTGTACAATGTGCAGTTTAAATTACATATACTCTTACTTGACAAGGATTGCTATTTTACCATAGGTTGGCGATTGCTCCAGGTAGTCTGACTTCCTCAAAAAAAACTGGCCACTAAGATATAGCCGAAAAAATTGCTGAAGGTGTCGTTAAACACCAATAAACAAACAAACAAACATATACGAACTGTGAAAAAAATATTTCAATTATATATGCAACACTTTTTTTTAGAAAGTATTGTTATTCTTATTACCAAACATTCAGCGGTAAAGAAACTAAGTATTTAAAATGCAGAATATCTGAGACAACTGTTATACCTTATTAAAGATTAGTCACAGTGGTGTAAAACATGTCTTGTTAAGGCTTTGTGGTAACCTTAGTTTTATCAATATTTATTTTAACCGACGGTGATATCTTTTTACAGATCATTACAGCATGGATAGCAGAAGAAGTATTATCGCTTGTCTGCTGTTTATTTCCTTGATAAATCTGTCACGTGGTTTGAACTGTTCTTTCTGTTTACAACAGTTTTCATCATGTAATGGCATCTGTACCAACATGTACAACACCATCATAGGAAACATTGGTCGGAAACGACGAGCCGCATCTTGCTATGACAACTGTTTACAAATGTATAACGCTTGTAGCAAAGGATGCACGTAATATGACTGATAACCAGCAGGAAGGAAGTACTACATGAACGTATCTGTTGATGACTCTGACTGTATTGCGTCTTTACTTATCAAGAAGCTTATATTAATATGTATTAAAAATAGAAAAAAGTATTATTATTCAACTGTTTAATGTAAAATTGGAGATCGCGGCCTTAATTCTCTTTCAATCCACAATAGTCTCAATGATGTCACGTGTTATAGGTCTGCTAATTTATATATGTGTATGACTAAATCAACACTACCATACCCTGACAAAAACATTTCATTCTATTCCTACCCCCTGACAAATGAATTGCATTCTTTACCCAGCACTGACGAAATCATTTCAAGCAAAAATATGCATAACAAAACATCTTAATTATGTTTTTGTGTTTTCTATATTTTCTACGAACTTAAAATTAGAGAAACCGCCAAAACAGAACTTGTCCTAAAAATAGACTGAGAAAACTACATGTACACTACTTCAACTTTTCAACTATCAATTTACTGCTTACTATCGATAGCAACATTCCAGCATCTCCGGCGTATGGTGTTTACATGTTAGAACCTGTGTTTGGTATTCTAGACTTGTCACTGCTGATGACTACTGAATTACTCAAACAAGGGTTTGTTGTACATAGGTTGATGTTATCCGTGCCAGCACCTTGCTTAAATGATCTTTATAGGTAAACAAACTTTTCGCTGAGACATAGAAGTCTTAACTGGATTTTATCTTTTCTTACACATGACAATGAGCACCTCGACGGTGTACCACAACAGGATGCATAACTTCCTCGTCCGGAGCCCCGAGTGCTCTCATTGTTTTACTATAAACAGGGTATTCATATTTAGTTTCTGTTGGTGTATTATCTGTTTCTGTTTTGTATTGTATATATGTGTCTTGTTGTTCAGTCATCTCTTTGCAGTTTTTCTTTAGACGCTAACATTGTATCAATTTTCATGGTTTTCGTGGGTGGCCTGGACTCACGAAATGGAAATTTAACATTGATTTGTATGCTGCAGACTTCAGAACCATGAATTAAAGAATCCACGAACTAATCTTTTTTCATGAAACCACGAACATTGGTATTCGTCTACCATCTTTTAATTATATTCCCAAATTACACAAAACAGAATTACATGTCAGAATATGCAAGATGTTCTACCAACCGGCTTTTGTAACCCATGACAACAATTTAAACAAATATAAAAATTAGTCTTTACAACAACTCTTTTAGCATAAAACAAAATTAGATGCTAAAATATTGAAAGAACCCTTTTGATATGTTAAGGTCACAGCCTCTTTAAAGGACGGTTTTTCAACAGACTGTTGGCATTTATATTAGCATAAACTGTGTCAAACCTCCCTTTGTCGACATTTTTGTATTCGTATGGGGTTGAGTTCCTCAAAGGTTTAATGAAGAAAACAGGAAAAAATATTGACTTAGATTATTAATTTAACCTATCACTATACAGATGTTGTTATTTACGGAATAATACTCTCAATTCTCTGACAATTTATATTTTATTTATTCTAAGGAGTTTGAGATTAAAGACTCAATCTGACATTTTTCTGAGTCAAATATAGGGTTTCCCATAGTTCTGATTTTACAAGTGCATGGCATAACTCGACAGGTGTCTAAACTTAGGTAAAGCTTCAGTGCACCCATTATTTTATTATTTTTGGGTTATTCATTTTTTTGTTTTTGTTCTTTGTGTATTTTTCTCAATCCGAATTTATCTCGACGGGTGTCTAAATAAAGTTAGGTATAGCTTGTGTGCACCCATTATTTTATTATTTTTGGGTTATTCAATGTTTTGTTTTTGCTCTTTGTGTATTTTTCTCAATCCGGAATTTATCACAGTGGTTTTTGATACGTGTTGGTTGGTCGGTTTTATCACAGTGGTTTTTGATTGGTCGGTTTTCTTACTTTTTACTTTATAATGTCATTATATTTTAATGCGATGTCCGTATATAAAATTTTATCATACAATCGTTACATTTGCTGTACAATAAAGGTAGCCGAATAAATTTTTGCTGGTACTTTTGACATTACTTCTTACGATATTTAGTATTCTGTTCTGGTTTACGACGTTTGTGACGTTAGTATCATTAGAATACGCGCCGAACATGTCAACTCAGAAATCGGCTAGAAGGGGACGTTTTTCAGTATATTAAAATGTATTTTAAGATTGCAGGATAAAAACAATATTCGTACATTGTCAGAAAATATAAAGTTTATTTGTACTCACCGCGAAACAGGTGAGAAATGCTCGGCAGAGTCTCGCATTTCTAACTGTTTCTAAGGCTCGTACAAATAAATTTTATATTTTCTGACAATGTACGAATATTGTATATTTGTTTTGTAAATGGCCGAGTTCCGGTTGTAATGACCGAGTACAGATAAACTCACGCGCACTCATCTATACTTGTTGCGTCACTCAATTCAAAACCCCGAAACAAAACATTGTTATAGTAACATATCAACGTTCTTGTTCCTGGCGTTTTGATATAAAATAATGAAAAGTTATACGATAAATGTGAAAATTGTTGGTTTACGAAAGAAATAGTTACTTTTATGCGCTTTTGTGAACGAATTTTTTAATGTTTTGTGCTTGTTTCTTTGCGCTCCTCTGGTGAAAAGACATTAAAATATCGATCACTCGTGTGAGATCACTTGGCCTTTCCCAAAAACGTATGTAAGAACCTCTCAGTCAGACATTTTATTAGTGATGAAGACCTAAAGACTTTGTAGTCCTTCTTTGAGTTACTTTAGTGTACATAAAAAGTGTAAACTTAGCTATAACGTGCATTTTCGATGACTTCTTGTCACTGATAATATCGTTTCATAGATGTTGACATGGAAGAGTTAATGCTGTTCTCAGCTGTCCTACATTTTACTTTTTATAAACTTATTCGTTACATACAAACTCCTTGTATTGCCCCAAACAATTGCCAAATTATGTTAATAGGGTTTTAAATTAAGAAAACTGTGCTTGATATAGCAACAAACGGTTAGTCATAAATTTATTTTTCCACTCACATCTAGATATTACCTGCTTACCTTTACTTACACAGACTACGCAATTCCAGTGGAAATGTCTATTACCAGTCGCTTTGATAGAGCTTATACTGCTACATAGGTAAAAATGCTTGAAAATATTTTTTGGAATTTACAACAAATATTTAGAAAGTGTTACAATCCTTATGATGTTTTAATGCTTACATGTGATTATCAATAATTTTACTTTATATGACTGTTGTGTCTTTTTTATTAAAATAACTGCAGGTGTGTAAGAAATAGATTATTGCAATCGGGCTGTATATGCATTAGACATGGTTATGCCTTGTTTTTATCAATATTTTATACCGAGCGATAAGGTATCATCATGTTCTATTTTGCACAGAGCCTATTAAGACGACGCTTTCAATAGCCATATTGTTTTTGAAACTGAAATAAGTCATAGCCCCAAACAGCATGTAAAGCAAATAAAATTGATATACAAATATATATTATATACGTATTTCGTTTTCGGAACAATTAATGAAATCTTAACAAAACTGTGTTGGTCCATATTTTTTAGTTGAGCATATAATGTCGTCAAAACTCTATCTGTGATGTCACAGCTGTCTCTTTGCTTATTAGAAACGTAATGTATACTCTAAGCGTTTGAGTACAAATCTGAATTATATTATTTTTATGCAGATATTATGAAATTACACATTTGTTTGTAAATTCATCATTACCATTGAAAGAGAATCAGCCGAGAGTTAACAGTGATACCTGTATTGATAAACATCTGTAATAAAAGACAGCTCTCTTTCTGTTCACATACTAATTCCTTTTGGTATACCTTACCCATTAGGGGGCCTCGGTGACATAGTGGTTAAGGTAGTTTCTCTACTATTGATCACGTGGTCTGTCAACACTGAGATTGCGGATTCTATTCTCACTGCAGGCAGGGTGTACCCGACTTTAATCTTAATTGACAAGGATTGCCAGTTTTCCTACCGCAGGTCGGGGATTTTCTCCGGGTACTCCGGATTCCTCCCCACAATAAAAACTGGACGCCATGATATAGCTGAAAAATTGCTGAAAGTGGCGTTAAACACCATCAAACAAACAAACAAACATTACCCATTAATACAAAACTTCTATACGCAAAGATCAATTTATGCTGGCATAGTGCAATGGTCTCTGAAATGAACTTTATTGAAAAAATCAGTATCAAATTTCTGAATACAATTATTTAATATAAACGAAGAATCATGTCAAATAACAATACACTCAATTAAATAATCTTCCAAGGGACACAAAATCACATATTAACAACAAGGAACAATAAATAAATCAAATTAATTAATCAGGGCTAATCTCAAACGAAACTTTAAAAATCCCTTTGCTACCTTGCGTGTAATTTTTACTTTTCTGAGTTGCCTGTACAGCATGTCAATAGCATCTTGACATAGTCTACAGAACAAAATCCAAGAAGAAATAGCAATGTCGTGCTAATAGAAAACTAACAAAAGCAACACGCAGGAAACACTTAAAGAAGTTTGAAACTAGAATCAATAACTATACTTCAAGGACAACTACTATACACGACACAACCAGGAAACCGAGCTTACAACAAACAATTTGGAAACGCGAACCCATCTGTACAAAGGGTATGATATCAGGTGTTCCGGACGGGTGAGCACATCCTGTTTCACTAGGGTTATCTGTCCGGTTTCTTATAGTCAAGTATGTGTGAGGAACAACATAGACGAGAGAGACCAGTAAGTTACAGATATATAGTTTTATAGCTACATTGAAAACACAGAATAATGACTTGAACAGACTACTTGATTGGTTTAAACCAAATGTTTGACGTGACTTACATCCTTTTAGAAATTGTTCATATCATCTTTACGGGGAGTGATATAATATTGTACCATAACTGTCAGATACGGTTTACACTTAATCGTTGTATGCATCCTATACAGCCATGTCACAACAGTTTTTCACGACAGTTTTTATACGTGACCCAATGCAACCTCATTTTCATCAACACGTTGTAACTGCAGGCTGAAATAAAAACATAAACATCAATTAAATATTTTTACATTTCTAACTGAAAATGGGTAATTACGGATTAACATTATTCTTCTCGATCTGCCATTGGTATGCACTCCAACCCATCATAGAAGCATTCATGTCGAATTCTCTATTTAGTATTTCATTGAAAAATCTCATTAATACGCTTAAGGTTTTTGATCTATGCTTTAATTCGTTTGAATAGGGTTAGGTACAAATGTAGATACATAGCTTTATTTGAATCTCAAACTGAAATATAGTTTAAACTGTTTGGTTTACTGGTGCATATAGTGTTCTTTAATTACATATCTAATGCCGTGTCTAGCTACAAGAGAGTTAAGAAATATTTCATGGACAACCAAATTTATATGCGCAAAAAGTATGATCACTCTTCTTGTATACCCTATCGCTTTACTGAGACAAATATGTTTTGGCAACAGTTGTTGTTAATTTAAGCAACAATCTTCATTTTGCGATTTGATTTTTGTTATTGGTTACTAGGGGATAATTGGACTTTTAATTAGGTCACTAACTAATGTTAAACGAAATGGAATTTAATGATTTGTACATCCATTCTGTATTTCTAACCCCATATACCTTACTGCTTCCACTGTATTTGTCAAGTTTCTCAAGTTATAAAGTTACCCATCTTGCAAATGAAATAGTTTAATTATACATGGACAACATAACCGCTTTTCATATGATTGCGTTTGCCCAAGTAACGTAAGACATGTTTTCGGTCCAATATTTAAGTTAGAAACCCACTGAAACTGACTTGCTTTTGTTTCTTCAGCAATCCCAATCCATTTGTCTGAAATAAAATAGGATAAAAATACTATTATATAACATACCGGGTAATGTGACACAATTAACCATAAAATTCGAATAATAGACGAGTTAATTATGTTTGTTGAACAGGCGAATTCAGGTGCGGGAGGTTTTTTGTATGTGATCCAAAAATACATGAGTACATGAGCATAAATATTTAAAATGGAAATAGCAAAGAAAACCGACCGAACAACAAGAGCCAAAAGCCAAGGGACAGTTACAAATCCGGATATAGACAAACACAACACAAAAACCAAAAACATAAAACACAGAAAGAGAGTTACCCGAACCCAATTAAAACCATGGGTGCACTCAGGTGCTCCGGACGAGTAAGCAGTGCCTGCCTCTAATTAGACACCCGTCGAGTTACTCATTGTCTTGTCTAGGGAAAAGTCAAATCCAGGAATAGGAAACACTACCTATGACTCAGCGAAAATGTCAGATCGTATTTGAGACACTGATTTCCCATAACGATCAATTAAGTCGTGGTGCCGACCATAGAACTGGAGAGATAACATCAACCTAGGTACAACAAATCCTTGTTTGAGTAGTTTAGCACTCAACAGCAGTGATCGGTATAGAAAATCGGAATAACGATCGCAGGATCTAGAATAACGTATAAGTTGTGAAATGTACACACCATACGCTGGAGCTGCTGGAATGTTGCTGTCGATGAACGGGAAGTTGACAATTGGGAAGTAGAAGTCATCACGCTTGTCGTAGAATCTAGTTTGTAGTTTGAAAATATTTGAATATTTATTATATGTTGTTTTATGTGTAAACCGCTGGATAAACGCTATATATTTCACGTTAAGTAACAAAAGGCCCAATAGTCTAGAGTCCTCAATATAGCTAAAACATTTCTGAAAGTGGTTAAATCCCAATCGAACAAACTCCATTAAAATTAAATCAGTATTCTGATGAGCTGTTATTTTTCTACAAAAATTATTAGTAGCCGGCTGCGACATAGTTTTTATTCTATTGGTCCCTTTAAGTTATTAAATTAGATGGATGTTGATTGTATTTTAAATATAATGTAAAAATTGATATCAAAGTTATACCAGTGCGCGTTTCAAGCTAAAAATATTTCATTAAGGATTAACTACAAAAAATATTTTCTCCATCGAGGGATAACAAAATTTCCGTTTTGCACATTGTATAATCCGCGTAGCGGATTATATTAAATGTGCACAACTGAAATTTTGTTATCCCTCGATGGAGAAAATATTTTTTGTAGTCAATACTTATAAATAAATTCAAACAATAGAATAAACTCAACAATTTTATTTTTGTAACTGGACATTTTTGAAAAAAAAGATCAATACAAAAACTGTTAGTTTCCCGTGGAGTAATATATGACGTCAAATGGCGCGTGTCTCCATGACGATCAAATTTGTTTTCCATCCTCTGATAGAAAATATTTTCCAGCCAATCAAAAGTCAGTATTCTCGCAAAATTTATTTATAACCAAATAACTCAGATGTTGTAGCATTTTATCATAAAAGTTCCAAATCAAACTAAATCCATCTACACCTTGTCAGTAGAACAACATGAAAATTTAAATCATTTTTGAAATTTCAGGGCAATAAATTTAGAAAATGACTATTTATACTGATGCTACAGATCCATGATATGATTGAATTATTGCTTTTTCATCCGTTTTTATTGAATATAATTAGAAAGCTCACAAATAAAGTTTCATCATTTAGTTTTTTTTCACTCTGCATTGTTATACTTAATAATGATTCATTGTTCTATTGATGTTTAACGCGAAGTGAGCAGTACGTTTAATTAAATTATAGTCGAGAAATTTGAATAGTTGCCCTAATATCAAATTGATATAGATTTTATCAGCTGTTTATTGTCGTTCTTCTCACAGTTAGGATCTATTAATCAGTGATGTGATAATTTAAATATTATGTTCATATTTACATGATTTAGATAGGTAAAGAATATAATCCTTAAATAGTATATGAAAAGTACTTTAAAAGTTACGGATGAGAAATTTAAAATATTTTTTTTTCAAATATATCATCGGTTTTATAATGAAGACCTGACGAGTTATTTTCACATTTTCCATTTGCGTTTTATCCGTCTTACAAGAATCAGGAATTTAAAAATTGTAATAAATAATTTCACACATCATATCTGGTAGGCCAGACATATGGAAATATGAAAGCTATATTGGAATAATATTTTGTGATTAAAATTTGTTTACATTTCTTTATTTAGATCGATTGTTTTGGTTTAAGACAAAATCATTGAAGATATAGAGTCGTTTTCATTATTCACATTGTTCTGACAACCTTTATTAATTGCCGAGAGACCTTCGATAGAAAAACTGGCAATCATTGTCAATTCAGTCTGAAGTCATTTGGAGTCAGATAAACCTTGCCTGAGGCTCTGCTCGAAGCAAGCTGTCGACGCACTGATATAATTAGTCTGCTACGTCACTTCAGGTCTCCAAACGGACTGATTGCGCATTTATGTTTGTGCTCGCACTGAGAGTGCACTTTTTATGTTACTATGAAAAAAACACGGGTCCAGACTTTGAATCTCACATTACTCATCTAAGAGAAGAAACACTTTGATATAAAAATCCGGGAAGATTTGGCTCGTCAGCTCTGAACAAGCAACCAATCTAGGTGAAGGAAACATCGATCACAAATTTATTGGCTCTCCAGGTTGTGGATTTAGCAGAGGGCTAACACAACTGTCTTGTAAAAACCATTATGTTACGGAAACAGCATGCTGCCCTACATGCCACAGGCATTAAGGGCAGTTAGGAAGTAGTACCATCTCTCAATTATCATCAGGCATTTTTGGTGAGTCATATACATTCTTTCCTGTTCTGTTTATTTATTTTTCATTTGAACTGACAATGAGTAATTCGAGGGTCGTCAAATTATAAGCAGACACATGTCAAGTGTACCCAGGGTTTAATTGGGTTCGTGTTACATACTTTCTGTTTTTTTATTACCTTTATTTCTGTTTTTCTGTGTTTGTCCCTTTAGACGCTTGTTGTTCGGCCGGCCCCTCGTTTTTTTTAAAGAAAGTAGAAATGAACGTAGCGTATTTAATTACGGAAAGCAATTCGTGATACAAAATGAACTTACCTTGTAGAATTACTGTAATACTTTTTATTCCTCTAATTTCAATATGTATTAAAAAGTAAAAAATAAAGAATGTGTGTTTTTATATTAAACTGTTTCTATAATTAACATTATGGGTTCAGATCGCGAACTAAAAACCCGATGAAATTGCTATGCATATTCTAAACACAAAATATATTACACCTTAATTATGGACACACCTGAATAAATCTACGTTCACAAGATTTTTTACGGGAGAAATGATCTATACTCAGATACATCTTAAACTATGGACACACCTGAATACTTTTAAGTTTACTAGATCAAGACTAATTGCAATATAAGTAACACGTTTAAAATTACGTTTGTATTAGTTTACTTTAATATTTACAAAAATATTAAATGCTTGTGACAAATTTGATATTTAAATACATGTATCAATATTATCTTCTACATTTTGAGTGCATAAATGTAAACTCTGTAATAACTGAAAAATTTAACAACGATATATATTTGTGTAGGAAGAGCAGTCATTGCAGTATGTCTTCTATTAAGGACATAATAAAAGCAGCAGAAAGAATAAAACTCTTTATTGATAAAACATCTATTTTTACCAGTTCCACATTCAATAATTTAATTGGAAGACATGCATTTTTTAAAGCGGAAAATCTACAAAAGACAGGATCATTCAAAGCTCGAGGGGCTCTGAATTCAGTAAGTATTATGTTTGTTTTTTCACTATTTTTTTTCTACATTTTTATTTAAATTATATTTTTAAATTCTATTTTAAAAAGATACAACTACATGTGTGTGTTTAGTAAACAGCTTACTTAAAGCTACAATATTATTGTTCACATAATAAGAATAATTGGAAGGATCCGAACCAGGCAAGTAACAAACATAAAAATTAATTATATAAAGCATTTACAAAATATAACGGAATATATGAAAAAGAAATTTTTATGGTTTCTATTTTAATGTAATAATAATGTAATAATTTTCTTGCTTTCGTTCTTTAAACTGAAAGCTGTGTAATAAAAAAACTACTGTTTTCCTTGAAGGAAAGAAGTTTTCGTTCATATTTGTGTCTTTTTTTCTTGCTTTCGTTCTTTAAATTGAAAGCTTTTAATTTCAAATAGTTTTCATAGTTTTTGTTTTAGACATTCTGACACAATAACATTTAGTTGAGAATTCAATATTCGCGGTGTTTTGAATAATATTCATAATAAAATTTGCTGGTATCTATTAGTATGGATTCGTTTATTTTCGTGGGTGTCAATTTTCGTGGTTTGACGATAAAGACATCTTAGAATACTAAATTTCGTGGTTGGTGGGTTGATGATTAGTTATGTATTTCTATATTGGCATTTTCTTTGAAAATGAAAGAATATAAACTCTCAAGGTAAATTTCGTCCGTTCTAAAGATATTGAATATCTATTTTGTTTCATGCATTACAAAGTTGGTACTGTTCTTTTATTAGTGTTTTGATCGTATGTAAATTATTGAATTGCTAGAAACAATTTGTGATACCAGTATATATGTGTCATGATAGAAGCTACAATGACAAGCCTTTTAATTAATATACTGCCGTCAAAAGATAGGTGGTCAATTGGATTAACAGATTAAAAGATTTTCACACCTACAACTGGTTTAGTTGCTCTTAAATTAACAGGGATTATATGAAAGGCATTCATTGTTTTGAAATTTTCGGTCATTAGTTTTTTCTCCTTTCAAGCAAAATATAAACACACCGGAATTTGTATAAACAATGGACAGATACAACCAATCTCTCATGGCGGATAATCTTCGCGTAAAAACACAGTAATTTTAATGTAAAACTGTATAAAAAGTGTACAAATAGACTTCATAAAAATGAATAAGATCTCGTGTATTTTTTTACCAATATAATTCTTTGTTTACAAACGTCACGGACAGACGACACATGTAGTCCAGCAATAAACGGGGGATGACATGTGGCAGAGGTTATATCTTGGAACCAGTTATGTTCTCTGTGCTGTAGAGTAATATACAACAGCTCAGCTTTATTTGTTTATTTTTGATGACATACAAATAGCTCAGTTATATAAATAATGGCTCATATGATCATAAAGTGATCAACTCAATACTTCAAAGATATTAACATCGTTAATGAATAGATGTTTTTTTAGAAATTATTCTTTGCTGAATTCTTATTTTCGTTTTTTGTCCTTACCCACGAAAAAAAAAGAAAATTGGCATACCATGACTAAATGACTGAAACCACAGTAAGTCACTATTTGTTTGTACAGTAATGTGAAAAACAGTTTACATATTCGCAACCAGCGCATTTCTTTTTTTTTATTAAACCCATTCTTAAACCAAAAGAGAAGATTCTTAATAATCACAAATTGGTGTTGGCATTTTTCTATATATCAAAGTCTAAGATTGTGCTGTCACCCCACTTTATTGGATTCATAGCAGAAAAACCTCTATCGAAACTTATGACCACTATTTAAACAAAAATGAAACGGGCCTTCAAAAATATAATGACACTTGCTACTCCAGGAGTGGCAGAAATGAAATGTGGATACTTAAACACTCAAAGCCTGATAGACATCTAAATTCTGGATCTCTTTTTCGCAATCGACACTTTTCACGGATATCAACATGAAGCTTAAAACCAAGCTTAAAAATCTTTACGATGCTTTTTCAAGAAAAACGGAATGGGACGATATAAATACCTGCTAATTAGTCCTGAAAGAACTTACTTTATCACCAATGAATCTAAATCAGATAATAAATATAATGAAGACCAAATGTGTTAAATGTGAGTTTATTGTTCGACAACATATTGTTGTTTAAAAGGTTTTTCAACTGACTGTTAATTGTGCTCATTTCCTCGCCGGCCTGCTTTGCACTCTTATGAGGCTGAGTGTCTAGAAGGCCTGCTGAAGACACTAGTCTAGACCTTTCACTTTCCACACTATTGATGATGGTTTTTTGGACAACAAACGGTGGGAAAGAGCCCATGCCTTTAGATTTCGACTAGGTCTTTTTTTATTAGTGATTAATTCTATTTGAATTAAAGAACTTACATAATTGATTCATACAGATAAGGTTTCGCCCTTTTTGTCCTTTGGTATCGTCCTTTTTCTGTCATAGTCCTCTATCGATTGCATCAAAAGTTTGAAATTTTAGTTCAGTCAGCTGTATTTCTATTCTTTTCTCAAAATTTTAAGAAGGCTTATACTTTTTTATGATGTTCAGATCTCTGATAATATCATGACTTTCTTGATGTTAAATAAATGGATAATTGTTGCAATAACAATCAAAGATTTAGCATTGAAGTCATTGAACAAAAAGGTCCTACAAAACACGTTTGTAGTTAATATCAGGTGCAAGGTATAAAAGTGTACCAAATAGTCGTAACTGATTGTTTTAGAAACACAGTTAAATTCGGGATGTGACAGACTACTGATGTAACATATTTCCCGAGATTAATGGCATTTAAACCCTTGCGGTCAAAAAGCAAAGAAAGGAAAGAACAAATCTTTCTGCATCTGTATTGATAGCTCTAAAATCTTGTAAAGAAATATAAGCACCAAAGATATAAAGTAAACAAATCTTAATTCTCAGAAATGTTAGACCTGAATTTCTCAAATTATTCAAATAATCAACTAAGGCCTTTCATAGCTCAATTCTGTATATTCTGGCCACCAGAAATGTGGTCATTTAAAAAAATTAAAATAATATACATAAAATGAAAGATTTGCGTGTATTACATGTATTTATAAAAAAAACGGTTTCCAAGATCCACATATACACACCAGTATATTATCCCATCTGTATACCTTTATATTTTGAGCACCAAGATGAAGATCATACATGCATTTACCATAATCTTATTTTCAATATAAATTATGAATTAGTAGAAAAAAGACAACATACATAGTATGTCGTCAGTTAAAACAAGTAAATATTGCTCTACTATACAAATAATGTGTTAGCTATCCAATGTCTCATTTACGGATATCTTCCTGGAGTTCTTACGAAAACTAGATCATCAGCGAAATTTGATTGTTTATTTATTATTTGCAGCAATAATTATAAGTTAAATTATAATTATTTTTAAGTGTTTTTGTTTTATTACAGGCATAATAAAGTTTTTTTTAAATTATAATTGTTCTAAATTTGAATTGAAATTGTCATCAATATAGTATCACATTTTTATGCATTTATATTATATAAACTAAAGCCATTAACAAATAGACTTAAAATAAATCTGAACATGATCTACTATTGAACCATGTGTTTGAAATCTCCATGCCATAAATGAATCATTATGTACAGACAAAATTAGCCACTTTCTATCTTTACAACAACTTTAACACCAGATTCTGACTCCAGGATCTCATCTGATAAACATCTTGTGCATTATATTCAAGTACACTAATATAAACAAGAGTAAAGAACAACAGCGCAGCGACAAAATCCGGATCGAATATAAAACGTTAGCCCAAACGCAGTAAATACATGTCACCAACATGCTACGACAAGAAAGCAAGTATGTAGTGCCTGCTTCTCGTCAGATTATTCATCATCATTTTCTGAAAAAAATATATATATTAAGTAGGAGAAAATCTACCTCTTGAAGGTCATAAAAATTTATGATCACAGTAACCTTGCTTGGTAGCTTATTGTCAATAAACGGGAAGTTGAAATCATCATAATCAAGTTTGTAATTGACCTCTAGATAGACTACTCAAGGTTTATTATGATGCAGGAAAGGTTTATCCATATCTCAAATATGATCAAACATATCAGCCGAGTGGTGTTTAGTTGGTTCAGGTTACTAACTTTCTGTTTTTGTGTTGTTGGCGTTTGTTTCGTGTTATATATGTTAGTGAGTTTGTAATTGTCCCTTGACTTTAAGCTATTGTTGTTCGTTCTGTTTCATGCCCATGGCATTCATTTACAAGTTTTGTTTTTAAATTAAAACGAAATTATGAAAAAAGTATTAGTTATCAAACTAAATATTGTTATTAATTAAGGAGAGTTCAAAATGTTGTCTAAAATGACAGAATAAAAACGTTTTTGTACTGAAAATGCTAAGGCATCATTAGGAATCTTTTATTGTCATGCAGTCATGGGATAAAAAATTTAACGTCTTCAAAGATCGAATGTAAACAAATGTTTTGACGTTTGTTTCAGAATATTGTCTCTAAAGTTTAATTTAAAAATAGTTCATTTGCTAAAAATCAGCAAAAAGGACACACAAGTTACAAGATATAGCTGAAAAATTGCTAAAAGTAGCGTTAAACATAAAACAAACAAACAATCTATTGACAGTTTTTAATAGGCTGCAGTACGTTAACTGCTTTGACTTTTTTATCGGTTAACTATAATTGTTACTCGAAACACTCGTTTTCTCTGTGTACAGCTTTTTTTTTATATGGTGAATTCAAACATGTTTACAAGTCGAAAAAGACAGTCAAAACAATTTTTACACTGTATAATTAATCAATTATGTTTTTCTTCTAGCAATATCTCTTTGTTTGACCTTTAAAATTAAATGTCAACTTTATCGGCTTTGAGACATCAATTCAGTTCTCAGTGCAGCTTTTGGTAGATAGAACTGTTAACTGTTTACCCTAAATCTGATAAAGACGGTTCATTTTTTGTCAACGTAGTTCAGCTTCTCACTCCGTATATGCGACTCATTTGCATTTAAGTAATCCTAATCTGTTATCGATTTTTTTATAGTTATGTTAACGGTCTGTATTTTTGTCATTCCAGGTTTTGATTCTTAAAGAACGGAATCCTAATTTAGTGGGTGTGGTAAGAAAACTACCTTTTCTATTTGTAGTTTATACGACTACGATTAAAAATAATATATAAAGTAGAAAGCCCTTTTTGAAAAACGTGAACGCGATAACAGTGATTTTGATAAACAATCAAGATTTTTTCTGAAAGGCACAATACAAAACTAATGCGAAAACAAAATGTACATAAAACGTTTTGTATTACACAAATTAAAGAGGATTGGTGTAATGTGTTGTCAGAAGGCTGCAAAAATACTATCTATCAAGATGACCCATTGAATTATTGAATGGTAGTGAATTAGACAGAACTAAAATCAATTTAAGATTTTTTTAAGGACCCATGAGTAAAATTCAAACTAATGCAACATGATTTCAGAATACAAAATGTCGAGCATTTGTTTTTTAACATTTTCGAGTTAAACAAAAATTTTATATATGATTTAATTTAATTCCAGTATCTTTATGGCTGACATACAATAAGTTTTCAAGCACATTAGCATGAATAATAAGGGTTTCAAATCGTTTCCATTTAAACAGTTACCAATAAAGTATTAAATATTGTGTTCATCAAACTGTTTCACAAATTTCATTTTAACACCATTATGATCTAAAGTAAGCATGACGCGTGTCGTTAATGGTGATGGAGCCTTCCGAAGCGCTAGGTTTTGTTTGTGTTTTATTTGAGTTTAGATTTTATTGTTAACTGTGTTTAATTTTCTGATTGTGTCCTAGTCGTATCATTGTGGTTACTGCCGCCTTGTCGTATCGTTGTTATTCCTGCCACCTTGCATTGTCAGTGTAGATACTGTCACGTGGTTACTTATGAATGAAATACATGGTGTATTTTGATGAGAAACTTAAACATTGTAACGTCGTTTTGAAAATTCAATTGGGCAGAAAAACAAGTTAAAGCCAAAGGGATATATTTTGGACTTGATATCTTGACTTGAATATGAGGGTCTTAAAATGAAAGATATTGAAAAACCTTTTTAGCATCTTGGGTATTTGAACATTTGAGCAACCATATTAGCAATTAGAAAGTTTATCCATTATTTTTCTAAATTAGAAAGCGAATTATTAGCTACAAATTAGTTACAAATTCTGGATTACAGTAAGCAGCATGCATGCAAATTTCTACAACGTAGGACACCTACACATTTTGCTTAATTTAGTTAACAAATTAAGCTGGTTTGGTAATAAAACTAGATCAATAATGGTCTAATTCATATTAATAATTAAAGATTATTTACCTTTTTTGAAACGAGATACATTTTCTCGTCCGTATCTCATCGAAGGGCGACAGCCCTGATATGAGAGGCGAGAAAATGCATCGAGTTTCAAAAAACGTAAATAATCTCTATATCGCTATTTTGTTACATTGTGACGTCACAGTAATAACATAACGACTTCTTGACAACGAGTTAAGATGGACCCATCTCACGCTAGTAGAGTGAGATGAGAAAATACCGCACATAAAGATTAAAGGAAAATACTGCAATATAGCGAATACATATGAGATCATCGAAATGGCGAATGTCCATACCAACTTTTTTTTTATTTGTGTGCGTTTTTTAACCAAATATTTTCTATAAGCCACCATGACCAAAGTCACAATCTGTTAAATATATCATAATCAAAGCAAAAACAAAATACTTTATATATACCAACCATTGAAAGAGATTACTAACAAATAAGTAATAGAAACAAAACATCACAAAATAGCTTTGGTGAAAGTACAGAATCATCTGCACTTGTGTATTTTTATGTTATAATCTACGTGACATTATAACATGGATCTACTTGGGTATATTCCTGTACCACGAGATTACTATTTATGTACAAGTATCTATAAATATATAGCTTGTACTTATTCAGCTAGTTGTAACAAGTATTTGAATAAAGAAATATAAAGTTTCTAAATTATACATAAATATATGGTTACTCCTTCAAAAAATATGTTATATTTAAGGTAACACATAGTAGCGGTAATCACGGACAAGCGGTTGCATGGGCGTCACGGATTGCTGGAGTTAAGAGTTGCGTCATAATACCAAGAACAGCCTCAAAAGTAAAAGCATCTGCAATAGAAAGTTACGGGGCGGAGCTTGTTTACTGTGAGCCTAACCCAACGTCAAGGTTCATATCATTATTAAATATTTTTCTTCAAAATCAGCGATCACAAATAGGAAAACAAAGGCACAGTAGGAGAACAATTAAAACTGAGTGCCTGTAACATATCATCGAAATAAAAATACATTGCATTACAGTCAATGTATTAACCAGAAGCTATAGACTATAAGCTAACTGAGTCCCAATGGTCTGATAATATCAGGCTCACGGAGAAAGTCCATTTATATCAACTCTCTATAGACCATAAGTCAACTGAGTCCCAATGGTCTGTTAATATCAGGCCCACGGAGAAAGTCCATTTATATCAACTCTCTATAGACCATAAGTCAACTGAGTCCCAATGGTTTGATAATATCAGGCCCACGGAGAAAGTCCATTTATATCAACTCTCTATAGACCATAAGTCAACTGAGTCCCAATGGTCTGTTAATATCAGGCCCACGGAGAAAGTCCATTTATATCAACTCTCTATAGACTATAAGCTAACTGAGTCCCAATGGTCTGATAATATCAGGCCCACGGAGAAAGTCCATTTATATCAACTCTCTATAGACCATACGTCAACTGAGTCCCAATGGTCTGATAATATCAGGCCCACGGAGAAAGTCCATTTATATCAACTCTCTATAGACCATAAGTCAACTGAGTCCCAATGGTCTGATAATATCAGGCCCACGGAGAAAGTCCATTTATATCAACTCTCTATAGACCATAAGTCAACTGAGTGCCAATGGTCTGTTAATATCAGGCCCACGGAGAAAGTCCATTTATATCAACTCTCTATAGACCATAAGTCAACTGAGTCCCAATGGTCTGTTAATATCAGGCCCACGGAGAAAGTCCATTTATATCAACTCTCTATAGACCATAAGTCAACTGAGTCCCAATGGTCTGTTAATATCAGGCCCACGGAGAAAGTCCATTTATATCAACTCTCTATAGACCATAAGTCAACTGAGTCCCAATGGTCTGTTAATATCAGGCCCACGGAGAAAGTCCATTTATATCAACTCTCTATAGACCATAAGTCAACTGAGTCCCAATGGTCTGATAATATCAGGCCCACGGAGAAAGTCCATTTATATCAACTCTCTATAGACCATAAGTCAACTGAGTCCCAATGGTCTGATAATATCAGGCTCACGGAGAAAGTCCATTTATATCAACTCTCTATAGACCATAAGTCAACTGAGTCCCAATGGTCTGTTAATATCAGGCCCACGGAGAAAGTCCATTTATATCAACTCTCTATAGACCATAAGTCAACTGAGTCCCAATGGTTTGATAATATCAGGCCCACGGAGAAAGTCCATTTATATCAACTCTCTATAGACCATAAGTCAACTGAGTCCCAATGGTCTGTTAATATCAGGCCCACGGAGAAAGTCCATTTATATCAACTCTCTATAGACTATAAGCTAACTGAGTCCCAATGGTCTGATAATATCAGGCCCACGGAGAAAGTCCATTTATATCAACTCTCTATAGACCATAAGTCAACTGAGTCCCAATGGTCTGATAATATCAGGCCCACGGAGAAAGTCCATTTATATCAACTCTCTATAGACCATAAGTCAACTGAGTGCCAATGGTCTGATAATATCAGGCCCACGGAGAAAGTCCATTTATATCAACTCTCTATAGACCATAAGTCAACTGAGTGCCAATGGTCTGTTAATATCAGGCCCACGGAGAAAGTCCATTTATATCAACTCTCTATAGACCATAAGTCAACTGAGTCCCAATGGTCTGTTAATATCAGGCCCACGGAGAAAGTCCATTTATATCAACTCTCTATAGACCATAAGTCAACTGAGTCCCAATGGTCTGTTAATATCAGGCCCACGGAGAAAGTCCATTTATATCAACTCTCTATAGACCATAAGTCAACTGAGTCCCAATGGTCTGTTAATATCAGGCCCACGGAGAAAGTCCATTTATATCAACTCTCTATAGACCATAAGTCAACTGAGTCCCAATGGTCTGTTAATATCAGGCCCACGGAGAAAGTCCATTTATATCAACTCTCTATAGACCATAAGTCAACTGAGTCCCAATGGTCTGATAATATCAGGCCCACGGAGAAAGTCCATTTATATCAACTCTCTATAGACCATAAGTCAACTGAGTCCCAATGGTTTGATAATATCAGGCCCACGGAGAAAGTCCATTTATATCAACTCTCTATAGACCATAAGTCAACTGAGTCCCAATGGTCTGTTAATATCAGGCCCACGGAGAAAGTCCATTTATATCAACTCTCTATAGACTATAAGCTAACTGAGTCCCAATGGTCTGATAATATCAGGCCCACGGAGAAAGTCCATTTATATCAACTCTCTATAGACCATAAGTCAACTGAGTCCCAATGGTCTGATAATATCAGGCCCACGGAGAAAGTCCATTTATATCAACTCTCTATAGACCATAAGTCAACTGAGTCCCAATGGTCTGATAATATCAGGCCCACGGAGAAAGTCCATTTATATCAACTCTCTATAGACCATAAGTCAACTGAGTGCCAATGGTCTGTTAATATCAGGCCCACGGAGAAAGTCCATTTATATCAACTCTCTATAGACCATAAGTCAACTGAGTCCCAATGGTCTGTTAATATCAGGCCCACGGAGAAAGTCCATTTATATCAACTCTCTATAGACCATAAGTCAACTGAGTCCCAATGGTCTGTTAATATCAGGCCCACGGAGAAAGTCCATTTATATCAACTCTCTATAGACCATAAGTCAACTGAGTCCCAATGGTCTGTTAATATCAGGCCCACGGAGAAAGTCCATTTATATCAACTCTCTATAGACCATAAGTCAACTGAGTCCCAATGGTCTGATAATATCAGGCCCACGGAGAAAGTCCATTTATATCAACTCTCTATAGACCATAAGTCAACTGAGTCCCAATGGTCTGATAATATCAGGCTCACGGAGAAAGTCCATTTATATCAACTCTCTATAGACCATAAGTCAACTGAGTCCCAATGGTCTGTTAATATCAGGCCCACGGAGAAAGTCCATTTATATCAACTCTCTATAGACCATAAGTCAACTGAGTCCCAATGGTTTGATAATATCAGGCCCACGGAGAAAGTCCATTTATATCAACTCTCTATAGACCATAAGTCAACTGAGTCCCAATGGTCTGTTAATATCAGGCCCACGGAGAAAGTCCATTTATATCAACTCTCTATAGACTATAAGCTAACTGAGTCCCAATGGTCTGATAATATCAGGCCCACGGAGAAAGTCCATTTATATCAACTCTCTATAGACCATAAGTCAACTGAGTCCCAATGGTCTGATAATATCAGGCCCACGGAGAAAGTCCATTTATATCAACTCTC
This sequence comes from Limnoperna fortunei, assembly GCA_944474755.1. NCBI lineage: Eukaryota > Metazoa > Mollusca > Bivalvia > Mytilida > Modiolidae > Limnoperna > Limnoperna fortunei. Next base: position 70,068,809 of record OX104121.1, on the reverse strand, counting down.
TATAGACCATAAGTCAACTGAGTCCCAATGGTCTGATAATATCAGGCCCACGGAGAAAGTCCATTTATATCAACTCTCTATAGACCATAAGTCAACTGAGTGCCAATGGTCTGTTAATATCAGGCCCACGGAGAAAGTCCATTTATATCAACTCTCTATAGACCATAAGTCAACTGAGTCCCAATGGTCTGTTAATATCAGGCCCACGGAGAAAGTCCATTTATATCAACTCTCTATAGACCATAAGTCAACTGAGTCCCAATGGTCTGTTAATATCAGGCCCACGGAGAAAGTCCATTTATATCAACTCTCTATAGACCATAAGTCAACTGAGTCCCAATGGTCTGTTAATATCAGGCCCACGGAGAAAGTCCATTTATATCAACTCTCTATAGACCATAAGTCAACTGAGTCCCAATGGTCTGATAATATCAGGCCCACGGAGAAAGTCCATTTATATCAACTCTCTATAGACCATAAGTCAACTGAGTCCCAATGGTCTGTTAATATCAGGCCCACGGAGAAAGTCCATTTATATCAACTCTCTATAGACCATAAGTCAACTGAGTCCCAATGGTCTGATAATATCAGGCCCACGGAGAAAGTCCATTTATATCAACTCTCTATAGACCATAAGTCAACTGAGTCCCAATGGTCTGTTAATATCAGGCCCACGGAGAAAGTCCATTTATATCAACTCTCTATAGACCATAAGTCAACTGAGTCCCAATGGTCTGATAATATCAGGCCCACGGAGAAAGTCCATTTATATCAACTCTCTATAGACCATAAGTCAACTGAGTCCCAATGGTCTGTTAATATCAGGCCCACGGAGAAAGTCCATTTATATCAACTCTCTATAGACCATAAGTCAACTGAGTCCCAATGGTCTGTTAATATCAGGCCCACGGAGAAAGTCCATTTATATCAGCTCTCTATAGACCATAAGTCAACTGAGTCCCAATGGTCTGATAATATCAGGCCCACGGAGAAAGTCCATTTATATCAACTCTCTATAGACCATAAGTCAACTGAGTCCCAATGGTCTGTTAATATCAGGCCCACGGAGAAAGTCCATTTATATCAACTCTCTATAGACCATAAGTCAACTGAGTCCCAATGGTCTGATAATATCAGGCCCACGGAGAAAGTCCATTTATATCAACTCTCTATAGACCATAAGTCAACTGAGTCCCAATGGTCTGTTAATATCAGGCCCACGGAGAAAGTCCATTTATATCAACTCTCTATAGACCATAAGTCAACTGAGTCCCAATGGTCTGATAATATCAGGCCCACGGAGAAAGTCCATTTATATCAACTCTCTATAGACCATAAGTCAACTGAGTCCCAATGGTCTGTTAATATCAGGCCCACGGAGAAAGTCCATTTATATCAACTCTCTATAGACCATAAGTCAACTGAGTCCCAATGGTCTGATAATATCAGGCCCACGGAGAAAGTCCATTTATATCAACTCTCTATAGACCATAAGTCAACTGAGTCCCAATGGTCTGTTAATATCAGGCCCACGGAGAAAGTCCATTTATATCAACTCTCTATAGACCATAAGTCAACTGAGTCCCAATGGTCTGTTAATATCAGGCCCACGGAGAAAGTCCATTTATATCAACTCTCTATAGACCATAAGTCAACTGAGTCCCAATGGTCTGATAATATCAGGCCCACGGAGAAAGTCCATTTATATCAACTCTCTATAGACCATAAGTCAACTGAGTCCCAATGGTCTGTTAATATCAGGCCCACGGAGAAAGTCCATTTATATCAACTCTCTATAGACCATAAGTCAACTGAGTCCCAATGGTCTGTTAATATCAGGCCCACGGAGAAAGTCCATTTATATCAACTCTCTATAGACCATAAGTCAACTGAGTCCCAATGGTCTGTTAATATCAGGCCCACGGAGAAAGTCCATTTATATCAACTCTCTATAGACCATAAGTCAACTGAGTCCCAATGGTCTGTTAATATCAGGCCCACGGAGAAAGTCCATTTATATCAACTCTCTATAGACCATAAGTCAACTGAGTCCCAATGGTCTGTTAATATCAGGCCCACGGAGAAAGTCCATTTATATCAACTCTCTATAGACCAGAAGTCAACTGAGTCCCAATGGTCTGTTAATATCAGGCCCACGGAGAAAGTCCATTTATATCAACTCTCTATAGACCATACGTCAACTGAGTCCCAATCGTCTGTTAATATCAGGCCCACGGAGAAAGTCCATTTATATCAACTCTCTATAGACCATAAGTCAACTGAGTCCCACTGGTCTGATAATATCAGGCCCACGGAGAAAGTCCATTTATATCAACTCTCTATAGACCATAAGTCAACTGAGTCCCAATGGTCTGTTAATATCAGGCCCACGGAGAAAGTCCATTTATATCAACTCTCTATAGACCATAAGTCAACTGAGTCCCACTGGTCTGATAATATGAGGCCCACGGAGAAAGTCCATTTATATCAACTCTCTATAGACCATAAGTCAACTGAGTCCCAATGGTCTGATAATATCAGGCCCACGGAGAAAGTCCATTTATATCAACTCTCTATAGACCATAAGTCAACTGAGTCCCAATGGTCTGATAATATCAGGCCCACGGAGAAAGTCCATTTATATCAACTCTCTATAGACCATAAGTCAACTGAGTCCCAATGGTCTGTTAATATCAGGCCCACGGAGAAAGTCCATTTATATCAACTCTCTATAGACCATAAGTCAACTGAGTCCCAATGGTCTGATAATATCAGGCCCACGGAGAAAGTCCATTTATATCAACTCTCTATAGACCATAAGTCAACTGAGTCCCAATGGTCTGATAATATCAGGCCCACGGAGAAAGTCCATTTATATCAACTCTCTATAGACCATAAGTCAACTGAGTCCCAATGGTCTGTTAATATCAGGCCCACGGAGAAAGTCCATTTATATCAACTCTCTATAGACCATAAGTCAACTGAGTCCCAATGGTCTGTTAATATCAGGCCCACGGAGAAAGTCCATTTATATCAACTCTCTATAGACCATAAGTCAACTGAGTCCCAATGGTCTGTTAATATCAGGCCCACGGAGAAAGTCCATTTATATCAACTCTCTATAGACCATAAGTCAACTGAGTCCCAATGGTCTGTTAATATCAGGCCCACGGTGAAAGTCCATTTATATCAACTCTCTATAGACCATAAGTCAACTGAGTCCCAATGGTCTGATAATATCAGGCCCACGGAGAAAGTCCATTTATATCAACTCTCTATAGACCATAAGTCAACTGAGTCCCAATGGTCTGATAATATGAGGCCCACGGAGAAAGTCCATTTATATCAACTCTCTATAGACCATAAGTCAACTGAGTCCCAATGGTCTGTTAATATCAGGCCCACGGAGAAAGTCTGTGTAGATAAAGATTATAGATGAAAATTGGCTTATTATTTGTTTACAATGCTTTCGCAAATGTACAAATATACAAATGTAGCATATCGGATTTTAGGGTAAATCTGAATTTACACGAGCATTTAAAAAGTTCAAGAGGGATGGTAGGCAATTTTATTTGCTAATAATGAGGTGTAACATTTCATCTCACACACCAAGCATTTTCTGGGAGGAAATTAGTTTTGTTCGCATATAACTGCTGGGTACCTGTTGGAAACATTTTTGTTTATTTAATTTATTTTTTTTGTAAATAAATTAATATTACCTAAACATTTTACATCACGTCAAAAACAGCATGTTTATATACAATATTTTCTGCCGATCACAAAGTATTATTGACAATGCATTCATGGGTGAATAAAGGTAATAACAAAATACTGAACACCAACACAACTGAAAAAAAGACAATCCACAAATCGAAGTCCAAGAAACTAGCAACTTGTTTTAACTTCTGTGTAGTGATATTATTATAAAGCTACGGACATACCTACCTTTAATACATGCACAGTTTAATTAGGCAAGCGAATTCAATTAAATCCATCTAAAAGCAAAATACTTATTATTTGATGAAATGGTGTAAAGGAATAATAGAGTTATATTTCCCGTGACACTGCTTTTGCCTATAAGTTCAAGAACTCAATGTGTATGCAACCATAGTACGATGTTTTAAGTTTCATATGTTGTTCCAGATATTTTTGTAGTCAACGTTAGTGCACATGAGTATACTCATGCATACTATAAACTACAACACTCGATAATATTGCATAAAACGTCACGTGTACCTATTACATTCAAGGGTTTTGAGTACCCATTACCATTATAACAGTTATCCTTACTATTATAACCAATACTGCATAGAGAAAGCTCCCCCATAATTGTCAGATTTTAAAATCGTCTTTTTTTCCGGCAAAACGATACACAAACATCGAAAATTAGCTTTTACTGATTGGTCAAATATCAGTCATACCATAATATTTGTTTGTTTGTTTGATGGTGTTTAACGCCACTTTCAGCAATTTTTCAGCTATATCATGGCGGCCAGTTTTTATTGGGGAGGAAGCCGGAGTACCCGGAGAAAACCCCCGACCTGCGGTAGGATAAATTAAAAAAAAAATATAAATAATATAAAATAAGCACAGTCCTCCTTGAATATAACAAATGCTGTGTTATAAATATAACGTAATTTCTAAATGTATGACACTGTTGCAGTTTAGTAATAGCTTCACTTACAAATGCCAAAAAATAAAAATCTAAAAACCTTTCGCTTGCATAGTCATCATTAAAATCAGCTGCTACAAATCCCATTTGTTTTAGATTATATAAATATCTAAATATCCTCGTTTTACTGTTTAATGTTAAAATTAAAACGGGATACATTCTGCATTATATTCAATACCTGTAGCAGTACTCTGTGAGACCAGACGCTCCGCAGCAATCACTTCATTATATCGAGCAGTGATCGTTTAAGCAAAATCTTGTGTGTAAAAATAGTGTAAGGGTAAATGTGTTTAAGACGTTAGAAGTTATAATGAAAACTCTAATCTGCTCACAAAATGTTTAACAACAAATAATTTTTCAACAGATTGGAAACCAGGTATTACAAAATATATCATAATAGTCATGTTTTTAGGGAAAAGTCATGTGCTACAATAGCCAAAGAGAGAGGGTATGAGATAGTTAGTACTTCAGACCACGTTGACATTATTGCTGGACAGGTATTTAACAGAATGAAAGAAGAACATACTATAAGTATGCGAAATTAATTGCGACAAAACACATATACTATGAGATATCTAAAGCAAGCCCAATAGCATTACTATCTACTAGTAATGTACTTTAATTAATTCTTATTTTAGATCAGCAGGATTTTATTTTCGTTACGGGAATTTGTAAAGCGTATTATGACTAATGTTTTAAACCAGATCGATTTTAAAGTTAATGCAATTAATTTGTATCATCACATAAAGATAATAATTTTTGGTTCTGTTATTTCTTGTAAATTTAAAGCTGCATTCAGTATTGTTTTCGTTGAATTCAAATCTATTTGGCATAATTGAAAATAAGGAGTAGCAATTTAAAAATAGATAGTTGGAAAAGTGTAATAAGAATTTTAATGAGAGTTATAATATTAAAGTTATGAACCATTTTTCTTTCTTTCCAAAAGTTTCAGATCTTCATGCATAAAAAGGAATTTGCGTTCATAGATTACTGATAATTAACACATTTTAGTTACGTAACTTAATCTGAAATAAATATTTAGTTGGTATTTAAACATTTTACAGGGGACAATAGCAGTAGAACTTCTAGAACAGGTTCCAGATTTACACGCAATTTTAGTGTCAGCCAGTGGTGGTGGTATGATTTCCGGTATAGCTATCGCAGCTAAGAGTATTAAGAAAAATATAAAGGGTAAAATAATGTCTGCAAATGTAGTATCGAAGTAAACAAGAAGTTTTCAGCAAAAATAATTCAAGGACAGACCATAGTTAAACAATAGATGGGACAACAACAAAACAGACACACAACACAAAAAGCAAAATTCAGTTTCATGAAAACCCACTTAAAACTGGGGTGTCTAGGAGCTCCGGAAGAGTAGACACTCCTGCTCCACGCGTGGCACCAGTCGTATAACTATAGTTAAAACTCGTCATAGTCATACCCGGGGGTAGTAAGAAGGAAGGAAAGTGGTTACGACAAACAGAAAAAAATCAATGGTCGTTTGTTTCACAGATATTTTATAAGGGACCAATAAGTCATGATGGCGACCATAAAATTTTCTAACTGATGACATTTCTAACGACTGTATTATAAATGAACAAATAAGAAAATTACAAATCTGCGACAAGTATATAAACGCGAGAAGAATATTAAACTGCCATTTGTTCTGAGAACAAATGAGAAGGTCTTTCCCACCGTTCCTCTAAAGTATGAAAAGTTAGGTATTACTATGGGATTTTGTGTCTTGGTATAGCACAAAATGTCACTTTCAGTCATAAAAAAGAGTTATTTGAGTAAAGAAAGTGGTCAGGAGCCAAAAAATATATGGTTGTTAAGGACCTTCATTCCGTTGCTAGGGACAAAAGGCCACTTCCGGTCATGTAAAGACATATTTCAGTAAAGTACATCATTCTGATTCTAAAAATATATGGTTGCTAAGGACTTTTTATAACGGTCACCTTGTTGCTATGGTATGACCTTGACCTATGACCTTTGACCTTTGGCTCAAATTGAAGCTCTTTTCCTACTGATCATGATAAACCTATATGTTTACTATATTATCTCTAACCGTTTTCAAGTTTTAACAAAAAAAAACGATTAACCGAAATGCGTCAAGGGCTGTAACTCGAAAACGGTTCATCGCACAGCTTCCGGTTAAATGTACCAAATGAAAGTCTTAATAAGAGGAGTATTTTTCCCATTTATTGTCTGCTTCTATCTTTTATGGTTTGTGAGATATAGTGCTAACAAGACCTATGGTGACCTTTGACCTTGACTTTTGACCTTTGACCTTGACATTTTTAAATGTAACATGTCATTTAGGATCAATGGTGGTGGTCCCAAGTCTCTAGGACTTACGGTTTCTGAGAAAAAATTTTTGACGCATTGCGACATTTTTCAGGTCAAAAACGCGTAAACAGGAAGTCGATTGGAAAAAAAATTTGCATGACAGATCATCGCCATAGCACCAGCGACATTTTTTACACTTCAGATTTTAAGAATCGATTACGGTTTCTGAGTTTATCTGCTAACAAGGGTTTACAGTGTTGGGGCAGATAACTCTGTTACTAAAAATAGATCGGTTTCACAGGGTAAACCAAGTCATCTCTGGATGTGACCGATTAATAGTACCAAGTATCGAAAATGACATGTCGCAACACTTTTTGGCAAACCTCAGCAGAAGAAGAAAAATAATAATCATAAGAAATACAAGAAGGTCTTTCCCTCGGAAAGGGGGAAAGACCCTAATAATCATAAGAAAGACAAGAAGGTCTTTCCACTGTAGTGGGAAAGACCTTAATAATCATAAGAAAGACATCAAACGCAATAAACCATTCCAGTAGTAAAGAAAAATACACTGCATAAATATCGTATATTATATCAACTAATATTGAATAAACTCGAGTTCAAAGTTTGTAAATTGAAAATGGTATATTATTTAAATTGGTATTACAACGTCTTATGATATGAATCCATTTATCCAAATTGAAATTGTGTCGCATGTTTTTCATACTAGCAAGATTCTTTATGTAATTGCGTAATGATCTATTTCAGTATTTATGGCAGAACCAGAAGGAAAAATGGCGGGACAATGCTTGCGATCAGGTACCAGTTCACTATTGAACATATGATCACATCGTTGAACGTCTTTGCTCATATATTGTGGCTGGATGCTAACAAAAGATTATACATTATAAAATGCCTTTAGATTATTCTTGTATACAATTATTTTAACGATATTAAAATACACGGTTTCTATAAAAAAAACATGGGGAAAAAGACATGTTGTGATTGAAAATAACAGACTTGTGATCAAATGATAACAATCTTACTTGTGTTCATTTCTGCTATTTTAATGAATCGTAATTTTAGGGGTACAATAGAATTTTTTTTTCTAGTTATGTATTGTCCGGAGATATTCTTTTTTATTTTACACTTGGTCACATGATTTTTTAAAATGTTCAGCAGCTGATTTCCGATTGATCAAAAACAAGCAAAATTATTTTGGTTTGCTGCTGAAGGGTGTTCTTCTAATATCATAAAGAAAGGAAGGAAGGTTTGACTACATACATGATGTTCACTTTTCCATTTCCAACCCAACAAAAAGACCCTACAATACTCTAGAACTGTAAAGAAAGGAAAACTATGAACCTCGGAGAAACCATCGTATGTGCTCGCTCCCACAAATTCGTGGACGGAAGTCCAAAAAAAGAGCACCACTTCCCTGAACTGTTTGATTATAACAGCCTTAAACAGTCAGGTCGTGATAGGAATGTTGACACTATTGTGAAGATAAAACAGACTTGAACAGTACTAAAAGTGAGCCATGATGCCTTATCATGGTGCCATTTTTATACAGTGAGCATGTAATTGCTGTTTCTATTAAATAATTTTATGGAAATTTCATGAGGTCAAATCCATCCGGGCGTCGTACTTAAGACATTGTTATTTTTGCTGTTAAGCAACGTAACGAAACGGAATTTAGCTTGCTGAACAGTTTGAATGGCCAATGCACTAAAATAACTTCCATCTACGAGAGGTGTCTCGAAACACTCCTATAGTCTAATACTTAGTTCTGTTTTAGGACAAAGATTGTGGCCAAACCCGCCGAAATTTTTAAACACTATTGCTGATGGACTTATCAGTCAACAGCTTGGCCATTTGACATTTCCAATCATATGTGATCTAGTTGAAAAAGACGTTATTACAGTTGTAAGTATACATACAAGTTATTCATATTTTATAGTGATTTTTTATTAGCTTTATTTTTTTTAAGATGCAACATGCTACAACCAGTCCTCCATTGCCTGTGAATTAAAGTTACTTTACGAGTCCGCCGGTTTCGTAAATCGATAACTTATTTTATCGTAAACACTTTACCAAACGAGGCTTATGAAGTTAATCGAACATAGGAAATTTTCCGCGAGGTTTTGTAGATCAGAGGTAATATTTTTGTTGCTGACGTTTGTAACAAACTGATATATCAAATATAGGGCTTTCGGATCTATTCGGATCTATTCGCAACATGCTTTAATTGTCATTTAGACTTATTGTTTTCTATATCATTCAAAACAGGTTAAACAGTTTAAATCTGGTGTTCAGAATAACTGCATTCAACACTTTTTTCTTTTTTTTTACCTAATAAGTAACCCATAGTCTTAACATATGTCGATGTTTCGCTCTATAACAACGATCTGGTTGTAGAAGACTATCAATTACTAATTTAAACATTTAAACATGAATTCATAGCAATGTATGTATCTTGGCCCTTGTACTATAAAGGAATAGCTAAGATGAGAAAACTTTTTGCGAATAACTTAATTCTCCAATTTTTACTTTTATGTGAATTAATACTGATCATAAAATTTATACTTGAGTACGGACATAATATCATAGGTAGTCAGAAGAACTTCTCTATAGCTGCTCTGTCAAATAACCGCGTAACAAAATGGTCGATAGAAGAGAACTTGTCTATGGTTGCTTCATGTTATGATAGCTCAATAAAAGCGATCATAAGTGTTCATGACATCTCTAGAGCCGCCCGCTATATCTTCTGACCACTCAACAAAAGCGATCAAGAGAGTTTTTCTAGATTTAATAAGCGAAAACATTCCAAGGTGGCTTTGAAATCTCGCGTTCCAAACACCTTTTACAAAGCCGAGGTACACAACAACAAACACAGAACAAAACAAAACACACCAAAAAAGACAGCAACACAAACAGTCAAGAAAATGAGATGGAACTCAGGTGTTGTGTTCAGGACGAGAGAGCAGTTTCTGTTGCACCACACCCGTCTTGTTGATGGCAGTCAATCCAAGGAAAGTCCACTAAAGTAAAAGTAAATACAAACTCTACGGCAAGCCTACATCTCTAATCATTTGATATCACGTATTTGTCTACAACAACATATGACTTCCATACAATCAATGAAGACAAAAACCTTTGAGCAACAAAACCCCGAGTTTGTAGTGTCGCGTTAATCGAATAGCGGACCTTTCTTTAGGAGATTGTGATAAAGTTTGCCTGTAACGTCTGAAACTTGTTGAAAACTATTATATATTTATTAAATATACCCTAAGAAAATAATTCAGCTATCCACTAAATATGCTGAAAGTCAACAAAAGCACTTGCTGTTACACTAAAGAAAACTGTTTTATCCGGGTATCTTGATGGGCAACAGGTAAATTCAGATGAACTGAGTTGTTTCAACATAAAGTTTTCATTTTAACAATACTCAATGTATTTAGTAAGTGAAAGTGCTAATATCCTGTACAACAATTTCCGAAAATCCACTGTCCGAGTCCGACAGTAATGTTATAAAGCTCTTTGAAAACTGACCTAAGGTAACATAAAGTAATCAAAATTCGGAAGAGACTATTGACGCACTGAACAACCAAAAATGTTGATAAAATATAAATGACATTGAAAGCCATTAAAATAGTAATACCCCCAGAACAGTTCATTCCTGATATATTGGATAAAAGAATCGTTGCTTAAATGCAAATACATTCTTTAGGGAAACGAAGATATTATCAGAGGAATGAAGTTTGTCTTTCAACACATGAAGGTATGATGTGTAGAAACAAGATAATTTAAATCAATATACTTCATTAACATTCTATCAATAAGACAACACATACTAAATTCAACATATGCAGAGTAGATACGATAACCCGAATATGTATAGATATATCTGGCGATAGTTGTACATACTATTGCTGATACATATTAAATGTCATCAATGCCACCAAGGTTAAAATACTGTATTACGTCTAGTAAACACTAATCAGTGACGATGAAACCAAATGATTCTATAATTACATTACATTACATTACATTACATTATATTATATTGGTTTCGTCATAATGAGACAGGGTCCTTTCCGACATTGATACAGTATTCATTTATACGAATGTCATATCACGTTACAATGAGATACTGACGACGGCACACTTTTTATAAATGGTTAACTGGACACTGTGAACCATGGCTAAACATATTTGGCTGTTTTATTTTCAATGAATATGTCTATACCAATATAAAAAATGGCAACAATAACAATAATATCAAGACGTGATATAGAATATTTTAATGAACTTTCTTTCAGCTGGTAATAGAACCTGCAGCAGGTGCTATAGTAGCGGCTGCAATGTCAGATAAACTCAGAAAGATGGACCCAAAGATGAAAAACATCGGAATCATTCTAAGCGGAGGAAATGTTGATATAAATCAATTACCGTGGTACACACCGGAAATACCGATAATTAACGGTTCTGCGTCATGAATGTGTTTTAATATTTAATTTATTTTAGTGTTTGATGCAGTTCAACATATTGTTTTCTGATGTTGTTTTTTTTAAATTGTTGTCATGTGTGTGTATTTCTTTATCCATCTTAGTTCTTTACTTTTTGTCATACAATAGTTATATTTAAGACCAATTATCCCTAAGCACCAAAATAACTGGGACATGACATGTCTCAGATTTTGCTGATTTTAATTTCATAAGTTGCCATTGACCATTGGATCATAAAAATGATGACTGTTTGTTATGATTGACCACGGTTGCCATGGTAACTGAGGCGGTCATTTTGTATCATTTCTCATACTGCGAAATAGCATATATTCAATTCCCAAGTTGTTATTCAAAAATCAATGCATATTCAATCTAATGTTTTATTTGCTTAATTCAATACCTCATTGACAATATTCAAAACAGTTTCAAGACTAAACATAAATGTCTAGTCAGAACGAGGCTATTCAATATGTCAAGAAATCATGCATTTTTTCTGGAATTTTTCTACTAAAAAATTACCATTTTTGCCGCTTTACTGACTCCATTTTCAGAAAATGCACCAATCACAAATACTCATCATGAATATAATTACATAAATTGATGATTAATATTCAAAACTTATAAAAATCTCAATGGGGTAACAAAAGATGTCTATATAAACACTGTCAAAGATGGTTACCATGGTAACTTGTGAAAAAAAGCCATTTTCGTATTGTTCAATATTTCCATGAAACTACTCTTTCTCTTAGGAATAAATTAAATCATCCTTAATTATTATTTTTAACAGACATACTATAAACTTAAAATGACATTGAAATCATTTCAGGGTACAGTGTTTCAAGGTCAAGGTCAACTAAAAATTGAACTTCAAATATGAAAATCTCGAAGCAAAATCAATTTTAAGTGACCTTGAAAACCACACAAGTGACCTTGAAAGTTTTCCTAAGTCATGCTATGTTGAAAAGATCCATTTTAGGTACATATGATGACAACAATTGTTATCTTGGCTCATATTAGAAGTATGGTCATACATATATTTAAATATCGAAAAATTGCCGTTTTTGTTTTATTACCATGGTAACCAACTTTAACAGTGTTTTCTAAAGACATTTTTTCTTACCCCATTGAGATTTTAAAAATTTTTGAATATTAATCATCAATCTATGTAATTATATTCATGATGATTATTTGTGATTGGTGCATTTTCTGAAAATGGAGTCAGAAAAGTGTCAAAAATGGTAATATTTTGTACCAAAAATTATAGAGAATAATGCACTATTTCTTTACATGTTCAATAGTCTCAGTCTGATCACACATATACTTAAAGAGTTGTAACTGTTTTGAATATTGTCAATAAGATATTGAATTAAGCAAATAAAGAAATTCTATTGAATATAAATCGATTTTCCCCTGAAAAATTGGGATTTGAATATTGCCCTTTTCACTGTATTTTAATGGGCCTAAAATGGCCGCCACCGTTACCATGGCAACCCGAAGTCAAATCATAACAAACAATAATTATTTTGTGGTCCAATGGTCAATTTCAACTAATAAAATGAAAATCAGCTAAATCTGAGACATGTCATGTCTCACCCTATATGGAAATCCTTTGATCCTTATGGAGAATTGGTGTTAAATATTAACATTCAATAACTGCATCTCTGACTTTTTAGTCGTTTTTAATGTTAAGTACTTTTCTGGTTCGTTCCGTTCTCACAAGTGAGAGAGAGTTCCTGTTGGTCTGGTGGGTCCGTTCTCACAAATGAGACAGTGTTCCTATTGGTCTGGTTGGTTCCGCTCTCACAAGTGAGACAAAAGTCCTGTTGGTCTGGTGGGTGCCGTTCTCACAAATGAGACAGTGTTCCTATTGGTCTGGTGGGTGCCATTCTCACAAATGAGACAGTGTTATTGTTGGTCTGGTTGGTGCCATTTCAGGCTGTCAATAATTAAAGTGTATACATGGAGACATGTTCTAATATATTCTTTCAGTAAACGGGGTATTTGTGACAGAGTTGAATTTGGTTTCGGACACAAAATAATAATCATTAATCTCTGTTACATTTTTTCTGATATTATCTGTAACCTTGTTATTGTGACAAAGCCAATATTGCACTCAAATAAGTTCTACCTGGCAATATTGTCTGATTGAATGTGCGTGTAGAATTATGTGCATTAATTACATTAACTTGTGTATACATTACAATTTCATTTACTTGTTACACATGTATGATTACGTTAACTCATGTATACATGTACCGTTGATCTATCGGTTTAGGGCCTCGGTGGCCGAGTGGTCAAGGTAGTTCGTTTACTATTGATCACGTGGTCTGTCAACACTGAGATTGCGGGTTCGATTCTCACTGCAGGCAGGGTGTACTCGACTCCAATCTTAATTGACAAGGATTGCCAGTTTTCCTACCGCAGGTCGGGGGTTCTCTCCGGGTACTCCGGCTTCCTCCCCCAATAAAAACTGGACGCCATGAAAAAGCTGAAAAATTGCTGAAAGTGGCGTTAAAACACCATTCAAACAAACAATCTATCGGTTTATTGATAAAGCTAATGTTGACAATGTTAACTATTGATCTTTCATGTGTTTCCATCATCTTATGTCATAGTAACTTACTTTGTAATTGCATTTTTAATTGTTGTAAACATGATCTATTGCTTTAATACAGAATTTATCATCTTTGCTTTTCCTTATTATGAGTCGTCCACCGTATATTATAGTCCTGCTATTCAGAGAACCAATAACTACAGTGTACGAAAACCGAGCGGTCAACAAGTATCAAACACCATAGCACTGTGACTAATTCAGAATTAAGACAGACACCCGACATCAGGAAGAAGCCAACATGTTTAAACATATTTGATTGGTGCAATCAGGGTCAGACACAAGTAATTCATACTTATGAAATATCCATTAAAAATGTTGACAAGTATTACATTAAATCATACCAAAGAAAACAAAAATAAAAATTCAGAATAATGATAGAAAATATGATAAAGACTGACAGAGTTAAGGGAGATTTGATGTATGTTGTTATTGCTCGGTGATATGGTAACTCGCTTAGACAATCTTGAATATTTTAGATATCTTTATCAACACATAAACATTAGTAAATATAATTTCAATTTCGGCTTGTGAAAGTTCATTGTTACCATTTTATGAAAGATTTAGGTTGACTGATGTATTGTTTAGCAACCAGTTTAAGGTATTAAAAAAATCCCTTCTCAGATCCATAATCTCTAAACATTCAAATATGATACTGGATTTCTTTACTGTTGCCACATCTACCCGTATTTGATATGTTAACTTGGTACAAATCATAGCTTACATATCATTTGGGTCGAAATAATTATGAGGCGGTACATTATTTTTAACACTGTTACATTTAACAATCGATTACAAATTTTTTTTTAAGTGAGTCTGCATTTATGATAGAGGATTTTAGTTTGTTCCATTCTCGCATTATCGAAGGAATAATCCATTTTAGGGATAATATACAAAATCTAACATTAATTTGTTCTCCGTTTATAACAGAATAGTCAGCATTTCTGATAGAGGATTTTAGTTTGTTCCATTCTCGCATTATCGAAAGAATAATCCATTTTAGGGATAATATACAAAATGTAACATTAAATTTGTTCTCCCGTTAATAAAAGAATAGTCAGTTGTACTTTGATTTGACTGGGAAAAGCCAGCATAGGCATCTCTTGGGCAGTTGTTTAAAACTTTTCCAGTTTTAACTTCCGGGTAATATTGAGGTGACGAGCAGTACTTAATAAAATATGCAGATTTTATTTCCCATCACAACTGAAAGTAACTCTAAGATGTTTAAGATATTAACATCTGGTATATATTGATCGTTCAACGTGAATTCTAGATGGGGTTTCAATTTTAGAGATCATTACGACTTCGGTTTTATTTAAATTAAAACTCGTCAACCATTTTTGGAGCATAAAATCTAACTTTAAATCATGATCAATAACATATTTGATCTATTGTGTGTCACAATCAAAATAACCAAACGATGAGTCGCAGCGAATAGTCTCGTAAGGGATTAAGAATGTCTGATATCTCATTAATAAACAAACTAAATGGTAACGATCCAAATAAATACCGTTTGGGACTAGAGCAAACAGACTGCAGAGAGGAGATGAAGCATTTTCACTACAACTTTCTGTTGTCTTCCATTACATGAAGGTAATAACATAATACCAAACACCGATAAAACTGTCAAAAAAGGCAATCCACAAATCAAAGTCCGAGAAACCGGTCGACTATAGAACCAGCAACAACATAAAGCAACTACAGCAATGGTCCTGACTTGGTACAGGCATTTAAAAAGAAATGGTGGGTTAAACCAGGTTTTATGGCATGCAAAACCTCCCGCTTCCATTACTGTAGAATTTGAGTTGGTTAGTTGATTTCAAACCATTTCAGTTAGTTCCCGTTTAGCTTTATTTTGTGCATTAGACCTTTATGCCAAACTTTTTTAAAGGCTTTAGAAAAATCACAAATTACACAACTCGCTGTTCACAAACATAAAATTTCATCGGTTCTGGTTGCCAATTTCTGACGAAGGTCAGTTAATGTACTGAAATTCGGAGTGTCTGTGGCTTCCTTATTTCAAGCTCATTATACGATAAATACCAACCAGAAAAGGAGCCAACTGTTTAAAGAACGTCATCAATATACCGGAAGCTGAAATTACAGACTCGCCTCTCTGTTCCTTTTATAAAGTAATAAGTCGACAATCAATGCAAACTGTGTGTTACAAAATCCCATCTTTAAAAAATCTAATAAGATTCTTTATTTTCAGTACATCAGAACACAAAGTAAAAATTATTTCTGTTGATTTTATTTTTTACTATTGAAGTATAATGAATGGCTCTGCGGACTATTGAACATGATGAGCAAATAAACATAACATAAACAATATAGTATTTATACTTCCAATGCAGTTTTTTATTCAACATTCTTATTTTATGGTTTTATGGAAGTTAAACAATAGCAATATTACTGTATCAACAAAAATAACATGACATGCATATTCTTTAACAGATATATGCTTTGTTCTCATGAAAACAGGCTGATTATTTCACAATGGAAAATGAAACCAAATCCCTGGTAGTACATTTCCATCCACATCTATACACAGCAGCAGGTACACACACAAAAATGGTAGCCTGAACATTAACAAGCAATATCACATAATAAAAACCAGCTATATATCACAGTACTACTTAAATATAATGTCAATATTAAAACAACCAATTCTTAATACTATGTGTTTTATAAACAGACAGATTTATTGTAATAGTATGCTGAAATTTCTTAAATGATGCTGTATTGCATATACAGGTTTTTTTATCAGTCAACTGAATCACAGACATTGTCATTCTACCATTTGGCTCCAAACTTGTATCATGGTTTTATATATTTTTAATGGCTTTTCCAGAAAAACAGCTCTACTTGTTATAACACATCAAGGTAGGGAAAATAAAATAGTTCAATCTGAAAAGGCTATACAATAATACTTAAAATACTGGTGCTGGCATGCCAAATTATCAAAGCCCTATATGAATGTTTTAACATTAGCCTTAATTAGTATTTTCTTCTATAATGACAATACTGCACAAAGATGAAAGTAGTAATTATGACTAGTTTGGTAAGTATGAAATCATCAGAACGTTCATTACTGATCTGAAAACATGTCGCAAGTAAACCTAGTGAATAATGGGCTGTAATTTAAAGATAAACGCACCAGACTTGACCTGAAAATTCTTTTAATGAGTGGAATTTGTATGTGACACCAAAACTGAAGGTACACGTCATAAAAAAGGGAACTGTGGAGTAATTCGTGTATGATTAAGAAACTAAAATCTCTGAGTTGCAATGTCAAATATTGAAACAATATGTCAACATATGCAATGAGGTCTCTGATTACCAGTTTCTTTATTTAAAATTTAACCTTAAAGTTTTGATACAAGAAAATATTCCTTTTTGCAATTTATGGTTGTCGCGGCCATAGAATCCTTTAATTTGTTACCAATAAAAAAGTGAATGTGGTATGGTTTTATATATACAAGTTTTACCATTTCTGTCAGAAATTTAGGTATTAAAATAATACCTTACACCAAGGAAACTGTCAAAAAAGACCAATCAAAGTCTAAGAGACCGACAAACTAGAGAACCAACAACCAAAAATATAGCAACTACAGAAATGGTCCTGACTTGACAAACAATCATAAATAATATTAAATTTGGGAAAGGAAATGCTTATCTTGTAATACTATGAGGTAAATCAAAAAATGGAGCACAACATAAGCTTCCTATTTTGAAATATAATAAAATATGACTCTATGAGATCTACATGGACTAGATAAAACAAGGGAGGTAACCTTACACCACCTATAAAACATTGTAACCTGGTCGAGTGGAGCAATTACACTTCGCAAGAAATTTCTGAAACAAAATTCTGAATAAACAAAATTGTTTCATTAAAATTTATATTGTTGGCTAGATTATACGCTGTTACTAATGAATTAATATTACAAAGAAGTATACACACTGACAATTGAACACAGCTTAATTCATAACATCCATTTTCCTATTTTTAAGTGCAAAGAAATATAATTCAATATTATGTCATTTATATCAAAGTTAACCAATGAAAAGGTTACTTGAAAATCTCGATTGCCAAAATTATCTACAAATATAAAGCTCCCCGAGTCCTCTCAAACAAAACCAAACTGGCAATTGTATCTTTTCATTTTAATCTCAAACTTTATTTAATATGCACCTACTGAAATTTATTACCTTATAAGTTTCTTTGTTTTCCTATAATTAAGAGAATTGCATTTGTACTGAAACCCAACAACAACAAAAAAATCTGCAATGGCCAGGTGGCAAAGCATGTACCTTAATAAATGGGGAATGGTTTTCAATTTGTTGGAAGAAAGTTTTGAGTCTGTGTCAAAAAGTTTAGGAAGATTTTATTACAAAATTATAAAATCAGAATCATCATTTTTACAATTTGCTACAAAATGACTATGTTGCCTTGTCTACAAAAATGGAAAATCA
Organism: Limnoperna fortunei; assembly: GCA_944474755.1. Classification (NCBI taxonomy): domain Eukaryota; kingdom Metazoa; phylum Mollusca; class Bivalvia; order Mytilida; family Modiolidae; genus Limnoperna; species Limnoperna fortunei. The sequence goes on along the minus strand of OX104121.1, from coordinate 70,050,256 downwards.
TTTCTTGAACAATTTCATGAGATCAGGTGCACAACTTCAATTCATGTGCAATCTTTCTGTGAAGTTTCCGAGATCTGGGTCGGAGGAATTGATTACACAAAGTAGATATCCTATTTTCTCTGCCTACTGCCTGCCCAACTTCACCATAATTAATGCAAACCCAGCCAAAAATGGAAAGTATTCATAACAGTATTGTCAAAAGTGTTAACATAAGAAAAACAACAGCTAAATACTATGCAACACTCAAATAAAGTCTGTATATAAGGCCATTAACTAAGGAAGCACCAAAATTATTTGTCATGATTTATGATGGCAGACCAAAATGAAAGACACCACTTCTTAATCAGGTTCCTTATTAATAATAGTTAAAAAAAGCATAACGACTCAAAATATTATAATTATTTTGTTTGGAGCACTATTTTTTTTACATTATTACCATTTTATTTTTAATAGCACATATAATGTACTTGAAGAATAACAATAAAATAACAATTCATAATCTTCCCAACACTACAAACCAACAATCTCTCATAAAAATCTCATTTAAACAGCATAACGACAAGCCACTGCTTATTAAAACGAAGTAGAATTTACAAATGTTCATATTTTTATGGTTATTACTTCACTTATATCTCGATATGGTATGTATAATGTGAAGGTGAGTTCAAGTAAAAATTCTCAACACATACATATATTTGCATCATAGAATATCGTTAAAAAATACGTCATAAAAATTTTTTTAAGGTAATTTATGATATTTATGGTTATTACACAACAGTAATATCATAATTATGGTATGTACAGTGTAGGGTTTGTATTATCCATGTTTTTGGGGAAAAGTACACAATATCTACCTGGACATGTTCATTCACAAAAGAAAACTTGAACATAATTAAATGTAAAAAAGATAAGTAAATATCTTGACAAATTTGTGAATTCATTTCTTCATAAAAATAATACGATTTGCAGACTGTAAATTCGGAAATTATGGCGTGCATTTATTATAACAATTCTGGGACCCCCTCAAAAAATGTGAGTTCATATTTTTGCGATCGGCTGAGGTAGCACTAAATGTAATGACAACGAATAATTATTCAGCAATTGTTAGTTTTTCTTTAAATGTTTGTCGTCTGTAATTAAACGATCTACACCAAACTGAATACACATTTCATATTCTAAACTGATTTACCTCTGTTGAAGATCACAAAACACTTGTCACGTGTCTTGCATATAGAGGTTCAGCGTGGGGACTAAAATGGTTGTTTGTTTACATCAAAGAAAAATCAATTATGTTGTGTACAATTAATTATTGTATTCAAATAAAATTGCTATGGTAGGGCTTTACAAAAATATGGTTACAACTGTATGCACGCTAGGTTGTGCAATTTTGTCAATGGATAAACGAAAGTAGAATCGCGAGTTTTAATTATTGCGATCACAGAATGATCGCATTATTTGCAATAATAAAACATCACAAAAATTTTTGCCTTTACAGTTTATAGAAATATATTTATTTAATTGGTTGATATTACTTCCAGGTTAAGGTTTTTATAGGAATTTATTTTTTGGATAAATGAAGTCGACTACGTTGACCAAACTATTGTTAGCATAAACCAGTAAACCCATGTAAACAAAGATGGCGACAGTCAATATCAACTGTGATTACAACTTATTTGTATGATAAATGGACTTAAATGATTGTTAAATTTAAAACTATTCTGGTGTTCAATAAACTTAATTGTATTTATTAAAATCAAAAGATGGTTTTTGAATAACATTTGGTATTTGGTACGTAAAATCAACAAAATAGTCATATATTAGGTCGACGATCCCTGCTACCAAAATACACAAGAAACATGAAATTGAGAATAACTTAATAGGAAAATAAATTTCTTAATGCAATTTTAAAGAATTATAAGGATTGAACACCATTTTTAATGCATTTATCGGTATATCAACAGGACCAACTCACTCACAAACATATCATAAAAACTTTTATTTGTTTGTGAGTGAGTTGGTCTTGAAATACTGATAAATCCACTGAAATCAGTCTTCAAGCCTACAATAAAAAAACAGCTGACATTGATATTTTAACTATAATTACTCCTTGTACACAGTTAAACAAAAAAAACATGTTAAAAGTTGGAAATAACATAATTTAATTATTAGCCAAAAGTTAACTGAATAATGAGACTTTGAATAATGAGACCAATAATATAACTGTTTACCTTGTATTTTTTTTTTTTAAACAAGAACTGTTTTATCCCATATTATTACAAAGTTGTAACCAATCATGACTTTTGGCAAACTTTTTTTTTATTAAATACATGACACAGTTATTGCATGATTGTAAAAAAGGATTTAATGTATGTATATAAAAGATCTTCATATTTTTTAAAGGGAGGCAACACAAACCGAACTACAAGCATAAAAACAAATACAACTGGAAATGAATATAAATGAAATTTAAACAGAATATTTATTTCTTTTACATGAATTCGTAAAATTTCCATCTTGATGTGGATAATTAACATTTATTTATTGTCTGGTCTAAAACCTTAGTAACTTTGCAAGTGAAAAACCTTGAGCTGAAAAGTCCTTATGACATATAAAAGGAATTGTTTAGCAATCGTCACTTTTGTATTTGACGAAAGCATTTGAAAACTGACATTAGATTAATAAGTCAATTTCGACACTTGAATCCCAACACACCTATACGGGTCTATTATAAACCTATCCCAATTACAAACAAATATTCTAGTAAAACATAGAACATGGTACATACCGTATTTTTGATATGTGTGCTGAATTTATGATATATATTATTAAAAATGTATATTAAATGCTTTAACAATACATCAGAAGACATTGTCAGCAAAAACACAGAAGAATCAGCTGGCATGATGATGAATGCAAAACAAAGTTAATATTAGTAGCAACGTTTTGTACTCTCAAACAATGATCTAATATACTACTAACATGCAAGTTTTATCAACCTCTCTCCTGCTGCATCACATTTCATATCACATTACACACTTATAATAGAGTCAATACACAACACAGCCAATACACATACCACATGACACACACTTAGTACACAGTCCACACATGCTGTTATAATACCACCTCACAGTAGCACATTTAGTACACAGCTGTCAAAATACAGCTTCAACCATATATATAAATAAATATATATATATATATATTGGTAATGAGACAATAACGATTTCTACCATACAACAACATAATATCTGTTGTTTCTATGTAGCCATATTAACATGACCATTGTATGACAAATGTTTAATAAGCAACAACAATAAGTTAGCCTTCCCGATAATACCCAACAACTAAATCACAGTTTTCTTCCTGCCAAATCAAAAGAAGCACAAAGCCTTTAACAGTTAACAATTATTCCTTCTTCAAAATGTAGAAAGACCACCTGACAGCACTTCTCTATTTCAATACTGTTCATTCAGTCGAATACTATCATCTTACTTTGTCAAATACTGTCTGTATGATTTCTGGCAGTGTCATTTGTGGATTAAATTCCAGTGGTTCGACTTCCACAGCATTAGTCCTATCTCGTATCTGGTTCCATTGTTGTAATACGTGATGATAATGTTCAGCCATGGAGTTGTTCTTTACAACTCGATACAGTCTTAATAATCCACGATAATCAAACTCTAGACCACTGTATCCATCTCCAAATAATCGTTTACCTGTAAAAAAAATGTGTTCATAGTAATCAAACTCTAGTCCACTGTATGAATCTACAAATAATCGTTTACCTGTAAAATAAAGGTTTGTACTAATCAAACTCTAGTCCACTGTATGCATCTCCAAATAATCGTTTACCTATAAAATATTGGTATTCAAATGAACAAAACAGAAAGGTCATTGGAGTTTATTTAAGATATTAACAACTTTTCTCAGATAAATAATTTAGATACAAAGGTACTAATAATGTGGAAAGCAACTCCTGTGTGCCATTTCATAAAGCGATCGTTAGCTTAACGTGCACGTTATCCCATTTAAATTGCACGGGATATCCAGCACGTTAATTAGCGATCGCTTTTATGAAACGACACCCTGGTATCTAATACTAGCATCTGTCGTCTGGAAAAATATGGCAGAGCAAAAACAAAATATAACCTTATCAAGTTTCAGAAATCTCTACATGTTCGAATTTAATCCTTCAAAATGTCAAGGAGAAGCTGCATATTATAACTGCTACCAACTGCCATTTTCTCACATGATATATAATTTTAAGTCAGTAGTTCAACATAAAAATTCGAGAGAGCTTACATTAAAGGGGATGCAGGACACTTTTCACTTAAAAAAATTTGTCAATGAATTTTCTTAAAATTCGCCAAATAGTTCGTTTTTTATACAAGTTATCATAATTCAAAATAAAAAATTGGGGTTTCAGAGCTTATTTTCGAGTGGTTGAGCACTGAAATTTTATATTTTCATATAGATTATACAGAGAAGAGAATACAAAAACACTAAAATAAAAGATTACACAAATTCTGTCCAATGAAAACTTCTGAATTTTTTATATAATGTCAAGTAATTGGTATACATTTTAGTAACGGAAAGAAAAATAGAGGTCCCTGAGTTAAATTTTTGTCAATTGCATAAAAACTAGTCAAATTATTATTAAATTTACCATAAATGTTCTATTTTGAAATTTTCACAAAAAATGGTGGTGTCCTTCATCCCGTTAATACTATACAATTCATGAGGAGTTGATGGGTCACAATACAAATAGTAATCCTGTGTAAACCAAAGATAAATCTCCACGCAAAGTATTCTGGGTATCCTACGTCAACACAATCATCTCTGCCATACCATTGGTTGACATTGTGAGAGATATCTCTCATAGAGGATAAGCTTCACGTACAAATGCAGTAATTGCAATGTAAACTGTATAAATAGATGATATAAAATTTAAAAAGATCTCATGTATTATTTTACAAACAACATTCTTTGTTTACAAACGTTACAAGCAGATGACAAATGTAGTCCCGCAGTAAATGGATAATGACGTGTAGCAGAGGTTATATCTGGGAACCAGTTATGTTCTCTGTGAGAGTGAGGTTAATCACAATATTTGTAAACTAAACTTGTGTAAACCAAATGCCTACTCCAAACATAACTTTCAGTTCCATTAGGGTTCACATTAACTTCTATGACTCTCCTTATACACACCTATTGCTATAGATCGGAGATATAATTTCTCGGCCTCGTCATACTTTTCCATATCGTAATTGTACAGTGAGGCTAGGTGTCCTATTGACAACGCCACCTCATAATCGTCAGCTCCTAAAAGTCGTTCTTTTATTTCTATGGCTTTTAAGTGCATTTCTTCTGCTTCCTAGAAGTAAACAGATAATATAATAATTAATAGGAAACATATTCAAGCTAGATACAACTGATGTGAATTCAAAAAGCTTTTTTATTTACAGTGTATTCAATGAACTCGTTAACAACTTGAGCATATTCCGTCAGGCAGTATGACAAAGGAGAGCACTGGTACTTCAAAATACCTTAGCTCTATAACTTCAATGATATCCCACAATTCCACAATATGGCATGATCATAAAAAGCTTCTGACAAAATTTCAATATTGTATCATTTATCATTGCTGAGAATAATTTGACGAAAAATGTTAACGGACTGTTACACATGCAGACAGAAAACAGTATACTCCCTATGGAGAGTGGTTTGACAAGAGACTGAACCACAACTTCAGCACATAAACCAATTCTGGGAAGCTACAAAACAGAACTCTACTTTACAGTATTACAAACATTATCGCCACAGGATATTTGATTATAATGTTCACTACATACTGACGCTCTTCTCTAATATTGTAAAATGTCTGTCTTTATTCTTCCATATATTAAACTGATTGTTTAACCACAAGTATGTCCCCTCCAATAGCCGGCAAGTTTTGCCCACACCCAGACCCACTGTAAATTCCCACCCACAGGCCGTTTTTGTTCAAATTACTAGTTTTTTAATACTTCTTATGCATATAGTTTATATATATAAACAAATGCACCAAGATTGCATGATATGCACATCTGAAGAGAGGCCTATACCAATAATTGTATCTGCGCTAATGAGACATAATTTGTCAAACAGCCCATATGCATATTATTGTTGTCAATGTTTCGGTACTCAAATTCAAATCTAACCTTCCAACAAATTCACAAAAAAGGAACAATGTGTTACACATCTACAATATCTAACAAATTAACCATTTCAAGCCGCAAAATAAAAAAAAAACATAATAAAAGCTTTTTAGAGATAGAGTCTGAAAAAAATCTCCCTTTTTCAGGAACAAGTCAGATAACTCTATTCCCAAAATCTTGGTTTTACCAAAAAACAAAAGGAAGATCACATTATCAAAATCAGGATAATTTTGAATGTCTAAAACCTAAACATCCACATTTTTTTCAGACAAGGTCCATAACAAAAATCTGACATTTACTAAAATTAGATTACTAGATTTTCCAGCACTTACATTATACCTCCTCATAGACTGATACAGTCTACCTAAGTTTCCATAATGCTTGGCAGTTTGTACGTTATTTTCTCCAAAAGCTTTTTTAGCAAGAGTTAATGACTGTAAATGGAGATCTTGTGCTTCCTGTAAAAATCTGTCTTCATCTTCCTTGTCATGGCTGTCTATTGCAATTTCTTCTAGAATTAAAGCTGTAAACAAAAGCCACATTTTAGATAGTTATTGTTAGTAGTTCTGAATTTTGTTTCCACAGACAAAAAAACTAAGATAAACAAAATTATGCTGAAAAAAGCACTTTGTCAGAAATTTCCATCAGGAAACTGATTTTAGGCCAATATTAAAAAAATGTGTTTTGCAGGCATTTGCATACCCAACCCCATTGATTGTGGGTAGGTAGGTAGGCATTTTTTTTGGTGGGTGCAAAAATGCCCTTTTCAGCATATATTAAATAGCCTTAAAATGCCGGTACTCTACATTGTGTAGGTTCTGAAATTTTTTAGGTCATACAGTTAAACCAAAAAACCATTATGGAGACGCCTGAAGTGAACATACAGAGTATCAAACGTTCTATTGCTAACTTCCATGACTTAATAGTAGACCAAGTCCCATTCCATTCTACTGCTGACTTCCGTAACTATATAGTGCACAAAGTCTGATTCCATTATATATATGGTATAGGCAACAAAAAAAAAACAAAAAAAATTCAGCTGTCAACGCACAAAAAATTTGCAGTTGGCTGCTTTATGGAAGGGTAGGTCAGCTAACGCCCTACAAACAATTTCTTTATTATGGCTATCAAGAACTACAGTCGAACTTCAGTAGCTCGAACTCGGATGGCTCGAACACCCGGGATTTCTCGAACACCTATCAAAGTACGGATTTTTCCCCCTATATAATCAATGTTAAAATAACTTCGATTTCTCGAACACCGATTTCTCGAAAACTCGAACTAAATCAGCAGTCCCAATACTAAAAATCCATTGAAAAAACCATGAATAACTCGAACTAAAATTAGTGACAGCTTGCATGACTAATTGGTCGTAAAAGGTGTAAAGATCGAAGCCATACCTGAAAAATGCCAAGCTTGATCTTTAATGGTATAATCCCTAATAATTAACCTAATTTTATCAATTTGTATTTATGTACTCATTTGTAGGCAAATTTGTTGAAGTAGGTTAAAATTAATTTAATTGTGCGCCAATAAATTGCTATCAAATCCGAATCGAGGCCATTGACATAATTACGTAATGTAATTATACTTATCAATCCTCGTGTATAAAATTAAACAAGAAATATAACAGTAAACATTTTTATTTGAATAAAAATCACAATACGTACTTAAAAATAAGATTTATATATGAAATGCAATGAAGAAACACAATTTTATTAATCCAATGTAACACAGGAAATTAACTGAAATATATAAACCGATATCGATTCCGGTTCGAACATGAATCATTTCCGGACATCACAAGTCCCGGTTTCTCGAACTCCCGATTTCTCGAACTATTTTAGTCGGCCCCTTCGAGTTCGAGCCATCGAAGTTCGACTGTATATAACAATAGACTTAAATCAATGTTTTCTTTAATTGTGTGAATGTGATTTAATGCCACTTTTAGCATTTTTTTACCTATATGATGGTATTTAGATTTTAATAGGAGAGGAAGAAAAAGCATTGTATGCCTTAAGAACCCTGATGAAGTGACGCACATATCTGCAGTATCAAAGTATGTATGTATCTAACACTCATGGTAAGCAGAAAACAATGTACGAAAAAGGTGAACTTGTAACTGACCTTTGACCCTCTTTGATGATGACAGTAACAGGTGATCTTCAGGTAAAATTGTCCCTAGGATGTCTATAGCCATCTCTGCATGTTCTCTGGAAAAAAAATCTCATGTAATATACATTTAGTTAGTTCGGCTTAAAATAAGTGATGTACTGCTTAACATTCAAAATATCATAACCTATCTGAACTGATCAATTAGTAAAACCTTTCATACCATCAATGTATAATTGATTGAATTGTTTATAGAGGTTCAGACATGACTCACATGAAATCTACAAAGGGTTTCAGAGGATAAGTAGAATATAAAAGTCCTTAACCTTCTGGAGATGACAGTTCCAGTAAAAGGATACAATTACCATTAATTTTATTTACTGAAAGACCCTTGTGTCTTTAACTCAATAAATTGTATGAGAATACTAACTTTTGATTGGCTAGAAAATATTTTCTATCAGAGGATGGAAGAGAAACAATCGTCGTCATGGAGACAAGCCACCTTCCTATATGGAACACTTACAGTAAATTGACCTTTTTTTTTAAATGTAAAATTACACTTATTAAATTGTTGAGTTTATTTTAATGTTTTAATTAATTTAGAAGTATTAACTACAAAAAACATATTCTCCATGGAGGGATAACGCAATTTTGTTGTACAAATTTAAATATAATTCCCCGATTATACAATGTGCAAAATAAAAATTTTATTAATCCTTAATTAACAATTAACAACATACCTCTAAATTTTCCTGTGCTGTATTCAGATACATGAACAATTACAGACAATTATAATTTTTTCTGTACTGAATTCAACTACCTGAGAAAATTTACCTGGCAGCTCTAAATTTTCCTGTGCTATTTTCAGCAACATGAGGTATTTACCTGGCATCTCTAAATTTTCCTGTGCTGTATTCAGCCACATAACATAATTTACCTGGCATCTCTAAATTTTCATGTGCTGTATTCAGCTACACGAGATAATTTAACTGCACCTCTAAATTTTCCTGTGCTGTATTCAGCTACACAAGATAATTTACCTGGCACCTCTAAATTTTCCTGTGCTGTATTCAGCTACACAAGATAATTTACCTGGCATCTCTAAATTTTCCTGTGCTGTATTCAGCCACATAAGATGATTTACCTGGCATCTCTAAATTTTCCTGTGCTGTATTCAGCTATATAAGATGATTTACCTGGCACCTCTAAATTTTCCTGTGCTGTATTCAGCTACACAAGATAATTTACCTGGCATCTCTAAATTTTCCTGTGCTGTATTCAGCTACATAAGATAATTTAACTGGCATCTCTAAATTTTCCTGTACTGTATTCAGCTACATAAGATAATTTACCTGCATCTCTAAATTTTCCTGTGCTGTATTCAGCTATATAAGATAAATTACCTGCCCCTCTAAATTTTCCTGTACTGTATTCAGCTATATAAGATAATTTACCTGCACCTATAAGTTTTCCTGTGATGTATTTAGCTCCTCGAGATATTTTACCTGGCATCTCTAAATTTTCCTGTGCTGTATTCAGCTACACAAGATAATTTACCTGGCATCTCTAAATTTTCCTGTACTGTATTCAGCTACATAAGATAATTTACCTGCATCTCTAAATTTTCCTGTGCTGTATTCAGCTATATAAGATAAATTACCTGCCCCTCTAAATTTTCCTGTACTGTATTCAGCTATATAAGATAATTTACCTGCACCTATAAGTTTTCCTGTGATGTATTTAGCTCCTTGAGATATTTTACCTGGCATCTCTAAATTTTCCTGTGCTGTATTCAGCTACATAAGAGGAATAAGCTAAATCTTCATGTGCAACCGCTACAAACAAGTTTTTCCCTCCAAACACTGACATTCTGATATCTAAAGCTGTCTGTAAACATAAATACTTAATATATTTACAATTTAACAAGATTTTTAGTTTAAGAGAAAAAAAATACATGCTAACAAAATAAGATTAAGTAGAAATAGTTGTGTGACAAACATTTTTTATTTTATTTGAACAAACTCCAACAAGCTTTTAAACTGATGAAAAGTGTAGATACCAATTTTACTGCATGATGAAAATAGCTCCATGTGCATCCAGTATGGTTTAAATGACTCAAATAGTACTTCATGGTTTTATAGAATCAAATAATTTTACAGTGACACATCTCTTTATGAACACAAAAATATAGGGTTATTGCATGAATATTGGGAAATATTGTCCTGAGCAAGATGCTATATTGCATGGGCTTGCAAGTGCAATATATCATCATGTGAGTGACAATATTTCCCAATAGAGCAAGATGCTATATTGCATGGGCTTGCGAGTGCAATATATCATCTTGCAAGTGACAATATTTCCCAATATTCATGCAATAACCCTTTTATTATATAGAAATAATTTTTGGGATGCTTTTAAGTGATTATTCATTATATTTGCTATTTTGTAATATTTTACTAGGTCCAGTGTTATCATATTTTCGCTTGGTCAATATTATGTTTCGTACTGTATACAGTCGATTTTTACTTTTGTTGGTCTATGAATTCTTCAACTTTACTTTTATCGACAATCAAATTCACATCCATTTGTTCAGTTTCAAGTGGTTCTACTAATTCTCTCCTCGAGAGCAGATCATGTGTGTAATTTTCGACCAGGTTTGTTTATCAAAGGACAGTAAAATACATTAAGCCAATGTTCGGAATACAGCTTCACTTTTCCCGGAAATGACATAAAAGGCCGAAATGCAGTGTAAAATATGAAAATATATTGCACTTTATTCCTACATGAAATCAAATGGGGGAAAATTATTACTATATAATAACACTGCCATCTTATTACTATATAATAATACTGCCATCTGAACTGCACTTCCTCAGTTTGGGGGGGGGGGGGGGGGGTTGACAGGCACGTCACCAACAGTAGATGAAATACCTTAACTGCTCGATCCCTGGTGGAAAAAGAATGCCATCTCATTGGATGATGATGCATGGTAGAGACCCTTATAGATTTTTAGAGTACATACTGTAGCACCTAAAGAATTCAAAATACTCCACCCATATTAAATTCAACATATTTGTCCTCTGTTCTACCAATTGTTCCATCCCATTTCCTTAAATGATTTGCTGTTTAGTGATTGATTGATTGGATGTTTGCTTTATGTCCAGCGAGCAGTATTTCAGCTATATTCAGGACGGGAACAAGTTAACAAACAATAAATCAATTGAAAAAGGGTCGTACGGGACACAGGGAACAAAATTTTGACTGCCACTGGAAAAGTATGGAGTATTGGGTAGGGTTGGCGTCTTAAGCTTTTTGTAGCGGCTACAATGAGCCTACTCTTTTTCGAAATCTACAAAAGGGATCTTTATAGTGCAAGGAGCGTGGCACTCTCCAAACACGTTACCCACTATGGTCCGCGGCCAGGCTTTCCGTATTATGACCTGACAACTCCCAAACAAGAGGGTCTCCTCTATCCGCTACCAAGGGTCACGTTGGGCTGCTCTGTGATTCGAGCACTGGGAATCGTCCCAGTATACTGACTTGATTTTGTAATGAATATACCTAATGAATACTGGCCTTAATAGTGGAAAAGAATATGGATAATCAAGGTAATGCACATTGGGCTCCACATGGCCTGTTAATAACATGATAACCTGATTACTACAATAAAAGCAGCAGTGATTGAGTGAACAGAGACAACAGACAATGGACAGACAAAGGCTCCACATGGCCTGTTAATAACCTGATAAGCTGATTACTACATTAAAAGCAGCAAAGATTGAGTGAACAGAGACAACAGACAATGGCTCCACATGGCCTGGTACTGACCTGATATACTTTAACAGCAGCAGTGATTAAGTGAACAGAGACAACAGACAATGTACAGACAAAGGCTCCACATGGCCTGTTACTAACCTGATATACTGTAACAGCAGCAGTGATTAAGTGAACAGAGACAACAGACAATGGACAGACAATTGCTCCACATGGCCTGTTACTAACCTGATATACTTTAACAGCAGCAGTGATTGAGTGAACAGAGACAACAGACAATGGACAGACAATGGCACCACATGGGCTGGTACTGACCTAATATACTTTAACAGCAGCAGTGACTGAGTGAACAGAGACAACAGACAATCACAGACAATGGCTCCACATGGGCTGGTACTGACCTGATATACTTTAACAGCAGCAGTGATTGAGTCAACATTCAACAGAAAGAAACCGTAGTCTAACAATGCATCAGCATAGGTAGGGTGGTGCATTCCAAACCTTTCTCTACAACGTACAACAACATTATATAACATCTCTTTTAATTCAAGTTTTTACCAATATTATTAATCTTTAATTTACTTGTATGCAGTGTCTTTCCATTTATTTTTTCACAGATAATAGTAATATTAACTTCACTAAAATTAATGTTTTACTTTATATTCATAATACTGACTTTACATTCTATTTTAAATTTTAACACTCCATATTATCCGCAATTGAACAAACATTTTGAAACTTTATAGCAAACCATAGAAGAGTGCCACCATGTGGACAAAACATGGCAGTTGTGTGTGAATGTATAAATTTCACTGTTTCCAACTATGAACAGTTTTCACATCTAGACATCCCAAAGGGGAATAACTGGTAAAGTTTTTAAAAGTGTTTTTAAACAAGTATTACATTGGTTTTAAAATTTGCAAAAATAGTTTTTTACCTGGCAAAATGAACTGCATGTTTTATCAGAATTTCAGCTTTTACAAATTCTCTTTTCACTACACATGCCTGAAATTATACAAATAGGTGTTAAAGGTGAAAACTGATAAATCCTGAATTGTATAAGTGGTGACAGGTGACAACTGATAAATCCTGGATTGTATAAGTGGTGACAGGTGACAACTGATAAATCCTGGATTGTATAAGTGGTGACAGGTGACAACTGATAAATACTGGATTGTATAAGTGGTGACAAGTGACAACTTATAAATCCTGGATTGTATAAGTGGTGACAAGTGACAACTTATAAATCCTGGATTGTATAAGTGGTGACAGGTGACAACTGATAAATCCTGGATTGTTAAAGTGGTGACAGGTGACAACTGATAAATCCTGGATTGTATAAGTGGTGACAAGTGACAACTTATAAATCCTGGATTGTATAAATGGTGACAGGTGACAACTGATAAACCCTGGATTGTATAAGTGGTGACAGGTGACAACTGATAAATCCTGGATTGTATAAGTGGTGACAGGTGACAACTGATAAATCCTGGATTGTATAAGTGGTGACAGGTGACAACTGATAAATCCTGGATTGTATAGGTGGTGACAGGTGACAACTGATAAACCCTGGATTGTATAAGTGGTGACAGGTGACAACTTATAAATCCTGGATTGTATAAGTGGAGACAACTGATAAATCCTGGATTGTATAAGTGGTGACAGGTGACAACTGATAAATCCTGGATTGTATAAGTGGTGACAGGTGACAACTTATAAATCCTGGATTGTATAAGTGGTGACAGGTGACAACTGATAAATCCTGGATTGTATAAGTGGTGACAGGTGGCAACTGATAAATCCTGGATTGTATAAGTGGTGACAAGTGACAACTGATAAATCCTGGATTGTATAAGTGGTGACAGGTGACAACTGATAAACCCTGGATTGTATAAGTGGTGACAGGTGACAACTGATAAACCCTGAATTGAATAAGTGGTGACAGGTGACAACTGATAAATCCTGGATTGTATAAGTGGAGACAACTGATAAATCCTGGATTGTATAAGTGGTGACAGGTGACAACTGATAAATCCTGGATTGTATAAGTGGTGACAGGTGACAACTTATAAATCCTGGATTGTATAAGTGGTGACAGGTGACAACTGATAAATCCTGGATTGTATAAGTGGTGACAGGTGGCAACTGATAAATCCTGGATTGTATAAGTGGTGACAAGTGACAACTGATAAATCCTGGATTGTATAAGTGGTGACAGGTGACAACTGATAAACCCTGGATTGTATAAGTGGTGACAGGTGACAACTGATAAACCCTGAATTGAATAAGTGGTGACAGGTGACAACTGATAAATCCTGGATTGTATAAGTGGTGACAGGTGTTAAAGGTGAAAACTGATCAATCCTATACACATATTTCTAAATTTGCAAATCATATAAGAATTATAATGGACTGTAAATAATTAAAAAAAAAGTTTCCAACTTAACTTGTAGAATAATTTCTAAAAATTTCTAAAGTTTTTTGCGGACTGCGACCTACAAATTTGACGGATTTCCACAGAAATTGATAGGCTTCCTACCAACCTGATATATAACAATATCCCAAAGTTTCATTCAAATCGGATGTAAACTTTTTGAATTATCATCCGGAAACCAAATGTGGACGGACGAACGGCCAGACATGAGGACCACTATATACCCCGACTCTGTCGAGCGGGGGTAAAAAAAATACAATGTAACTGGTATTGAAATGTTACATTCAAACATTAAACAATTTTAATATATGAATTGCATTTAAACTTATAAAACACTTTAAAACTGTAAAAGTAAGCAAAGTTATCTGATAATTCCAAATGCATAGTGGCACAAAATGAAGGCGGCAGGGACCTGATTATTATTTTTTACGGAAACAGCACATTTCCTGATTTTTATTTTATTAAAAAGACAACAAAAATTAGCATTGAGTCGGTACAAAAATGGATGCCTGTAGGCCTGAAAACCTTAATCTAATTGTATATGGCCTAAATAACTGTAAAATGGATGCCTGTGGCCTGAAAACCTTAATCTAATTGTATATGGCCTAAATAACTGTAAAATGGATGCCTGTGGCCTTAAAACCTTAATCTAATTGTATATGGCCTAAATAACTGTAAAATGGATGCCTGTGGCCTGAAAACCTTAATCTAATTGTATATGGCCTAAATAACTGTAAAATGGATGCCTGTGGCCTAAAAACCTTAATCTAATTGTATACGGCCTAAATAACTGTTAAATGGATGGGTGTGGGCATGAAAATCTGAATCTAATTGTATATGGCCTAAATAACTGTTAAATGGATGCAGGTGGGCCTGAAAACCTTAATCTAATTGTATTTGGCCTACATAACTCTTAAAACAGAATCTTTGTATTCTGTAGTTAAAGTGTCGATGAAATGGTACATTTTACCTAGCAATTATTTGAGTCAATCATCAGAAAATGAACAACAACTGACCTTACCTTTGAACACTGTCGTAAAACATTAACTATGGTCTGAAAAAGAAACATGTGTACAGTATATCTTGTTGTACATTAACATAATTGAATATCATCTAGACATGATAGGTTCAGACAGGTTTCTGGTAAATGGTTCCATCAAGTAGTAATGTCCAAGGCATGCAATCAAAAAATTTTACAACAACAGCATATTATACAGGTTTAAAAACTGCCTCTGTGGCACACTTTAAAAAAAAAACCATTTGAATTAATTTTCATCAGATGGATACTAAGTTCTATTTATGAGATTTAATATATAATGAGTTAATTTATAAACAGCACATAACTACTTTGTTACTAATACATACTTTACATGGCAGACTTGTTGACAGTTCTTGTACAGCCAGTATACAGTACTTCATGGCCTATAAAATCGTAACACAAATAACATCCAGTAATCATACTTTAAACTTTTTACTCTTAAGTAACATGTAGTCGGTGCTCTGCAGTAGTCGATTTGCACTGTGGTAATTGGTTTTATATGACTTAAGTAACATGTAGTCGGTGTACTTTGCTAGTCGGTTTGCACTGTGCTAGTTGGTTTTATATGACTTAAGTAACATGTAGTAGGTGCACTGTGGTAGTCGGTTTGCACTGTGGTAGTCGGTTTGCACTGTGCTAGTCGGTTTGCACTGTGCTAGTGGGTTTGCACTGTGCTTGTAGGTTTCACAGTGCTAGTCAGTTTGCACTGTGCTAGTTGGTTTGCATTGTGGTAGTCGGTTTTATATGACTTAAGTAACATGTAGTAGGTGCACTGTGCTAGTCGGTTTGCCCTGTGCTAGTCGTTTTTATATGACAGATAACATGTAGTAGGTGCACTGTGCTGGTCGGTCTGCACTGTGCTAGTTGTTTTTATATGACAGATAACATGTAGTGGGTGCATTGTGCTAGTCAGTTAAGCAACTTAGTATCCAGTGTTTAATTGAGTTAGAAAACACATCTATTATAACAATACAACATATAAAAGTATAACCATACTGCAGCTTAATAATTTTGTGGCTTGTTACTGTACTTGCTTCAATTCTGCCCTTTTCCCCAGTAACTATTTCTTGCATTGAAGTAAAAGTTTACAAAACTATTAACAGGATAATTTGTATATATATTTTTTATTTCACTGCTAAATGGAACTTGTATTGTCTGCTCGTTGCAAATGGGGTTTCATGCCATTTCAGCAATACCATTCAACTAGCTTTTATTAATCGGAGGAACTGGAAATCCTTGTTCGTTGAGGTTGGTGTCAAGTACATCTGCACAAAGTCAGGCTCACCGGGGTCTACATGCTGGTCAATGTCTAGTTACATGAACATTTTGGCGACTAAAGCCCCACTAACTTTACAACAGAACCTGCCTTATTTTATCGAAGCAAATCTAAACTGGTAATATTTTGTGAGGTAATGGATATGGACTAAAGGGCAGGACTTTTCACTGGAAATGTATCAAATGTAAGGTAGATATATGAAACTAGTCTAACTACTCACAAGGACAAGTCTTATTATATAGTACCTCATTATATTGACTCTCTGCAAAAAGAAGGGCACAGCATTCTGTATAATAAGCTGCTGTATTGACCCTGACCTCTTGACTTGTGACCTTTTCTAAGATCAAGGCTGCTAAGTGACTAGTGTTGTTTGCTTCTGTGTATTTACAGTTGGCATTCTGTACATGTAACAGTCTGAAAAAGTCATTACACATAAACACAATCAGTATCACATAAACACAATTGGTAACTGTCATTTGATGTTGTTTGAGGTTTTTCACCACTAGCTCTATCATGGTGTCCAGTTTTTATTGTAGGAGAAAAACCTGCAAACTTTGGCAGATCTTGCAATCCTTGTCAATTAAGTTCAGAGGTAAGTGCATGCTGCCTTAATTCCAGTTCTGACCCATAACCTCAGTGTTGACATGCTGGGGATTATAAAAGATGACCACAGAGGAAGCTAATTGTTATTTTTCATGGACTTTGGGGAATCCATTTTGGCCACAGTGTATATCCAATATATCTTTTGCTATAATAACAACTTTTAGTAGAATAAAGAAATAAGACCTGCCTAAAAATGGAGGTTTGTTTGTTTGAATATTGTTTAATGCCATTTTCAGCAATATCATGGCGTCCAGGTTTTTATTGGGGGGGGGGGGGGGGGGGGAAGCCGACCTACAAAGGAGAAAAGCCCCTGACCTTCGGTAGGAAAACTGGCAATCCTTGTTAATTAAGATTGAACTCCAGCCCACCCTGCCCTCAGTGCAGCTGGAACCTGCAATCTCATTGTTGACAGAACACGTGATCAATAGTAGACTAACCACACAACCACCGAGGCCCATAAAATGGAGGCTAAAATGTGCCAATATATGGTGAAATCAGGTCAAGTGTTCGAGCAATTATTGTGGAACTTGGTCATGTTTCATCAAATGTTGCCACCTACTTTGTGCATTTTTCATCATATGTTGCCACCTATTTTGTGCATGTTTCATCAAATGTTGCCACCTATTTGATGCATGTTTCATCAAAGTTTGCCACCTATTTTGTGCATGTTTCATCAAATGTTGCCACCTATTTTGTGCATGTTTCATCAAATGTTGCCACCTATTTTGTGCATGTTTCATCAAATGTTGCCACCTATTTTGTGCATGTTTCATCAAATGTTGCCACCTATTTTGTGCATGTTTCATCAAATGTTGCCACCTATTTTGTGCATGTTTCATCAAATGTTGCCACCTATTTTGTGCATGTTTCATCAAATGTTGCCACCTATTTTGTGCATGTTTCATCAAATGTTGCCACCTATTTTGTGCATGTTTCATCAAATGTTGCCACCTATTTTGTACATGTTTGATCAAATTCTACTGAAGATGGTAGCTATTTGTGTAATAAATTTCTCCTACAGTTTTCTGCCTCTCCAAAAATCTAAACACTGACTGCCTGTGATAGTTATATACAAACATCATATACTTACTTAACACTACATTCTAAAGCTCTACAATGACTGGCTGTAGAGTTCTCTGTCTGTGCTAGCTCAAGACAAATTTTATAAACTTTCTCTGCTGCATAAAACCATCCAGCATCACCAAGAAATCCACCTACAATTCATATACATAACTTTCTGCATTTTGTTTTTACATTTTAATTAATGTCTTGAAGTAATGTGTTAAAACAATGACTGACTTTTCACCTTGTTATTTACCCTGACAGACAAGAAAATATTTATTTATCTCTTTAATGCTTCTCACCAAGTTAGCAAGTGATGTGCATATCTAACTCACCATTTTAAATATGCCAGCTCTTATGAGAAACTAACTGATATTTAATCTCCAAATTTTAACCAGTCTGCCATTAATACCTTATCTTTGACTTTTCACATAGGTTCTTTTGTTATATATAATTTTGTTCATTACTTTTATGTAGTAGAAAATTGTCCATTCTCTTGTGTGTATTACTGCTAAAATAATTTTGCTTTAAAAAAATAGAAGTATATAACATGTGTAACACCCAGCTTATATTAACCAAGCCAGATTTATCAAAACTTTTGATATTTGTTCTATTATTGGTCTTAAATCCCTGATAATCAAATACACAATCTCCTATCCATTACTATGAATTCATAACATGTCTGGGACATTCAATCGTTTTTAGCATGACCACAGTAAAGAGTAATGGCTAAAATGCATAAATCTGCTTAACAGTTGTCTGAAATAAAGATTGAAATGCACATTTCAACAAGTAGCAATAATATGTGATATAAGTGTTTTTCTCACACATGTGTATTTAATGATTCATTTACTTCAGTGACACACCTATGAAAAACTTAATTTTTTAAGTTGCAGCAAAAATAACACTTGACCAGTTGCTCTTGTTGAATACAAACTGACGTGGGGTCAGGAGGATTCCCACTCTTAATATTTTCTTGTTCATACATGTATCCACACTCCTGCACAGAGAAGATAACTGGTTCCCAGATATAACCTCTGCCACACGTAATCCCCAACTTACTGCGGGACTACAATTGTTCACCTGCAAATGATGTTTGTAAACAAAGAATGATATTGGTAAAAAAAATACAAGAGTATACACTTTTGATACGGTTTTACTTAAAAAGTTCTGCATTTTCAGGAGAGGCTTATCCGCCATAAAAGATAGCTCTCATAGCGTCAACAATGGTGTGACAGAGGTAATTGTGGTTGACATACCCATAATCCTTTGTGTGAGACACATGTTTCTCCTTGTTAATATAGTTTACCGAGAGATAGTCCAAGGTGGATAGCTTTTTCTTTTGACGACTCATCTAAACATGTTGCTGTTGAGAACTGACTGGAAAACGCATCAGCTAGAATATCAGAAACTCTGACACCATGGTCCATTAAGGCTTGGAAACAGTGATGAAGTAAATGTCTGGAAAAGATTTAAACAAGTGTCTCATTGTGTAATTAATTAACTAAATTTTGCATGAATAACCATTTAATAGTTATCCTGACAGTTTCCTTGATCTAAATTGTTTATTTTTATTCAAATTAGCTCATGCTAGGTCAAAATTATAGGGAGAAGTCACTTCTCTTTTTGGGGACTGACAGGGAGAAATAGGTGGACAACAGGCCAGGGATAAGTTGCATTGAAGGTCATGAAAGCGTCCTGTTTTTTAAAATAAGTGTTGGCATTGTTGTTTGATTAACTAATCAGAATACTTATATCACACATTTTCATAAATACATGTATTAAAAAAAGACTCAACTGTCACAAAGCTGTTCATTAAAATAAATATTTCTTTTTTATTAGTACACAAATTGATTGAATTATAAACAGATAAATGAAGTACTATTAGAACTAGAAGTAGAAAATTACATCAGTGACGCACAATATATTATATAGTAAATGTAAAAGCCAAAATACTATTTTTTAATTATTTTTATTATGTTTCTATTATTGCAATACTCATTTCAACACTAGAAGCATCGTATATGCAACCTCCGGCACCAAATTCATATCCGCACTGGGAATTGTCACGAGATCTTTTGCTGGTTTCCAGAACTTTGTATTTTCAAGCTAAGCTTGATATACCAAATAAAAGTCAAATGGGTACCAGCTTACACTTTGTGGCACATAAACATAACAAACATGAAGCTGTATCAAAAATACGAAGATTTCTTACCAAAATGGGAATAATATTTAAAAGGCAAATTCACTTCGCTTTTGAAGATGATCAAAGGCGAAGTGGGACCATAATAAGGCGACTTCTTCACCCAGGTCCCCTTCCAATGTGAGACTTGCTACATACCTTAGTTATGTCAATACTTGATACAATTTTAAGTCCTGGAATTTCCTTAAAACTACCATGGATTTTTTCTGGGATGTGTCTATGTGTCAGAGAAAATGTAATATTTGCAGAGCTGCTAGGCAGTAACTGTTTTATTACACGAATAAAACCAACAAATCCTTGAATCATACATAAAACTAATATTTAAAATGCAAAGGACGGGGGTTCTATAAGGTACTGTAATTCGGATTCTCATCCCCCTGTAAAAACTGAACACTAGGATAAAGCTATAAAATATTTCCATAAACAGCATTAAAACACTTTAAACATTTGAAAAACATTATTTCTACAGGGTTCTCACTAGGATTTTTTTATGGTGAGTCCTGGGACTCATCACTTTTTGGAATGATGAGTCCCAATCTGTCTTGGTGAGTCCATAAAGATGACTCGAACCAAACTACCGGTACTGCATGACGTTACCATGAGTAATACATTTAGTTTTGTTTTGTAACATTATGAACATCTTCATGTTTTATTTGATACTTAAATCCCCGTTGAAACCCATGCATTACTACATGACAGCTCAATCTACATGTTTCCAGAATGAAAAGATATTAAAAATATTTTTTTTGGTAGTTTTGCTTTGTGTCGACCTTATATTTTATGATATATTTCCGTTCACTGTCTGGGTGTACTTAGAAGTAAGAAGTTGGTCAGGGTTGAGGCATTTTCAATTCAATAATGGAGTTTGCTGTGAAATTTATTTAAACTTTTCAAACTTAAAAATGTAGGGTTGTAATCTTCAACTGAGATAAAAATTTAGTTTGAATGAGCATGGAAAGATACACATAATTTTATTGTGACCATATTTATATATCCCAAGATATTAGTATCATTTTATGAATTAACACCATTATTTCTGTTGGTTCTTTGAAGTCTGCATGGCTTCATCTGGGAGAAAATGTATGGGTTCAGTGGGATAAGAGGCAACACCTCAGTTTAAATATTTAGACTAATTGTATAATACATAAATTTCAAAGCTCTATATTAAAAGTAGTTATTAAGTTATTCAACAAATTTTATAAATTTTGTTTAAATTTCCTAATCCAAAACTTGACAATATTTCTGCTTAACCTCATCTAAAATAACAAAAGTTCATTTGACATTTAATCATTACAATAATATTTTTTAATCATTGCAATCAGGTCACAAGTGTTTCAATTAATCACATTTTTAAAACAGCGAAAACGATCTTTCAGATTTTTCTGCTGCAAATATTTTCTAAGTAACCTTTGACTTTGAATTACATTATTGGTTATGTAAACCAGCAAATATTCCAAGCTCTAGCTATTCACTGATAGGTAATGGAAATAATTAATTTATTATTCAAATAGAAAACTTTTTAAATCAAGTTGCAAGCCGTTTAAAAACCATGAACTCAAAATGTGTTTGTTTACTTGGCGCGATGTACTAGAAAGATATTATTATTATAGTTTATAAAAACTTTTTTTTTAAATACATCACAAAAAAATTATTTAAATCATGTTAAGATTGTTTAGATTTTTGTTAATTCAGCCACTTTTATCGGTCATCGTTCACTGTAAGAGATCAAATATATTTCACCTGCTGTGCATCACAGTTAAAAATAGAATTACATCCGGTTGTAAAAGTGTCATTCGGTATATGGTTTAGGTAAATGACGTGCTGTTGATTTTAGGGACGCAAATGATTTGACTGCGATGCGTCCCGAGAATGCACGGAATCTAGTAATGGCGGGTCCCACACAATTTTGACGCGTCTTAACGAGAACCCTGTTTCTAACTACACTGACCTTTTATCGTTTACATGCAGCACCTTAAGGAAAGTATCCAACTCTGAAAATTCCATACCTAGCTGACATAATCTTCCCTGGTTATATAACTGTAAAACAATGGTGTATTGAATTATTACATACCACAATTAATGCTATAAAGTTAAAATAAACATTCTATAGACTCATTTGTATTGTTTTATTGAATCTATTGTTAACACCTGTGACATGTTTCCTTTCTGTCTCACAAATCATAAATCTCAGGGGTTGCGCTGGGCTTCGCAAATGTTGCCATTTGCGATTTTTTATTTCAATTGGCGACAAAATATTGTCTTTGGCGATTTTTTTGGCGCCAGTAAATCTTAGTTGCAAACTGAACGAAATTACCGGATATAAGACCATAAATTAGTTAAAGGTGTTCCTTTAGATCACTCCCACACATAAGGATTAAAATTGTACACAATTTACAGACAGTTTATGGCTCTAACAATTGTTAACCACAGTAGGTGTCAAAAGCGTAGTATTGCGTCATTGTTGATCGAATGTAATTTCTTTGATCTTGCTTCACTGAGAAAACCAAAATTTCAAAGATTAGAAATCTCAAAATAGTACAAGATAAAAGTTTCTGAACAGTTTTTTGTCTTTTCTTTTCATTTTTCCAAACTATGGGTTAGAATTATATCGAGGACAAAATGTTGTACAAAAATTCTAAAAATAAATTAAACAGTGCAGTAACTTCCCTTGCTTTTCGGAAAAATAAACAAATTTACACAAATGCACCTGGTAGACTTCTCAAAATTTGTATTGCAAATATTAACGTAAATACACATTTTAAACAATATATTTGTAAGAATTTGGTGGTTAATTATGTATTAAATTAAAAAGTTAAAAATAAAATTGAGTATTTTACCTTTAGTGCTACATTAACTGGAATTCAATATGTCAATGGAGATGCAGTGTTACTGTCAACCATGGAATCAATTATGTGGTTGTGAATTACTTGAATTAAACTTTTTGTTAAAAATAAAGATACAGCATTGAATTTACTGTCCTCCATCCTTTTGTTTTTCAACTTACCTCCTATTTACTTTTTATCTTCCCTACTACATGTATATAGCAGGAGAAATTTATAACTTTAACATAACCTATACATTAAAGTAGGACATATTTGAAGTTTTGTGCTACTCATGTCTAATCCTAATACTGTCATGCTTAATAGAATGAAACTTTCTTGCAAAGTAAACATCAGAGTGTGTGTCAATGACTGTAAATGACAATACACATGCAGAATATATTGGTGCCACATTTTGGAAATTGGCGACAGAAAATTGCAGTTGGCGATTTTTTTGGCACCAACTTTTTAGAACCCAGAGCAAGCCCTGAATCTAGTTATTACTTTAAAAATAATTTTAATAGTTGTATAAATTACCAATTTTAAAGAGAAAAGTGGCTAAAATTGCTAATAATGCAGGATTTTGAGTCCAATACTAGTAACTTGGTCCATATAACTTAATGGTGGGCCTAGGTGACTGATAAACACCTTGTTATTTTTTATCCTAAATTCTGAAATTGTTATCTGTTCAAATATTGTCATTTTTCTCAGTGTCTGCCTGATAATTCAATCTTAAATTAATCTTAATTTTAAGCAACACAATACATGTGCTGAACAGCAGAAAGCACCAAATTTACTTCTATGTGGTGATAAATGTATATAGTAACCCCCAAAATTTGAAAAAATCTATACTTCTTTCCCCCGTGGAGAGAAATCAATGTAACCATTGTAATGTTGCTGATTGTGAACTTTAAAGATTTTACAAAACTGCAGCATGTTTAAATTTTTGTGAATTAATTTTATGGTCTTAATTTTAAGAAACATACTTGATACATTGTATGTCAAACAAGATAACACAGAAAATTTTCTTGAGTAAATTATCCTACAAAACGATGTTACCAAATGCTTTTCAACAGGAATCAAATTAATTTCAAGTATTGGTGAATAAAATACAGCATGCTATAGTTTTTATGTTTCTATATTGTTTTATTGTTTGTGCTTAATTATAGAGCTCATCTTGGAATACTTAACATTTTGACAAGTTTTTTGGAATCAAGTTCTAGCTTTTATGCTACAATATATATAATCTGACACTTTTCATGCACCATAACCATATAACTGGAATTATCTTTAATCTGATTTAACTGTCTTTTAACTGGCTAATGTGTCTTTCATAATTATTGTATACCTTCTCCATCATGTGATATAATATCATTTCCAAACACCCCCCCCCCCCCCCCGCCCGAGATGAATCTTTATTCTTTTGAACCAAATAAAAACAACAAGACAAAAACAAAGTAATAAAAGTTAATAATATATTGAAATTCATTAAGTAAGTTAATCTGGAAAATCTTAAATTTGCACTAAATATATATTTCTTCATCCTTTATTTAGTAAAAATATGTTTGTTTCTGCATATCTGATGCTGATGTGGCGGTTAAGGCCTACAACTAGATGGAGTTGTTATAAATTATTAATATGGACATTATTTCAATTATTATTAACATGTATGTGTGATAAGAGCTTTAAAATGGACTTTGCAATTGTATTTTGATGTTTAATAATATTTTTTGAATGATATAAGTAATTGTTAATAATTTTGTAATTTAATGCATGGCATGATATATACCTTTTCATGTGTTCAAATAGATTTTGATTTTTGTTTAAAATCATGTGTGTTATATGACTTATTATTGGAAGTCTAGACTATCTACATAGGCATAAGTCTTTACAGACTATGATTTATGTCAGATCTCGCTATATGTATAAACTATGTTTTATTTGCACTGCTATTTACAGTGATTTATATAGCTTATTTTATATTTTAATAAACGTTGCAACTTGTACTTTGTCTAAATTTGCCCTGTCCAACGATGAGGGTTCAAAGACTCGGGTCCCTGTGTTCGAATCCAAACAATTTTTGTTAACAAGGGGTTACGATGTAAATATGGTCCTGGAGTTGTAAGTTGTTAATGCATAAATAGCAGCCACTGGATAAAAAACACTGCAGAGATTGCAGAAGCATGGTACTAATTGTGGCTTAGCAGCTCGCACTCCGGTTGATTCAAAACCCTTCCTGTTACATTTTTGGTTTCCAGTGTGGGGACCTGAGGTGAAACCTTTGCTCTCTCATAGGACCTGAGGTGAAATATTTGCTCTCTCATTGGACCTGAGGTTATTGCAATAAAAACTATTTTTGTCAATTAAATTGTACATTTGATAAGAGTTTGAAAGTTAGTTATTTTGAATTCAATAATTTGAAGATTTAGAAAAACGTCTCGCCTGAATTCCGCATCAGTAACGAAAATAAATTTCGTCATAAGCATTACATACATAGCATTAATTATGAGCAGCGGCCTGTATACCAATTATTGTCACCATACTATGCATAGTTACAGAGGAACTGTCCTAATACAAAAACTTTAACGTACTCGCTGAACCATTAAATTGAGGTCAAGGTCAGGTGACACCTACCAGACAATCATTTACTATTCATCAGCAACCTATATACCAAATATTGTCATCCTACCATGCTTGGTTACAGGGGAACAGCAGTAACCTAAAAACTTTAAGGTAGTCACTGGACCGTGAAATTGAGGTCAAGGTCAAATGGCACCTACCAGACAGTCATGCACTATTCTTCAGCAACCTATATACCAAATATTGTCATCCTACCATGTGTAGTTACAGAGGAACTGTCGTAACCCAAAAACTTTAACGCAGTCGCTGGACCGTGAAATTGAGGTCAAGGTCAGGTGACACCTACCAGACAGTCATGTACTAGTCATCAGCAACCTATACACCAAATATTGTCATCCTACCATACGTAGTTACAGAGGAACTGTCGTAACCCAAAAACTTTAACGTAGTCGCTGGACCGTGAAATTGAGGTCAAGGTCAGGTGACACCTACCAGACAGTCATGTACTAGTCATCAGCAACCTATACACCAAATATTGTCATCCTACCATACGTAGTTACAGAGGAACTGTCGTAACCCAAAAACTTTAACGTAGTCGCTGGACCGTGAAATTGAGGTCAAGGTCAGGTGACACCTACCAGACAGTCATGTACTAGTCATCAGCAACCTATATACCAAATATTGTCATCCTACCATGTGTGGTTACAGAGGAACTGTCATAACTCAAAAACTTTAACATAGTCGCTGGACCGTGAAATTGAGGTCAAGGTCAGGTGACAACTACCAGACAGTCATGTACTAGTCATCAGCAACCTATACACCAAATATAGTCATCCTACCATGCGTAGTTACAGAGGAACTGTCGTAACCCAAAAACTTTAACGTAGTCGCTGGACCGTGAAATTGAGGTCAAGGTCAGGTGACACCTACCAGACAGTCATGTACTAGTCATCAGCAACCTATACACCAAATATTGTCATCCTACCATGTGTAGTTACAGAGGAACTGTCGTAACCCAAAAACTTTAACGTAGTCGCTGGACCATGAAATTGAGGTCAAGGTCAGGTGACAGGTGACTGACTGGCAAGTACTCATCATAAGCTACCTCTGGACCAAATTTGATGGACCTAGGGCTTGGACTTACAAAGATATGAAGCAAGATGTCAAGTGTTTACGCCGCCGCCGCCGGATTCCCATACATATGTCTCGCCTCCAGCGACTTTCGTCGCAGGCGAGACAATAAAAACTATTTTTGTCAATTAAATTGTACATTTGATAAGAGTTTGAAAGTTAGTTATTTTGAATTCAATAATTTGAAGATTATAATTTTTGTCATGCCGTGTACATGCTTTCAATTAAGTATATTTTCAGATCAGAGTTTAGCTGATGTATGTATTTAATAGTATTTAACATTTAGATTTAAAGTGAAACTGTATGTTCAAGAAAAGTTTACCTATTAATATATATTGTTACACACATGCAAAGTCATGTTATTTTTTATACTCATGAAACTGAGATAGATGTGAGATTGTACAGAATTAAATATTCGTAGACCCATAGAAAGCGCTCGTCAATCTTTCATTTTATTTTACGTTTTTGCTTTATTTATATGTTGTTTATGTAGATTATTAGCTTAGATGCGACTTGACTAACATGAATTAAAACGCAAAGAAGAGCCTCTGGTTCATGTAGTTCCCAAGGGTCTATATAAAAAGACTGGTCACGGTGTGATTGCTTATTCTTTGTGAAAGTCTCTTAGACATTCATACAGTCTGTGATACATTATTAACAGTTACACAAGCCATAGCACTTTACAATGCATTTTGCTGGACGAATATTCATTGTACATGTATTTACTATTGTACTTATTTATAGAATTTCTTTTCAGTCAGAGTGACAATATATCTTAATATGAACTGATTGTTCTAAGATGTGAGCGCATGACATCTTTAGAGACTGTGATATAAACTGTGGTTGACATTCCTATTACCTTGTTTTTGGAAA
Source organism: Limnoperna fortunei (assembly GCA_944474755.1). Taxonomy (NCBI): domain Eukaryota; kingdom Metazoa; phylum Mollusca; class Bivalvia; order Mytilida; family Modiolidae; genus Limnoperna; species Limnoperna fortunei. The sequence continues at coordinate 70,022,150 of OX104121.1, read as the reverse complement.
CTCATATACATTCGTTTTTAAGGAGGGAGGAATGTGTCAGTTAAGGCCTACAACAAGATGGAGTTACCTGCCTTAGTGTTTATAAATGATTGATATGGACATCATTTCAATTATTATTAACATGTTTGTGTGATGAGAGCTTTAAAATGGATAATTGTATATTGATGTTGGAATATTTTGAATGATTGATTATAAGTAATTGTTAATAATTTTGTAATTTAATGCATGGCATGATACCTTTTCATGTGTTCAAATAGATTTTGATATGTGTTTAAAATCATCAGTGTTATATGGCTTTTTATTGAAAGTCAAAGTCTATTTACACCATCTACATAGGCATAAGCCTTTTCAGACTACGATTTATGTCAGATCTCGCTATATGTACAAACTATGTTTTATTTGCACTGCTATTTATATAGCTTATTTTATATTTTAATAAATGTTGCAACTTGTACTTTGTCTAAATTTGCCCTGTCCAACGATGAGGGTTCAAAGACTCGGGTCCCTGTGTTCGAATCCAAACAATTTTTGTTAACAAGGGGTTGCGATGTAAATATGGTCCTGGAGTTGTAAGTTGTTAATGCATAAATAGCAGCCACTGGATAAAAACACTGCAGAGATTGCAGAAACATGGTACAAAATTTGTGGCTTGGCAGTTCACACTCCAGATGATTCAAAACCCTTCCTTTTACACTGATAAAGGTTGTAATACAGATGCCATATCACAGGGCAGATATGGATATCCCTGCAACTGACTGTAATAATTATCTGTTGTAATAGATGCAATATAAAAACTTGTTTATTATAGCCTATAGGAGATAAACCCACAATGGCTTAAAATTTTCATACGTTATGACTATGTCATACATCATTACATCATTTGACTTAACATTATAATTCCCGATTTAAAAAAAAACGACATCAATGATGAGTTTCTCTCTTATCAATATATAAATATATCTGAGCTAGGAAAGACGATATCATTTATAAAATAATGTAAACAATATAAATGTGATATTTTCTCGAGGCTGAAATCTGAACACCCTTATACGGAATGCCCTCGGGCTCTTAAATCATATAGCAACCTTATAATAAACATCGAATTGAACACTTTCGGGTAAAGTCTTTACGTCTCTCCTGTGTCGGTAATAGGAGGCAACAGTTGCCGAAACAGCTGTATTGTACAAAGAATCGGGAACCCAGTCTAGCTGCACAGAAGCAGACGCCATGTTGAATGTAAATTGTTTTTTGCGACACCTGTGTTTGATACAGAGTTATCTTCCTTTCAATTTCCGAGAACAGTCGGAAGGTCCCGAGTGCTGTTTGGGTCTGTCAACGCAGGTCAAGAGGTGAAGGCTTCGCTGAAATCAAGGTATGTATTACCAATTATTGTCTTAGACAAATTTGCAAATTTGTGAAAACATCTTTCCAAATAACTTTGAATCTTAAAAGTTTGTGAAAAATGGACTCGCTATAATTTAGGACAAGTTGATAAGTTTTCGATATAAGAGAACGCAGTGTATAAGCCCATATGTTGATTTTTAATTTTCAGGTTATCTTTTTCCCACTAAACTAATTTACAGTAAGTAAGTGTTGATGGCATTTGACAAAACATGCTGCATGTGCGCGGTATCTTCTGGATCAATACGCTATAGTTGGTAAAATCGTAAAAAATGACCTTTTGTGTTGATATCGAGTTTTGCTTTATCTATGGTTCAGTAGGTTTTACTAAGTGTCAGTTAAAAACGATCAAATTACATCTTATTATAGAAATTTTTACCGGTGACCACATATGCTTGTTTTGTTTTTTTTAATTTATGCATCTACCTGTTGATGTTGTCTGTACTGTGCATGTAAATTTAAAATTACGTTTAAACCAGCATAATTGATTGCAGCTAATAATATTATTTTCAACGTCAATCTGTCCTAGATGTGCCGTAATATATCGCTTGTGTAGGTTATATAATTATTTGTCAGATCTATATCAGAAACTTACTTTTATATGTCAGATTTAAAAATGTCACTATAATTTCGGCGCAATGTAGTACAGCATAGGAAGAAATCAAAAATATTGTCATAGCATCGATCAGTATCCGTATCCGACCGACCATAGCTGGCATTAACCGTAAACCGATCATAGCTGACAATAACCGTAACCGATCGATCATAGCTGGCAGTAACCGTAACCGATCGATCATAGCTGGCAGTAACCGTAACCGACCGATCATAGCTGGCAGTAACGTAAGAGATATCAATGCGCCATATCACGGAACCATCTACCTGCTATAGGCGTCCTGATACATAATTTGCGATATTTCTTCTATATATTAATTAATCCTATAAGCAGAAATTAATGATCAAGTTTGAACTTAGCTCAGTATGGGTGATCTCATCGTCGGAAACCACTTACCGGTAGCAACGCGAGAACGCGAGCGGACGTGGGTTTCCGACGATGGGTAGAGCTTTGCATTGTAAGGTCGCGTACCAAAATTATATTCGATGCTCCTTCCCGCAATGATACTCGAACCCGCATTCAATACTGATGCGTAGGGTATCTTTCCGGGTACTCCGTCTTTACTCCCCAATGCAAACTAGACGCCACGATATAGCCGAAAAATTGCTGAAAGTAGGGTTAAATATTATTCAAACAAAAAAAACCTTCCCTCCACCGGGTGATCACAGTAAAAATATAAAAAACATGGTTATTGTTGGTACAATGACACAATTTTAAATTGAAATCTACTTAAAGGTGTAGCTAAACACGTTCTATGCTAATCTTTCATTAGAAAACTATAGCTATTTGATTTCATAACGAACAAAAGTGCGTCTGTGCACTTATTTGTTTGTTTTTTTAGTAGTGCTGTAGTGGATTCAACAGGTTTAAACAGAAACTGGACTATATTTATTGGCGGAGAAAGCCGATTAAACGAAATGTCAGAGTTGAATTTGAACAATATAGTATGTTTTATTAAAATTAAGGGTACACAAGAGACAAGCTTAGCTAGCAATGACAATACAGACATGTAGATATAACAGAATAAAGTGAGTAAAATTAAAACGTTGCAGAAAAGATGTTCGTCGGTTTTATTTATTTAAACTTATCATTATTTGTTTCAGATACCATGTCTACTATCTGCGCTTTATGCGAGTCACAAAATAAATCTACTACTACCGACCACAGCTGTTGTATGTTTGAAGGGGAATTGTGTTCCGAATGTCTAAACCAACGAAACTGTTCATCTTCGTCCAATAAGGTTATTTCTGAAGATGACGATAAACATTGTGTGTTCACTGAATCCGAATATTGCCAAGAGCACAACCGGAAGTACCAAAACTACTGCCCACAACACAACAGTCTCTGCTGCTCGGTATGCCTTTCCAAGCACCACGAACATTGTAATTACATTCTACTTGAAGACGTTATAACAAATGTGAACTCATCCACTGTGATTGACAAAATAGTTCAGACATTAGACAACCTCAAAATATATATACAGAACATTGTTAGTGACCGAAAACTAAATATAGCGAAAATAAATAATCAAAGAAAAAATATAGAGGAGGAGATTAAGAACATTCGCGATAGGATTAATAAACATCTTGACAACTTGGAGAGACAAATGCTGACAGATCTAACTGCTGCTGAAGATGAAGTCGAGTTGGAGATGGAGACTTTAATAGAAAAACTGAATGTCCGAGCCAGCAACGTAGAGGACTTGAGAACTAAAATGTCTGATGTGAAACAATCCGCATCTGATCTTCAGACTTTCCTAGGCAGTAAATTTGTCGAGCTTGAATTGGAAAAGGAAGAAGACTTAATACAAACCTTAACAGACGATGGAAGCCTACAACAAGTTGAATTAAAATGTAGAATAAACTCTAAACTATTAGATACTCTGTCAAGCACCAAATTGTTTGGCTCGGTTTCGGTTGAAAGAAACCCACCAACGTTTGTCATAGAAACAGAGATGGAAAGGAAATCTCAGTCACTAGTCCCGGTCTCGAATACAGTAACCAAATCAATAGAAAAAATTCGTCCAGTTCTCAGGATAAAATTTTCGATTCCCAAAGGCAGTGACGGTACAATCAATATAACAGGATGCACCGTTCTTCCCAGTGGCAAGTTAATCTTTGTGGACTGTGATCGGAATCGAAGACTTTTAATTATGGACGAAAATGGAACGTTAGATAAAGAAATCACCTTGACATCACACAAGCCATATGACGTAACTTATTTGAGTGAGACGTTACTTGCTCTCTCTTGTTGGTGTGAGAGTAAAATTTTAATTGTTAGTGCGGTAACTACCAAGATAGATAGGACTATCCACACCAGTGAACCGTGTTACGGGTTAACCCAGAGTCCTGGAAAATTGATCTGTTGTGAACGGAAAAAAGGAATAAAAGTAGTCCACGTAGGAGACAATACGTCGGCATACGTAGTCAGGCGGAAGGATATACTAAGTCAGACATACGTAGCAGCCTTTGGAGATTACATATATCATACAAATAACGAAAACGACACCGTTATTTGTCATGATATCAGTGGACAGAGTGTCTGGGAATACAAGGATGAGTCCGTCATGAAAGGACCGTACGGTATAGCTGTCGATAACGACTCCAACGTCTTTGTAGCGTCACAGAATAACAACAGCATCGTGGTGATATCATCTGATGGGAAGTACGGAATACAGCTGCTTCTTGAAGAGGATGGAATTAAATATCCATTGGCAATATATTATGACAGGCAACGAAATAATTTATTGGTGTCAAATTATAACGGAAAATGTTTGGTTTATGATGTTGACTACATATAGACATAAATGTTTGGTTTATGATGTTGACTACATGTAGACATAAATGTTTGGTTTATGATGTTGGCTACATATAGACATAAATGTTTGGTTTATGATGTTGACTACATATAGACATAAATGTTTGGTTTATGATGTTGACTACATATAGACATAAATGTTTGGTTTATGATGTTGACTACATATAGACATAAATGTTTGGTTTACGATGTTGACTACATATGTTTGCTTTATGATGTTGACTACATATAGACATAAATGTTTGGTTTATGATGTTGACTACATATAGACATAAATGTTTGGTTTATGATGTTGACTACATATAGACATAAATGTTTGGTTTATGATGTTGACTACATATAGACATAAATGTTTGGTTTATGATGTTGGCTTCATATAGACATAAATGTTTGGTTTATGATGTTGACTACATATGTTTGGTTTGTGATGTTGACTACATATGTTTGGTTTGTGATGTTGACTACATATAGACATAAATGTTTGGTTTATGATGTTGACTACATATAGACATAAATGTTTGGTTTATGATGTTGGCTTCATATAGACATAAATGTTTGGTTTATGATGTTGACTACATATGTTTGGTTTGTGATGTTGACTACATATGTTTGGTTTGTGATGTTGACTACATATAGACATAAATGTTTGGTTTATGATGTTGACTACATATAGACATAAATGTTTGGTTTATGATGTTGACTACATATAGACATAAATGTTTGGTTTATGATGTTGACTACATATAGACATAAATGTTTGGTGTAAGATATTGACTACATATAGACATAAATGTTTGGTTTATGATGTTGACTACATATAGACATAAAGGTTTGGTGTAAGATGTTGACTACATATAGACATAAATGTTTGGTTTATGATGTTGACTACATATAGACATAAATGTTTGGTTTATGATGTTGACTACATATAGACATAAATGTATGGTGTATGATGTTGACTACATATGGTGAAATAAAATAATTACTCACAACCACGTGTTTTAACTACAAGGAGTAAAATTACATATTTTGATAGAATCGGTCAAACGATTTTAAAGTGGTTCACCAAAGATCACCAAACAAATAAACAAACAAACAAAAACCGAGTTAACATACTCCTCAACTCTATTATGAAATCGAAAAATCAGCAAAGAAACGAACAAAGACAGATGTAGCACACTTCCGATTTAAGATTTTATTGAAACACTCAGAAACATATACATGTGTAACATGAGGACATACAACAAAATAACATATATTACAAATGACAGAATGAGCTAGTCATACAGTATATAAAGCTAAAATAAATTCAGTTTATGTACAAACGATGTCATGTTGGTTAGAAGTTAAACATTACAAAAAGATAACATACCACTCATCTGATTTTTATCTGGATTTATGAAATAGTACATTGGTATATGTTTTTGACGCAGGTGTTTAACATAGTCATTTTGACATTTAAATAAATAATGGAATTCGTCGCCGATTCCATCCCTACAAAGTGTTCAAACCGTTGCTTCTCTAGGAATGTTTGACCATTTCCCAGTTTCGATTGGCAACTTTGTGGCCGGCATAGATTTTGATCTTTGTGTTTAATTATTTCAAGATGTTTATATATTTTGTCTTGTTTGATATTTTTCATATTTCTAGATTTATTGTAGCTTCTTTATAGCTTGTGAGTATACAGTCTGTATAGTCACATAGGTGAGTTGGAGTTATCGCTCTTTGCTCATTATATAAATGTCTATTACAGGTTTATGTGTATTGCAGTGGATACGCATTTTGTCAATATATTTTATTTTCCAGCTTGATATTCTGGATATTTATTGTATTTATATTTCAGAGTATATATGACTGTATTTGATATGTTTTATATTGATTTTCATTAATAGAACTAATTATATTTTTTCTTCAACAGATATGCTTTGTTGCACACGTGAGTAGATTTCATGTGTCAGTCCAGTGGTATTGTGCATATCACCCCATGTTCCCTATTTGGTCATTCTTTCCTTTTCATTTGCATATGATTGGATTTTTGTCTTACATCTCCAAATATGGGTTTCTTCTAGAAGAATCTTTTGAACTATTTTTGTAAAACTGGTTTTTGCACAAGAGTATAAAATGATTAGTATTTGAGTTTTATGTCAGACACAAAGTTGATGGTCAACTGTTAACATACTAGATTTACCATTTATTTTTGGATCTTTATTTTTTCCTTTAATTGTAAGTAGTTATTGTGTTAGAAGTTTTTGAGCTCTTTCATTTTTCATGATGGATAAAGTTTACTTTTCATTTCATATTTCATCATTCATTTCATAGTTCAATTTTTGATATAAAGTTTTATATTCATATTAAAATTATTTTTGATAAATTTGATTCATCGTGGTTTTTTTTTATGAAAATCCGGTTTTGCATTTTTTGTAAAACATAGTTTTCATTTGTAGATTCACCATTAGAGTCTCCACTGAGTTCCATTGTATATTTTCATGATGTAGTCTTGTCACACTGATGAGATTTATATGGTTCTACATATTCCTTGTATTTAATAAAGTTTAACCTTTAGAGTTTGTTTTGATTTAAACCATTAACGAACCCGGCTACAACTTCAGGTTAGAAGTTCTCAGTTTAGATATGAGTTCTTCCAAACTCCGTTAACCTTAATACGTAATTTTCAAAGCAAACGTTTGTTTTGAATAACGAGTACAATTTACCTTTATACAAGTTTTCAATATCTGAGAACCATTTCTGAATGAACTGGTTTCTAAGACGCTCAAATAATATAGGTTTCCGAGTACAAAATTCGACTTTGATTTGGTTATTAAAAATATATCCAAGACCTGTATTGTCACAGACAGATTTTATACTAGAGATCCATTTGAAGTTTTTATTTTCATTCAGTTGCAGATCATACATTAGTCTGTAAAGGGTGCCGCTAAGCTTCCTTTCGTTCTGTACTAATCTACACCAGAAAGAAATCATTCTAAGCTTGACTTTGATACTAGAGGGTATCGGCCTAACTCACTATATACCATGAAGTTGGGGGTAGACTGTCTCAGATTGAGTATTCTTTTGCAAAATTGAAGATGTACTCTTTCTAACACATCATTTTTTTCATGTCCCCATATTTCAGAGCCATATAGTAAGAAATGCTCAACTAGTGAGTCAAATAGCTTCAATTGAATATCAATCTGAATCTTATGATTTCTTATCTTCTTATATATTGCGAACCTATAAGGTAAGGTCAAGGACGTGCAACAAGAACAACATGTTTTAGAGTGCTCCAATATTAGGGATTCGGTGGATATGTATGTGTAATACACAATATTGTATAATGCTATAGTTAAAATATGTGGTAATCTACATTTTAGACACAGGAAATTGTCCAAATTAGTTAATACTTGAAGTTAAAAAAACAGTTTGTTTACAATCACAAGGGTCGAAAACTGCGAGATCAATATGGCCGCCTCCATGGACAAAAATCTTCAACTATCGGATATGTCTCAGTCCCTCTCTCAGCCCAATCCATCTACCCCGTCAATACTAGGAACTACAGGTGGAAATAAGAGGCCTAATCCTACTAGTCCTGATTTATTACCAAGCTCTCAAACACTAACTCTGAGACCACTAAAACGTCGCAATTCATGTGGTGACCTAATAGATGTTAAAGCTACCGCTTCTAAGAAAGCTACAACAAGAAAGAATTTATCTGACAAAATCCTTGAAGCATTGTCAAGCCCTGAAATACTAAATGCAATAATTCCAGTTCTTGCTGACAAAATTTCTGAGTCTCTATCTTCCACCATCGAAGTAGAGGTTCAAAAGAGGGTATCAGAACAAATTCAACCACTAAAAGACCAAATAGAAGCCCAAAATCAAACTATAGAGTTTCAAAAACAGAAAATGACCCGTCAATTTACTGACATAAGCAGTATACAAACAGTCACTCAAGGGCAAATTCAAAAAGTTAACCAACAAGCTAAAGATCTAGAATACCTCAACAACAAAATTGCTGAGTTAGAGTTCCGTCTAGAAAATCAGGAACAATACTCTAGGAGAACTAGTCTCCGATTTCATAACATCAGTGTTCCAATTGACGAGAGGGGTAGAATCCAACATCCAGTGGACACAGATCAACTAGTTTTGAACATTATCAATAACAAACTTCAGCTATCGCACAAGAAATATGGTATACACTTCCAAAAAACAACTCAAAGGTGACACTGACGGCAATTACATCACAGAAAATCTGACGAAGCACAGAAGTATGCTGGTACAAAAGTTATCCAAACTAAAATATGACAATGAAATAGACTCATATTGGACTTTTGATGGCCGCATCTTCGCTAAGAAAACATCATCAAGCCGTAAAATGGTAATAAAAGACTTTTATGACATCAACGACCTTCTCAGCTCTGTGGATTTAAGACCAAACCAACGATCAACTTCCACCACCGACGATGCCGATCTCAACGAACTTATGAGTTAACCTTTTCATGCTTTAACTCTTGTATACTTCATTTATTCATTCAGTGTAATATTACTGTTTACAACATGACTTAACTGCTAAAAAAAACCTTTTCATAACATGCTGTTAAAATATCAATTGTCAATCAAATATTTAGCTATTTTAATACCGATTTTTCTAATCACATGATTATTCATTTTCATTTCTATTTGAGAAATTAAAGCTAAAACAAAAATACCTCCAACATTTTACCAAGTATTTCTTTCAGAAAAACTAAAAAACTAACTCTCGAGAATCAAAACTTCTGAAATTTTATTACCTTAGTATATATAATATATATATTATTAACTTTCATTGGTTTTTGAATGATTATTGAAAGTATAAACATGATACTTATTTTTAATTGAATACTATAATACTATTAAATTTATAGAATCTGTCCTTATATAACTTAACATTTGTATTGTAAAATTGTTCATTGAAGCGTGAAAGTATATTGGCGATCACCATTGATGTCTAAAAACCTTTTTACACCTGAGTGTTTACCTTACCTGTGAGCTTGAAACAAGCAAAAATACATGTCGTACACATAACTGATTTCATTTAAAACTGATAAATATACTAAAGTCTATATTTTTTCACTGATTTTCAACATATATCACTACCGCATTTAATTCAACTTTCAAGAAAATAGTATGTTCTGTATTGTTCTGGTTTTGATTTTTTTTCCTTTCAGTTAAATTATTTATACCAACTACGTGTACTCTATTTCAATTCATAGTTCTATTTTGATATAGATTGCTGCTAGATCTGTTTAACTACAGCACATGCTCGAAGCCTCTGATGCTGTAGTTTACCAGACCTATCAATCTATACGAAACTATAAAAGGTACATTTAATGTTAGTGTATAATTCATTACGAAGTACTGTGAATATTTTGGTATATTATTTATTTAAATATTTCCATTGAATCCCTTCCCTTCATTAGTTTTGTTTGCGTGTATTTATGCCTAATTCATGAATAATTACATTGTACATTTAATGTTAGTGTATAATTCATTACGAAGTACTGTGAATATTTTGGTATATTATTTATTTAAATATTTCCATTGAATCCCTTCCCTTCATTTCCATAATTTCTATGTTCCATGCGGAGAAATTTTTTCTCCTTTTTGTTTTTATATTGTATATACATGTTTCGTGTTACCCCCCTCTTGTTTGTCGTGAAAGTGCTGACTTTGTGTTAACTGTCTCCATCAAACCCTGTTTGATTGACTTGTGGTCCCCCCTAATCTCAACGCTCTCTATCTTTTCACTTTGTGAAAATTGATAGTGATCTACAAAGATACAGGGCGGCCATAGGTCAATTTAACTGTCTAAAAACTAAACAAAAAGGATCTTTAAACGGAAAGAGTGATTCATTTTCAGAAATCTTAGATGTAAATATAAAATGTTGCTTACTAGTTTTGACACTTACCTTTCTTCAATCAACTGATCCTCATATTGACATTGTTTTTTCTGCTGTTTGTGCTTCATTTCATTCTTCTCATTGGAAATGTAGAACAAAATCCAGGTCCAATTGATTTAAACATATTTTATTTGTTAATAACAAAATGGATTGGACACAAGTAAATACATACTTATAAAGTCCTTTCCGCATTACAAGTATATACATATACTAGAACAAAGTAGATACAAGAACGTGTACACAATTTCAAATGAACAAACATGGAAAATAATTACAAAGGAATCAAAATCAAAGTCAAAAAAAAAAATTAAAATCAAAGACAAAGTCAATAATGGCTGAAGATGTTTCCGTTTGACTCTTGTCACTACGTCAAACAATTAAAAATCTTTTGGATCTCTTAACATATTCAAACACTTCTCTAAAATACTTATATTCTGTTCATAAGAAAGTTCTAGATTGCCACAAGTAAGCATGCGTAAATCAATGTTGGTTCCATTTGGCAGCCATCTAAGACTACCAATAAGGTCTAAATCTATGGTTGTTATATATAGGACATTCAAAGAAAAAGTGGTTTGCATCTTCAATACGAGAACCGCATAAACACGATGGATTTGAAATAAGGTTTGATCTAAATAAATCGTAATTAAGAAAGGATGCTGAGCATCGTATTTGTGTTAATATTATGTTTAGTTTTCGGGGACCATATGCATAGTGTCTTGGGACTTCCCGCAAAACAGTATCTTTCCTTAAAGTATTTTTGAAGGCCGAAATAGAGTTAACATTTCTTATATTTGGATCAATTCTATTCCATTGCCTAATCGTATCGGGAATAAATGATTGATTAGTGAGGGAAAGTCTACAGTATGGTAATATTATGTCATCACCATTTCTCAATGGATAAGGACTTAAACTTTGAACTTTAGGAGGAATTAGTCTACTTATGTATTGAGGGGCATCGTGGTTTTGTATTGTATAAAACATTTGTAACCTTCTTCTCTTTCTTCTTTCCGCCAAAGATTCCCAACCAATTTCGGTATACAATGTTTCTAATTTGGTAAATATAGGCAGTCCTGTTACAATTCTAGCTGCTTCTGACTGGAGTCGTTCCAGTTTAGAAGCATTGCTAACACCACAATTATCCCAGACCTCAGATGCGTATTCAAATAACGGTCTTATATAAGTAAGGAAGAGTTTTTCTAAATTGTTTCGACTCAGTTGATATTTAAGTTTTCTTAGAACATTCAAATGTTTCTTAACATTTGTTATAATGTTATCAATATGCGTATTCCATTTAGCATCATTACTAAATGTAACCCCTAAGTGTTTATGACATTTGACAATCGGAATTGTGACGCCATTTAGTGAAAAAGTAATGTAAGGGATTTCAGCACTTGAAAAAAACAAGATTTCGGTTTTATCAGGATTAAATGACATGCGCCAACATTTTGACCATTCATCCAACTCCCTCAAATCTCGATCAATTACAGTTTTTATTTGTTCTTGATCTTGATCTGAGTAGTTAAACGAAGTGTCGTCAGCAAATAACCTGCATAATGAGGTTAATTTTTCAGCAATATCATTAATATAAATGATAAATAGCAGGTCCAATACTCACAGAACGTGATAATGGAAGATATATCCATATGTAATTTTAATATACGTAGTATTAGAAGAAAGCTTGAGTTTGTGAACAATGTCTTAGAAGAATTTGACATTTAAGTTTTCACAGAAACGCACTTGTCTCAAAATATTCCAAATGAAGACATTCTTCTAGACAACTTTTCAAACAATATTATCCGCAGAGATCGTAACAGTTTTGGCGGTGGCATTCTTATTTATTGCAAAGAGGATTTGTACATGAAACGCATCCAAGAGCTTGAAAATAACACTGATGAAACACTGTGGGTCGAAATACATGGCCGAGGTGTAAAAATCATACTTTGTGCGGCTTATAAACCTCCATCAACTGATACTGAAATATTCCTTACACGTTTAAATCATGCAATTAGCTTAAGCTATCAATTAGGTGACAATCTCGTGGTCACGGGCGATCTGAATTGTGACCTACTCGAATCTAACAATAAGCTTAAAGATACAATTGATCTTTCTAATTTACGAAATATTATATCCAAGCCGACAAGAGTCACTGATAGATCGAGGACCCAATTATAATTAGTGAAACTCTTTCTTATAGTTTCTCAGATGTTATTGATATACCACCTGATGTGTCAGATCATAAAGCATCTATTACTTTCATTGATTGTCCGTATAAGGTCAAGGGTACTTTTAAACGTGACGTATGGTTATATGATAAAATGGACAAACAGAAGTTTGAAACCTTACTCGAAAATACCGACTGGAATGAGTTATTACCTGTAGATATGGATGTTACTGAAATGTGCAGATTATTTACTGATACGTTCTTAAGTATTTCAAAAGAAAGTATACCGACCAAAACTGTTACTGTTCGAAAGCGCGATAAACCCTGGTTTACTAATGAATTGAGACGCGAAACTCGTAAGAGGGACCGACTAAGAAAAATTGCTCTACAATCCAAAAATGATAGGGATGTGACGAGGTACAAACAGCAGAGAAATAGGGTAAATAATCTTATAAAGGCAGCAAAAGAAAAGTTTGAAGAAAATCTAGATAACATAATACTCGAAAGTGCTTCTACGCCTAAAACTTATTGGAAAATTATGAAAATGTTATTAAAATCAAACAAGGGATTATCTGACATTCCTCCTCTTAAAGATATCACTACAGACCCTAATTCTGATAATTATGTTTATGACGAAGAACACAAATGCGACTTACACTCAAGTTGAGGATGTGAATTTATTACCCCCAGACTTTCCAGAAAGAACAGACAGCTATATTGATAGTATTCAAGTACAGCAAAGTGAAATAATAGATATTTTAAAAATTTTAAAACCAAATAAGGCATCTGGCCCAGATATTATTAGTCATAAAATGTTAAAAATAAGTCCATCAAAAATAGCTATTCCATTGCAAATATTATTTAATAAATCATTACAAAAATGTCAGTTCCCAAATGATTGGAAAGTTGCCAATGTAGTTCCTATTTTTAAAAAGGGGGATAGTTCTTTGCCATCTAACTACCGTCCAATATCATTAATAAGTTGTGTTGGAAAGGTATTAGAAAGAGTTGTTTATAAACGTGTCTACAACCATTTAGTCGCAAATAATCTTATTTATGAACACCAGTCTGGATTTTTACCCAAGTACTCAACTGTTCACCAATTACTTGAAATGTACAACTGTATTTTGAATTCTTTTGAGAAGAAAGAAATCAACTGTTTTGTGTTTTGTGACTTCTCCAAGGCATTTGATAAAGTGTGGCATAATGGTCTTTTGAAGAAAATCCAGGCTTATGGTATCAAAAACGATCTTTATCATTGGTTTGAAAGCTACCTAAATTTACGAATACAGAGAGTTATACTACATTCGTCGAAGTCTTCCTTGTGCAACACGTCTGCAGGTGTACCACAAGGATCTGTTCTAGGACCCTTATTATTTATAATCTATATAAATGATATTGCTCTTAGACTTACTTCTTTATGTAGATTATTTGCTGATGACACATCTTTTAACCATTCTCATCATGATCAAGAACAAATTAAAAGTGTTATTGATCATGATTTACGAGAGTTAGACGATTGGTCAAGAAAATGGCTTATGTCCTTTAACCCTGACAAAACAGATATTGTTAATTTTTCCAATTTGGAAAGCAATGACATTTCTTTTACACTTAATGGCGTGTCGATTCCTACATCTAGTTGTCACAAACACCTAGGACTTACTTTTAGCAGTGATGCCAAGTGGAACACTCATGTTCACAATATCATTTCTAGTGTAACTAAACATATCAACGTACTAAGAAGATTGAAATATCAACTTAGTCGTGATAATTTAGAAAAACTATATCTTGTATTTATTAGACCATTGTTTGAATATGCATCCGAAGTTTGGGACAACTGTGGCGTCGGCAATGTCTCCAAACTTGAACAACTACACATAGAAGCAGCTCGAATTGTAACTGGACTGCCTTTGTTTACCAAACTAGAGATATTGTATCATGAAATAGGTTGGGAAACATTGGCTGATAGAAGACTCAAACGGCGTCTTAATTTATTTTATAAAATACAAAACCATGAGACTCCTAATTATTTGAATAATCTCATACCTCCGAAAGTTCAAAGTCTAAGTGCTTATCCACTACGTAATGGTGAAGATATAGTACTTCCTTTTTGTAGACTATCAGTAACAAACAACTCTTTCATTCCGAATACTATTAGACATTGGAACAATCTTGACCTTTCTATTCGAAACTCACCTACAATAGGAGCGTTCAAGAATGCCTTAAAAGCGTCAGGATTGACTAACGGTAACGTGCCAAGACATTTTTCTTATGGCCCACGGAAGTTTAATATTATTCTCACTCAGTTAAGATGTTCCGCTTCGTTTCTAAACAACGACTGGCATAAAGCAAATCTTGTACCAAATCCCTCTTGTAGATGTGGATTTCCAATAGAAGATGCAAATCATTATTTTTTAGTCTGTCCTCTATATCGTCATCATAGAGCTCAACTTGTAAATAAATTAAACTGGCTTCAAAATCCTATAAGTGTTGCAATACTTACGCATGGAGATTTGAATCTTTCTTACGATGACAATATTCTTATATTCAGAGAAGTATTTGATTTCATAAAGAGATCCGAACGATTTGATATAACTTAATTGTTTTCTTTGATAGACCAACATAAGTCAGCACTTTCCCCTTCTTTCCCCTTCTAAACTTGTGAGTTAACCACAAAACATTATTTAATGCTCGTTCTTGTACCCTGTGTTATGCTTTAATGTATATTTCTGTATTGCGGAGAGGACGTCCTAAGTATGCATTTACTTGTGTCCAATCCATTTTGTACAATTTACAAATAAAATATGTTTAAACTTAAGGTAAGTCAATGAATCTAATTCTTCTAGGTTCGCGCCATTTAATTTAAAAATATTATTATTTCTACATTTTCTTTTGCTAAAAATGATCACCTTAGTTTTTGATGTATTAACAGATAATTTCCAAAAATCACAATAATCTTGAAAAGTGTTTAATGATTTCTGCATATCATCCAATGATTCAGCAAAACATTCAATGTCGTCGGCATATATCAATACAAAAATTTTAATTAAAACTAGTAGGGAACTTTGAATCCTCTCTTTGACTAAATCAAAAGGAAGATCATGGAGCTCTTCGAATTTTTTTTCAAGTCGTTTAAAAAAAAGAGAAACGAAAAGGGGACAAACTTTCTCCTTGGCGCACCCCATTCATACAATCAAAGAAATCAGACTGTCTACCATTACAAGCAATACAAGACTTAACACTATCATACATATTGTTGATTACTCGAAAACATTTTCCTTTGATATCACTGTAGTTTTTGCCACAAACCAGCACGCCAGACAGTGTCAAAGGCCTTTTTGAAATCAATAAATGTGCAATACAGTGTTTTACCTAAAGCAAAGTACAACGATATCAAGGCATGCACAAATAAAAATCTTATCAGTGGTAGAATATCCCTTTCTAAAACCAGTTTGACATCATGAAATAATATCAAACTCCTTTGACAAAAAGGTCAGTTTAGCATTGATAATGGAGCTAAATAATTTCTCAAGACAACTTATTAACGTTATCGCTCGGTAGTTGTCGGGGTCATTTGTATTGCCTTTGTTTTTGTATATTGGTCGAGTAATTCCATATACTGCAAACGTATGGTAGTTAGACCGGATATACTGCATAAGTATGGTAGTTATACCGGATATATTGCAAAAGTATGGTAGTTAGACCGGATATTCTTCAAAAAGTATGGTAGACCAGACATAATGCAAAAGTATGGTACGTAGTAAGACCGGATATACTGCAAAAAGTATGGTAGTTAGACCGTACATACTGCAAAAAGTATGGTAGTTGGACCGGATATACTGCAAAAAGTATGGTAGTTTGACCGGATATATTGCAAAAGTATGGCAGTTAGACCAGATATATTGCATAAAACTATGGTAGTTAGACCGGATATACTGCATAAGTATGGTAGTTAGAAAGGATATACTACAAAAGTATGGTAGTTAGACCCGATATACTGAAAAAGTATATGGTAGTTAGACCGGATATATTGCATAAGTATGGTAGTAAGAAAGGATATACTACAAAAGTATGGTAGTTAGACCCGATATACTGAAAAAGTATATGGTAGTTAGACCGGATATACTGCATAAGTATGGTAGTCAGACCGGATATATGCAAACGTATTAGACCGGATATACTGCAAAAATATGGTAGTTAGACCGGATATATTGCATAAGTATTGTAGTTATACCGGATATATTGCAAAAGTATGGTAGTTAGACCGGATATACTGCAAATAGTATGGTAGACCAGATATACTGCAAAAGTATGGTAGTTAAACCGAATATACTTCAAAAGTTATCATAATGGCAGTTAGACCGGATATACTGCAAAAAGTATGATAGTTAGACCGGATATACTGCAAAAAGTATGGTAGGTTGGCCGGATATACTGCACAAGTATGGCAGTTAAACCAGATATACTGCAAAAGGTATGGTAGTTAGACTACATTTACTGCAAATTATGGTAGTTAGACCGGATATACTGCAAAAGTATGGTAGTTAGACCCGATATACTGAACAAGTATTGTAGTTAGACCGAATATTTTGCAAAAAGTACGGTAGTCAAGGGCGGCCCCGAAATCGGCCTAGGGGTACGAAATTCGGGCAAGGGGGGTAGGGACAGCAGCACTCTCGTGGGGGAGTAGGGGCGAAGCCCCCAGAAGCATGTGAGATTTTAGCAATTGAAAGAGTATTGATGATCACACTCTCGCTCGCTCTTTCTGAGAGGAGTATTGATGATCACTCACTCGCTCGCTCTTTCTTTTTTCTCTCTCTCACTTTCTCTTTCTTTTCCCTTTTTAGGGGGGGGGGGGGCGAACGTCCCCTCCGCCCCCCTCCGGATCCGCAACTGGAAAAATATAATAAATAAATTGCGACCCTCTTTTAATGAAGGAAACTCAGATTTGTAAACCCTCGTTTGGGTTGTTTCTCCATGAGCTAACCTTCGGTCTATCGAGTTTACAAATCTTAATGTTTTCTTCGTGGTTTTCTTCAAAAGGGCCGTAGCTGTGTAATTTGGTTATCGCATTGAATATACCAATTTGAACCAAGTTTCCAACTTTCATATTCGGTTCGTGGCCTTTATAAAAGTGTGTTTACCTTAGATAACGCATAGATACTATTGATATTCTGATCATGCGCAATTTGTACAAATTTCTATTTAACTTCCGCGTTGCAGTTTTAATGATTAGATCCACTGTGTCGTTTCTAGGTAAGTATAAAATATTTGATTTGTGTTGTGGGTTCTTGCACAGTCATACTAGCATGAAATCTCATGTCGTTCTCTAAATATTTACTTCTTAGCAAGTTATATATGGGGTTTACCTTACTTACCGATCTCCACGGAAAGGGGGGGGGGGGGGAATCCATTAACAGGTTAACAATTGTTTTACTTTTCCCAAAACAGATAACAGTAAATTTGCAATAATTTTAACAGATAACAGCAATTTACATAAGAAAACAGAAAAACTGAGTTCAAAAATCGAAAAAAAACAGATAACAGCAGAATCTCATTGAAGGGCAATACTATTAACATAAGTTAACAGCAAACAGGGTTTTTATTTTCATTTAATAACAGTTAACAACAATGTCAATTTTTAAGAAAACAGATAGCAGCTAATGGTTGAAAAACAGCTAACAGTTGCTTTATATTCAAGAAAACAGTTAACACGCCTGCTAAAATGCCCAAAATATATTAACAGAAAAGATCTTGCCCCCCCCCCCCCCCTCATCTTCCGTTGTTTTCACGGGATTGCATTTCATACATATGCAGATACTTCTAAGTAAAAGTGATGTGTACCATCAGAACGTTGCTATTTCCTCTAAACGAGGAAAAATCAATACAAACATAGCTAGCATGTAGCATGTAACCGTGTTAAATTTATTTAGCATTCATAATCATATAGAAAGGATTCCATCATATGATCATGGGCAACAAATATGGCTTCAGATATTGCCTTGAGCACACGAAGAATTGTTACCATACGAACATATACTTGTAATCAACCAAACTTTGTTGTTGTTTTTTATCAGCTCAGTATTTGCAACCCTGTGAAAAAAGTTTGGAACTAAAAAGTTATTTTTAAGTAGGTCCAAAGGCAATAACTTCGTCAAAACTTGTAACTCATGAGTAATACCTCTCACCAAATAGTAACTCAACATAAGACGCAGATCCCAGAATTAATGTCAGGGGGCGCGAAGGGTCTAAGATGTGCCGCCTGTTTGGGGCTAACAGGGCAGAGCCCATTTCAGCACTGGAATAGGATATTTATCAATTTTGATAATGAAAAGTAATACTTTACTACGCTTTTCTAACATATATCACAAAAAAAATTTTGTATTCAAATTCGGCGTATCGTTCTACAATTTTTGGTCGACGTTTACGGGGCGTCCTCCCCCTAAAATCCGCATGTGTGTGACGGACTGACAGACAGATGAATAAACCCTATTCATTCGAAAACTTAAAAACATCAAACCAAAAATACAAAACGTATAATTATTACTTGTCTTGTGTTGATGAACATTAGAATATTGTAAATAAAGTCGAAGACCGTTGTGTGAAATATTGTTAAACCTGATAACGGTACAACTTATGTTTTACTGTTATGCACCCATGTGAGTATATGTATATGGACCTATCTCACATGTAACAAAAACCAAATCAAGCAGAAATGCAGCCAGGATAGTTTATAATTAGGGTTGGCCTTCAAACTGTAGATTCACCATGATGGCTGCAAGAGTTGTAAATGCATTCCGATTGGCTGAAATTTCAAACTCTGTTGTTTGACAAACCGCTTGGCAGAAAGAATTGTGATGTAGAAATCTACTTCAGATGGTCCTCTACTAATATTGAGTTTTTAGTGACAACCCTTAAGTAAAAAAAAATTAGATAGGAACATGTGGGGAGTAAATAGAAAAAGTTCTTCTCAGAAATTCATTCAAATAAGACGTTAAAAACAAAATGAGCAAAAAAACTAATGTCTCCCAAAAGAGTTTTTTCGGTAGGTCATGTGAGAGGTAAAGGCTTTTAGGAGAATCTGGTTTGTATCTTAGCCACATTTGTAATTTTATAATTGTTTACATTTACATAACAGGTAAAATGGCTACTAGTGACGTCACAGTGGTGTGTGGTGTATGCGAGGCGCAGCATATAACAAAACCTGCTGACCATTGGTGTTCCGAATGTGAAGAAGGACTGTGTGAAGATTGTTTGAAATTTCATAAAGCTTCCAAAAGCTCGCGGCATCACGGCGTTATTTCTGTTCATTATTACAAGCAATTACCGTCCTCTGTTACCGGTATAGTTCAGTATTGTCAGGAACATGACAGAAAATACCAGAACTATTGTCCTCAACATCAAAGTCTCTGTTGTCCAATTTGCATCGCCAATGATCACAAAGATTGCGTACGTATACAAGCACTTGAAGAAATTTTGAAAACAGCGAAATCATCAGCACTCCTTGATAGTATGGTTCAAAGTTTAACCGGCATCAAAACTAATCTAAAGAACATTATAGCTGACAGGAAACAAAATCTGGGCAAAATAAAAGAACAGCGAGAAAAAATCCAAAGCGACATTCAACTAACACGCGAAAAATTGAACAAACAATTGGACTTATTACAGCAAAATTTATTGACCGATTTGACCACTAATGAACAAACAATAACGTCAGAAATTGAAATGTTTGTAAAAAGACTGGAAGAAAGAGTCCGATATGTTGATGGCCTACAACATAGAATTCTTGCTCTGAAACAGTACGCTTCCGAACTCCAGGCTTTTCTTGGTAGTAAATCTGTAGAAACAGACGTGGAGAAAGAAGAGAAAAATTTACAGTCGTTAATGGCCGACGGACGTCTACAACACGCGGAGCTAACATGTACACTTGACGACACATTATTAAGCAGTTTATCAAACGCCAAATCATTTGGTTTAATAACCGTAGCAAAAAGACACCCATCTGTTATTTTACACATTGAGAAGGAAAAACAGGCCCAGATATCGACAAATGCTCTAATGCCTGAATCCATCGATAAGCTTTGTTTGGAGAGCATTATGAAGTCGGGTGTTATAAAAGGACAGGGCAGTTACATTAGTATAACTGGATGTACAGTCTTACCCAGCGGCAAACTTGTACTTGCAGACTGTGATTGTAATAAAAGACTTCTTATTCTGAACGAGAACGGGACATTAGACAAGGAAATTTCTCTTTCGCCAAACAAACCTTATGATGTCGCTTGTCTCGATGAAACATTAGTAGCGGTAACGTGTTGGTGTGACAGAAAAATTCTTTTCGTCAATACCGTAACGAAGATCACTGAAAGAACAATAAACACTACTAAGCCTTGTGAAGGCATAGCAGAAATACGAGGAACCTTGGTCTGCTGTGAACAGTCCCAAGGTATCAGAATGATTAAGGTAGATGACGGCAGTTCCTCCTACGTATTTAAAGAAAACATACCTCAACAGACATATGTAGCAATATCGGGAGACCATGTATACCATACAAACCATAACAATAATACAGTTACATGTTACAAACTGTCTGGGGAAAAAGTATGGGAGTTTAAAGATAAATCCTTGCTGAAGAAACCATATGGGGTGACGGTCGATAATTCATCCAACGTTTACGTTGCATCTCCAGACTACAAAAGCGTTGGTGTTATATCGTCAGATGGAAAGTTTTGCAGGCAGTTGCTAACTAAGACAGATGGGATAGATTCAGCGCATGCAATACATTTTGACAGGAAAACAAATAAATTATTAGTTACCAATTATTATGGAACAGTTTTGTTATACAAAGTTTCATAAACACTTCAGCTAAATTGACGCTCTGTTAGTACCAAATAACACTAACCTTAACCTTAAAATTTCAACATGATTAAACAACATAATATTTTCATTTTTGTAACAAATTAATAGTTCCTTCCATGTCACACATTGTATTTGAATTCAGTGTTTATAATAACGATATATTAAAGAAATATAGAATATTTGTATACATTTATTTATATTGTTGTAACCACCAATTAGTTTGGGCATACCATACCCTTTCCAACACACTATCATATGTTCCATTGAGATGGGAATTAATCAACAAATGTAACTTGTTTAATGTACCTTCTCCAAAATGACCTCTACATGACCATTCAAAACGGCTAACATTATACAGTGGTGGGATAATAACAATTATTAATTAACTACTATAATATTCACTTAGATAAATGTCAAACTGCCGATATGATATATTTTGCTGAAACAGTCCAATACGGAATTAACTAGTCCAATATCGGTATTGGCCCGATTCAAACCTGCATTGGCCCGATTGATTTGGACTAATTAATTGTAAATATATCATTATGTGTTGATTTCTGTAGTGGCCTAGTTATTGCTCCTTGGCCAGTTGTATTGTCGTTTGGTTGCGCCTCCGGCCAATACAGCAAGCCTTGGACCAATAACAAGGCCAATACAGAAATCATTACGTAATAATATCATATTAAAAGTGACTAGTATCTGCAGCAATTCCAATATACTGATAGTGATTATATTCCATGTTTGGCTTAAGAATACGCAAGTGTGGACACTGAAAAATGTCTCGTCTGCATTCTGCATCAGTAGTGAAAATAAAATTACTTCATGAAAACTGTATTGTCATTATATAAAATATATACTGCATGGTTACTTGACCGAATTAGAAAACATTAACAGTTACTAGATTGTGAAATTGGGATCAAGGTCAGGTGCCTATCATGTTATCTTATATCATCAACAATCATACCAAATATTGTAATGCTACCATTACTGAGGAACTGCTTCATTTAATAACTTAGTCTCTGGACTGTGATGAAAACGTCAAGGTCACGTGACAGACTTGTCACGTAACCATTCATGGTTACTGAGGAACTGCTTCATTTAATAACTTAGTCTCTGGACTGTGATGAAAACGTCAAGGTCACGTGACAGACTTGTCATGTACCATTCATGGTTACTGAGGAACTGCTTCATTTAATAACTTAGTCTCTGGACTGTGAAGAAAACGTCAAGGTCACGTGACAGACTTGTCATGTACCATTCATGGTTACTGAGGAACTGCTTCATTTAATAACTTAGTCTCTGGACTGTGAAGAAAACGTCAAGGTCACGTGACAGACTTGTCATGTACCATTCATGGTTACTGAGGAACTGCTTCATTTAATAACTTAGTCTCTGGACTGTGAAGAAAACGTCAAGGTCACGTGACAGACTTGTCATGTACCATTCATGGTTACTGAGGAACTGCTTCATTTAATAACTTAGTCTCTGGACTGTGAAGAAAACGTCAAGGTCACGTGACAGACTTGTCATGTACCATTCATGGTTACTGAGGAACTGCTTCATTTAATAACTTAGTCTCTGGACTGTGAAGAAAACGTCAAGGTCACGTGACAGACTTGTCATGTACCATTCATGGTTACTGAGGAACTGCTTCATTTAATAACTTAGTCTCTGGACTGTGAAGAAAACGTCAAGGTCACGTGACAGACTTGTCATGTACCATTCATGGTTACTGAGGAACTGCTTCATTTAATAACTTAGTCTCTGGACTGTGAAGAAAACGTCAATGTCACGTGACAGACTTGTCATGTACCATTCATGGTTACTGAGGAACTGCTTCATTTAATAACTTAGTCTCTGGACTGTGAAGAAAACGTCAATGTAATGTGACAGACTGTCATGTACCATTTAAAAGCAACCTATATACCAAATATGGTTGCTGAGGAACTGATTTAATTAATCACCGGACCATGAAATATAGGTCAGGTAACAAGTACTAGACTATAATGTGCATATATTCAAAATAATCTCATCCTACCATGCATGAGGGGGATTGGGGGGGGGGGAAGATCTTTTCTGTTAATGTTTTTTGGGCATTTTTACAGGTGTGGTAACTGTTTTGTTTTTAAATAAAGCAACTGTTAACTGTTTTTTAACCATTAGCTGTTTGTTTTCTTAAAAACTGACATTGTTGTTAACTGTTATAATGAAAATAAAAACCCTTTTTGCTGTTAATAGAATGGCTGTCGATGAGATTCTGCTGTGATATATTTTTTTAATTTTTGAACTCACCGTTTTCTGTTTTCTCATGTAAATTGCTGTTATCTGTTATCATTATTTAAATTTAATGTTATCTGTTTTGGGCAAAATAAAAAAAATTGTTAACCTGTAACCTCTAGCCCCCCTCATGCATGGTTATGGAGGAACTGACTTAATCCAATAACTTTACCATAGTCACTGGATCGAAAAATTGAGGTCAAAGTCAGGTGACAGGTGCCAGACTGTCTTGTATCTTTTATCAGCAACCTATATACCAAATATTGTCATGTTACCATGCATGGTTACTGAGGAACTGACTTAATAAAATAATAATACAAATTTGATTGCTTGGCTCAAGACAAAGATATAAATCTAAATGTTCTGTTATTGCTACTGGATTCCAATATATATGTCTCGCCTCCAGGGACAAAGATGGACAATAAACTATAATATATAAGGACAACACATTTTAATAAAATCGAACATTTGTAAAACAAAATCCTGGCAAGCTTCTGTATGAATGATTGTTGCTTTATATCCAGTTGTAATGTATTGATCATGTCATAAAAAACATAGTTCAACACAATTATTATTTACAAGAAAAACAGAAAAGCCATGGCTTAAACAACAGGGAGATAATTCAAGGACAGACAAAACCATGGTAAAACAAACAGGGGAGATAAGTCAAGGACAGACAAAACCATGGCTAAAGGTTAAGACCACCAAACTGTGAACCAGTCCTGAGGTTGTACGTAAAAGTAGTGCTATTTAAAAATTACTGCTCACTGTTATAATTATAACTTTTGAACCATAATAGATATTGGAACAAACTTGGTATTTTTGGAAAGCTGAATAATTCAGGAAACAAGAGGATAAAGTTGAACTGATGTGTACTGCAGATACAAATTATGTGAGTCATTGGATGACATGCACTGGTCGTACGTTCTTGTATGCCATGAAAGTGGTGCTGAAACTTTGAGAGAATACTTAGGTGTTACATGTTGTCATGTAACAGAAAAATTTCTTTATTTGAAACAAAGGTAAAATGTTCAGAAAAATTCAAAATCAACTAATTTTATATAGCAGAAGAGGCAATAAACAATGGTGGTCCTTCCCATAAACAAACAGGGGAGAGAAGTCAAGGACAGATAAAACCATGGCTAAACAAACAGGGCAGATAAGTCAAGAAAAGCTGTGTGCTGTCAATTATTGCACAAATATCGTCAGTTACAATTCCATATATAAACATATCAGATAATTAATAAAACAATCTGACAGTCAGATAAACATTTTATTGATCATAATTTGTATACAAACAATGAATGTTTTTACTGATCACACTATGTTTTCACAGTAATTGTACTGCTGTACAGATGTTATTTTTTTTCTGTGTTTCCATTGGAAGACTTTCAAGGCAGAATGTCAGGAAAATGTCTACCGACTGATGTCATCTGACAGATTGACAATTCAATTTTTTTTGCTTGTTTAGATGCAATCCCAAAACTGTCAACCCAACTCTTCATTTTTTTCAACAGTTTAAAAAAATGGGCAAAATGACAGTCACAATTTTTTAATTTAAATTTTTAAAACATAACAACTTTTATCCGCATGATACTTTGTTTATTATGCTGCCCAACAGGGTTACTTCCCCTCAGTATGTCCATTGGCTGTTCCTAATATACTTTCTAATGAAGATCTGTGAAAACAAAACAATAGAATTATTTTAACACTTTATTCTGTGATGACAAAAACAAACTTCCATTTGTAAGAAAAGTTATTTTTACACAGCTATCTATAGAATGTAAAAATAAGACGGTAATTCTATAATTATATTATACAGGTATCTTCTACATTTAGTATAAATAACATATAAATCAACATTTTTCATTCAATAATTTGACTATTTATTAAAAGTACTGGCTTTATTTTAGGTAAGAGACACTATATGAGTTCTCTCAGATTTCCTGTGGGTACTATACTACAGGTTCATAATTCCTGCACTTTTTAACTAGAGGCTCCCAGGAGCCTGTAATCGCTCACCTGCAACCCAAATGACTTCAACTATATTTAAATTTTTTAATATTAACAGTTTCAGGCTAGTTGTTATAGCTTTTAAGTTACTCTGCAAAAATTTAACATTTCTTCAAAAATTTTAGTTAAGTATGATAACTCCTATCAGAATTTCAGAAAATTAAATGGTTTGTAGGCCTTGTCCTTTAAGGTAATTTAGAAATTTACAGTTTTACTCTAGGCTAATTATAGACTTATTTACAAAAAATGTTCATTTGTCCAAATTCATAATTAAAGGGCAATAATTCCTATAAAGAGTCATCTTGCAATTTTAGACTAAGCAATTATTTTTAGGGCTTCTTTTGCTGATCATTTGTGCAATTTACAGTTTCAATCTAGCTGCTATAGTTTTCAAGTTACAGGACAAAAATGGACAATTTCATAAAAAATTGCCATTTAAGGACAATAACTCCTATAAGGAGTCATCTGACAATTTCAGACCAATCAAGTGAATTGTAGAACTTTTATTGCTGATCATTTTTGCCATTTATAGTTTCCCTCTAGCGTTTACAGTTTTTAAGTTATAGGACAAAAATGGAAAATTTCATAAGGGCAATAACTCCTATAAGGAGTCATCTGACAATTTCAGACTAATTATGTCAATTGTAGAACTTATATTGCTTATCATTTTTGCTATTTTCAGTTTCAATCTCACGACAAAATCTTAAAATTCCATAAAAATTGTCATTTAAGGGCAATAACTCCTATAAGGAGTCATCTGACAATTTCAGACCAATTAAGTGAATTGTAGGGCTTTTATTGCTGATCATTTTTGTTGTTTATAGTTTCACTCTAGCTGTTACAGTTTTTTAAGTTACAGGACAAAAACAGAAAATTTCATAAAAAATTGCCATTTATGGGCAATGTCTAATATAAGGAGTCATCTGACAATTTCAGACCAATCAAGTGAATTGTAGGGCTTTTATTGCTGATCATTTTTGCCATTTACAGTTTCACTCTACCTCTAATATAGTTTTCAAGTTATATTGTAAATACCAACAATTTTGTCAAAAAATCATCAATAAAGGGCAATAACTCCTACAAGAAGCCAATACACAACTTCACACTAATAGCAACTATTGTAGACCTTAATGTGCTGATCAATTTGAAGTAATGGTTTTCTCTATAGCTATTATAATTTTTGAGATAATGATCAAAAACCTGTGTTGACACCCATGTTCTATTTTTAGTAACAGTGGCCATCTTTGTCTGTTGATCAACACCCTGGGTACAAACTTGAAACTAGGAACCCTAAGGATGATTAAGGCCAAGTTTGAAAAAAAATGGCCCAGTGGTTTCAGAGGAAAAGATTTTTTTAAAAGTTTACGACGGACGACAGACGATGGATGATGTATGCCAAGTGATAGCAAAAGAGCTAAAAAGTCTATTCTTCAAGCATTATATCCCTTTAAACTCTGTTACATGCCATGTTTATGGTTGGCCTATGTCAGTGGTTATATGCATGTACTAATATACATTTATTGACTGATATAGGTTAATACCTGATTTAATCAACCTGAAAAAAATTATATCCACCGAGCCAACAGCGAGTGTAGATATTATTTTTTAAGGGTTGATAAAACCAGGTATTAACCAATATAAAAGTCAAAAAATGTTTTATTATATGGCTTTTACACTGGAAGTCTCTAATAAACTAGAGGCTCTTAAGAGCCTGTATCGCTCACCTGACTTACAAAAAAACTTTTTAAGACAATACTTTTCTTGCAAATTTTGATATTAAATGCTAAAGAGTTTATGTGAAGATGCTGTTTCTATGAATGTTGCCATGTTGAATTTACAATCAGCAGTAGGAGTGTTTCTGAGAAGAAGCAGTTTTTGTTTTTTCATAGGTTAGTATGTTAAGTGATGTTCCATAGTGGCAGCAATCTTATATTTTGGATCGAAACAAACAACTCAAAATTGGTAGAGAACCATACAATATCACATATCCTAAAATCTGCCAAGCTGTTTGTGAGAATTTTAAAATCTCAGCCAGTCAGAACTCATTTGCAGCTCTGGCAGCCATGTTGAATTTCCTATCGGCTTGAAACATACTTAAAATAATAAGATTACTATCACTTCTGCATTATTTGGTTAAATTGTGTGGAACTGAGTTTCAGAGAAGAAGCTGTTTGTATGGTTTTCCCATAGGGTCCTATGTTAAGCTGTGTTCCACCGTGGCGGCCTCTTGGAATTTAGATCGCCACAAAAAACTAAAATTTTGTAGAGAACCATCTAAGGTACATTTGTGCAATATTTCAAATCAATATGCTAAGCGGTTTGTAAAAAGAAGATTTTTGAAATTTCAGCCAATCAGAACCCATTAGTTGCCCTGGAAGCCATGTTCAATTTGCAATTGGCTCAAAAAACTCAAAATAATAAGATAAATATCCATTAATCATTTCTTCATAATTTGGCTTCATTTGTGTGGAGCAGTTTTAGAGAAGACGTTGTTTGTATGTTTTTCCCATAGGGTCCTATGTTAAACTATGTCCTGTGATGGCGCCCATCTTGGATTTTGGATCGGAACAAAAAACTCAAACCTTGTAGAGGACCACATAAGGTACATTTCTGCTATATTTTAAATCAATCTGCCAAGCAGTTTATGAGAAGAAGATTTTTGAATTTCACCCAATCAGAACGCATTAATGGCCCTGGAAGCCATGTTGAATTTGCAATTGGCTGGAAAAACCCAAAATAATAAGATAATTATGCAATCTTCATTTCCTTATTAATTTGGCTTCATTGTGTGGAACAGTTTCAGAGAAGAAGTTGTTTATATGTTTTTCCCATAGGGTCCTATGTTAAACTATGTCCTGCGATGGCGGCCATCTTGGATTTTGAATCGGCACAAAAAACTCAAACTTTGTAGAGGACTATCAAAGGTACATTTCTGCAATATTTCAAATCAATCTGCCAAGCAGTTTATGAGAAGAAGATTTTTGAATTTCAGCCAATCAGAACACATTAACGGCCCTGGAAGCCATGTTAAATTTGCAATCGGCTCGAAAAACCCAAAACAATTAGAAAGATAATTATGCAACCTTCATTTCCTTATTAATTTGGCTTCATTGTGTCGAACAGTTTCATAGAAGAAGTTGTTTATATGTTTTTCCCATAGGGTCCTATGTTAAACTATGTCCTGCGATGGCGGCCATCTTGGATTTTGGATCGGCACAAAAAACTCAAACTTTGTAGAGGACCATCTAAGGTACATTTCTGCAATATTTCAAATCAATCTGCCAAGCAGTTTATGAGAAGAAGATTTTTGAATTTCAGCCAATCAGAACGCATTAATGGCCCTGGCAGCCATGTTTCATATTTGATCAGCACCAAAAACTCAAACTTTGTTAAGAACCACCCAATAAACATTCCTGCCAAGTTTGGTTCCAATTGGCCAAGTGGTTGTGGAGAAGAAGATTAAAATGTAAAAAGTTTACGGCCGACGACGACGAAGACGACGCCGACGCCGACGACGACGACGGACGCAAAGTGATGAGAATAGCTCACACTGACCCTTTGGGTCAGGTGAGCTAAAAACGATAACAATAATAATTTATTTCAACAATAACAAAAGTTAACCATCACATTTTAAATTAAAAGAAATTTTCCAATTAAAATTTAGAGTAATATAAGAGCAATTATGAACAAGTGTGGACACAGAAAAATGTCTCGCCTGCATTCCGCATCAGTAACGAAAATAAATTTTGTCATAAGCATTACGTAAATAGCATTAGTTATCAGCAGCAGCCTGTATAAATATTGTCACCATACCATGCATAGATACAGAGGAACTGTCCTAATACAAAAACTTTAACGTAGTCGCTGGACTGTGAAATTGAGGTCAAGGTCAGGTGACGCCTACCAGACAGTCATGTACTATTCATCAGCAACGTATATACCAAATATTGTCATCCTAACATGCATAGTTACAGAGAAACTGCCGTAACCCAAAAACTTTAACGTAGTCGCTGGACCATGAAAATGAGGTCAAGGTCAGGTGACACCTACCATACAGTCATGTACTAGTCATCAGCAACCTATATACCAAATAATGTCATCCTACCATGCGTAGTTACAGAGGAACTGTCGTAACCCAAAAACTTTAACATAGTCGCTGGACCGTGAAATTGAGGTCAAGGTCAGGTGACACCTACCAAACAGTCATGTACTAGTCATCAGCAACCTATACACCAAATATTGTCATCCTACCATGCGTGGTTACAGAGGAACTGTTGTAACCCAAAAACTAATGTAGTCGCTGGACCGTGAAATTGAGGTCAAGGTCAGGTGACACCTACCATACAGTCATGTACTAGTCATCAGCAACCTATATACCAAATATTGTCATCCTACCATGCGTGGTTACAGAGGAACTGTCGTAACCCAAAAACTTTAACATAGTTGCTGGACCGTGAAATTGAGGTCAAGGTCAGGTGACACCTACCAGACAGTCATGTACTAGTCATCAGCAACCTATATACCAAATATTGTCATCCTATCATGCGTAGTTACAGTGGAACTGGCGTAACCCAAAAACTTTAACATAGTCACTGGACCGTGAAATTGAGGTCAAGGTCAGGTGACACCTACCAGACAGTCATCAGCAACCTATATACCAAATATTGTCATCCTACCATGCGTGGTTACAGAGGAACGGTCGTAACCCAAAAACTTTAACGTAGTCGCTGGACCGTAAAATTGAGGTCAACGTCAGGTGACACCTACCAGACAGTCATGTACTAGTCATCAGCAACCTATACACCAAATATTGTCATCCTACCATGCGTAGTTACGGAGGAACTGCCGTAACCCAAAAACTTTAACGTAGGCGCTGGACCGTGAAATTGAGGTCAAGGTCAGGTGACAGGTGACTGACTGGCAAGTACTCATCATAAGCTACCTCTGTACCAAATTTGATGGACCTAGGGCTTGGGCTTACAAATATATGAAGCAAGATGTCAAGTGTTTACGCCGCCGCCAGATTCCCATACATATGTCTCGCCTCCAGCGACTTTCGTCACAGGCGAGACAAAAATTGGCAAAAAGGTTACTGTTCATTGACAGCAAACCTTGTCTGCTGCTGCTCGTAAGCCATTTTGAAACAAGTCAACAAACAGAATGTTTTAAAAGAATGATTTTGATTGGCTGATGTTTTTTAATTCAACCAATCAAATTAATGCTTATTTCCTATTGTTGAATTCTATTTTTAACTACCGAAAAGTGATAAATATTCTATTTTTAGCTACTCAAAAGTCAAAATTTTTATATCAGTCTATTTTTATCTACATTGAGGTCAACACATCGTCTGCACAAGACTTTCATGATACCCTGGGACAATCAAGATAAATGTCAGTCATATAATAAAATATATTATTAACTGAAGTATTGTCTGGAGAGGAAAAACAGTTCTTTCATTCAACCTTGACAGGTACAGGCATGTTGTTATAACATAAATTACTACAGCAAAATCTGCATTTTACAGTACAAATGTAACTGTTACTATTATTGACTCTTATGAAACTGTTTCTCAATAAAAACCAGAGGCTCCCAAAAGCCTTACCTAGACTAAATGTGTTGGAAATAGTAAAGTATTTTTGGAAATTGCAGCAACATTAGGTTATTGAAAAAATATTATAGGGATATGTAAAACTTCTAAAACATACATTTTGGTTCCAATATCACACTAATAATATGAGACAATTTATACACATTTTTTTCGGTATTTGCTTAAAAATTTGCAATTTTCTAATTGGAGGCTATGTAAAAAGGAATTGTTATGGTTCCTTCCAAAGATCAAAGATACATTATATACATTATGTCTAGTGTCACATCAAGACAGTTGTGTACATTTGTATCACTACAAGACGTAGTATGGTGCTGTGTAGCTACAATAATGTAGCTCCTTTTTTTTATTATGGACGGAGCTACAAAGAGGTCCCATTACTCGTAATGGAGCAAAAACACTTTTGGGATTTACACATATTTTCCGCTATTTAACCTTTGTCTTTATTAAATAAATATGTTTTCTTTCCTCCGCCGTTCATCTGATATGTCTACAATGTCTAATTAAATAATTTTAACACTTTTTCGTAATCGTGTCATTGTTGACATAATTAAAATTGTGGAGTGTAGAATTTCGGAATCGTATCGGTAAAATTTGTAATAAGGGGACATAATTATAATGCAAATGAATGCAGCTGAAATCATCCGGAATTTCATTTTTTACCAAATCGGTTCCAATATTATCGAAATTATGCACTTCCGGAATTCATATGTTGTCAACAATGCCATGATTACGAA
This sequence comes from Limnoperna fortunei, assembly GCA_944474755.1. NCBI lineage: Eukaryota > Metazoa > Mollusca > Bivalvia > Mytilida > Modiolidae > Limnoperna > Limnoperna fortunei. Next base: position 69,989,737 of record OX104121.1, on the reverse strand, counting down.
TAAAGTGATAAAACTAACGAATACGGTGTTGTGGAAATATCAGTTAAACTGCAAATACATAAAAAAAGTATGTAGCAAACCAGGGAAACCGTTAAATTGCTTATAAAATGCATAAAACCCCCGGGTGTGAATCACTCCCGGGCTGCTCCATTACGAGTAATGGGACCTCTTTGTAGCTCCGTCCATAAAAAAAGGAGCTACATTATTGTAGCTAGGTGCTGTGATGCAGAATGAGTAACCAGTCATTTCGTACCATAACCAAATTGTACCATCCAAATCGTACCATATTTTAAAACCATTTCGTACCATAGCCATTTCGTACCATATGGGGAAGTGTATTAAGACCATTTCGTACTATATGGGACAGTGTAAAATGACACTTTCGTACCATATTGGGAAGTGTATTAGTGAAAACCTGTACACTATTTCAGCATATTATTATTACTTTATTATCATCATCATTTCGTGATAACATAATATATCATATAACAACGTAATGACACATATATAAATATATTTGTGAAGGTTTACAACTATTTTAACATTAGCTTCTATTTTCAATATTATTATTTTAATACCACAAACTTTTTGTGTGGTTTTGCAGCGTTTTTAGTTCACCTTCGGACACAAATCGGGAATTCAGCGGCAACAGGAATGCTTCTTTTGGCAGAAGTGACGCCAGCATGTATCTAGACCTTAGTTGCCTGAACCTGCTTTTTCTAAATTCTATTGGTTAATTAGGTGCATTTTTTCGTTAAATAACACACTCAAAATGGTTCCATTACATACAAATTGTAGCTTGAGTTCCCATTTTACCAAAGCAGATGGTGATTATAAGGATGGCTTCTAAAAAACAGTGAAATTCATTTTTCCTTTCATAACTGATTAATGAATAATAAAGACCTTTTTGTTTACACAACAATTATTTCATTTTTATTCAGAATGCTTAAAATTTTTCTTAACGGTTACTTTAAACGAACTTTCTTACATGTAAAAGAATAATTTCTTGTCCAAGTATTTTAAAAATTATTTATATTATACACAAATATCCTTTAATTAATAATATTGAATAAATCTTGTTTAGATTAATTTAAAGATTTTTAGCAAATTTTTATACATTAAAGTATTTGTGCATGTTACGAAATTGTTAAATTGTTTACATATGGTACGAATTAATTTACGAAATGGCAATAAGCTATGGTACGATATGCCATTTCTATGGTACAAATAGTAATTTTGGGTACGAAATGGCAATGGTACGATTTGGTTATGGTACGAAATGACTGTAATTCGCAGAATGAATGCAATTGTCGAGACGTTATACATGCAGTTGTGCCTACTCTTAAATGTTTGTAATAAGTTTATCTAAAATTAAGAAATATAAAAAAGACATAACAAACCTGCATGAATGTTTAAAATTTTTAATTAAAATTCAGTGAAGCAATTTTACACGAAATATCGTCCTAAAGTCACATTGAATATGACTTCACATTTAATTCATAGAATGAGAGTCATTTACCATCGCTGTCATAATAATAATAATAATAAATGTTTTATTAAAAGAGGGTAACTCAGTTAGTTAAAAACTAATCTTCCCTGAGGACCTCATAAAGTTCATCATACAAAGTTATATGAATACAAGACATAACATAATACATGTATTACACAATTACAAAAAAAAAAAAAAAAAAAAAAAAAAAAGGAAAAAAATATAAAATGAAAGTTCACAATACATTTAAAATAATGAAGCAAACAAGCACATATCATCAAAACGAATGAACAAGAAACGTTAAACATGTAAATGTTAAGGTCCATATTGTATACAAAATATAACATTATAAATTGTCTAAATTATCTCTTGATTTTGTCTATTCAATAAAAATGATTTTAATTTTATCTTAAAAGTATCTAGAGATTTACAGGAACGTACAGTGATTGGAAGTCTATTCCAGAGAAAAGGTCCAGAATAGAAAAAGGATTGTTTAAAAAGTTCTGTTTTTGGTTTTGGAATACACAAATCTCCATTTGTTGCATTTCGTAATTGATAAGGATTTTCATTAGAGATGTAATTTATCTTTCTTGTAAGATATTGTGGGACTTCATTATTAATGCATTTATGAACTAAAATACATTTATGATACAGAATTCTATTTTCAACTGTCAAAAATTCTAATTTTTTGAAAAAGAGGAGCAGATGGGGCTAAAAAGTCAGCATCTAAAATAAGTCTGACAACTCTTTTTTGGAGCTTTGCAATACGATTCAAGTTTACTGCACTACAATTTCCCCAAATAGTGATACAATAGTCAATTAAAGGCAAAATATAACCATTATAAAACAGTTTCATTGAATCAAGAGTTAGATACCTTTTAATCTTTGACAACAAATAGATTCGACTTGAAATTTTTTAACATACACTGTCAACTTGTTCAGTCCAGTGTAGATTAGAGTCAATTTTAATTCCTAAAATTTTTTCACAATTTGAAATCTCCAATGGTATTGATTTTAGACAGAGATTGAAATTTTTATTTTGTGTAACAAGCTTTTGCTTAGTTCCAATAACCATACACTTTGTTTTACTACAATTTATAAACATTTTATTTTCTTGACACCATTTTTCAATTTCAAGTATGTCTTCTTGAATTTTGGGTTGCAGAACATCTACATTTTTACCAGACAAATGAATTGTTGAGTCATCTGCATATAGATCAGTAAGGGAATATTTAACATGAAGGGGAAAATCATTAATATATAATATAAAGAGAAGAGGTCCAAGTATTGAACCTTGGGGGACACCATACTTGATTTTCATTGGATCAGATTTAATATTTCCTATTTGGTCTTGTTGTGTTCGATTGTTCAAATATGACCTGAAAAATTCAACTGTTTTTGTATTACATCCATATATATTTAATTTTTTGCATAATATATCATGGTCAACTACATCAAAAGCTTTTCTTAGGTCCAGAAGGATTGCAATGTTTATGTTCCCTTCATTCATTTGTTCAAGAAAATGATCAATAATATTAGTTAGAGCGGTTTGGCATGAATGATTTGGTCTAAATCCTGATTGTGCTGGATGAAGTAAATTTAAATTTGACAAATAACTGTAAAATTTTTTTTAAACATGGTGTTCAATAAGTTTTGTTAAAGTGGGGAGAACTGAAATTGGCCTATAGTTTGAAGTTAAATCTTTATCTCCTGATTTAAATATTGGTGATACTTTTGCATTTTTTAAAATATCAGGAAAAATACCCTTTTCAATGATTTTATTGAATATATAAGTTAAAGAAGACACAATAAATGGTGCACTTAGTTTGAGTAACTTTGGACCAATACAATCAGATCCTGCTGATTTATTTACATTAAGTTTATTTATACTCAGTAGTAAATCAGGTACCTGTATGTAGGGAATTGAAAATGGTTGTGCTAATTTATCCATTACAAATTCTCTTAGCTTGATAAAATCAGTGCATGAGGAATCGGAGTCAGTTTCCCTAAATTTGTCTACACATGTAGTAAAAAACTTATTAAATATGGTAATAATTTCTTTTGTGTCAGTAACATGTTTCTCATCTTCAATTTTTAATTTGTATGGTGTTGTATTTGATGTAGGAGTAAGACTTTGAATGCAGCTCCACAAGATTCTGGGATCTTTAGAATCATTTACCATGTTGTTGTAATATAATTTTTTAGCATCATTTGTGAGTTGAATTGTTTTGTTTCTCCAAAATCTATAATTTGACCAGGACCTAAGAGCATGATATTTTTCCCTCATTTTTCTAGCATTACTAATTTCTTCATTATACCATTTAGGTTGTTTTTCTCTCTTTATTCTCTTAGTGATCAGTGGGGCATGTTTATTTATAATAGTGTTGAAAATAGTATACCATATTTCAATACATTTCTCTGGATCACACTCCATTTCAACTTCATAGAAGGGTGCAGTAGTTAAATCATTTAAGAAAGAATATTCATCAAATTTTCTAAAATTTCTAAATGTAACAGTGGTGTGAGAATGTTTTCTTGTAGTAATTTTATCATTTCTAATAATACTTACAGGGTAGTGATCACTTAAGCTGTATTTTAGGACATTTATTTGTTCTATTTTATCTCTGTTTCTAACATATATATGGTCTATTAAAGTTTTTAGAATTTTCTGTTATTCTAGTTGGTTCTTGGATAATTTGATGAAAATTAAGTGTTTCTAAGATACTAATCCATTTTGAAGATATTTTATTTGGAGTTAAAAAATCAAGATTAAAATCTCCCATAAGAATTATATCAGTATTAATTTTCATTGCATTTAACAATTCATATTCAAATTTATCAAACCATTCTGTTAATGACTGGGAGGGGGGGGGGCAATACACAAAACAAACGAGAAAAGATTTTCTGTGATCTGGTTTCACCTCCAACCATACAGTTTCAAGATCAGATTTCAATTCTTCTAATCTCCCACAGTTTACATTATTTGAAAAATATATTAATAACCCTCCACCATGGGTGACCCTATCTTTCCTAATTAATGAGTAATTTTGAATTTCAATCTCATTGTCAGTTGTTGAATTATCAAGAAAGGTTTCACAAAACATACAATGGTTATACCATTCATTTTGACATCAAAAAGTTCTGATAAAAGTACATCTAATAGATGATACAAGGTTTTGTATCACACAGGTTGTATCAATTGCTATTTTTACAGATTTTGACAAAATACATACCTAATTTAGATATAAATTAGAATTGGTAAAAATATCAATTTTAGAGATTTTCTATTTTAAGTATTAAGTACATCTCTGTTGGAAGGTTTAGCTACTGGTTCAAGTTTAAATACTGGCACTTCCAAGGATATCTTAAGAGTACATTTGTTTTCAATTGTTAAGGGGTCTTTAGGGAACAGATTTTTTTATTCATCCTTAACACTAATAGCATATTCTGCAAAAAGTTTACAAAAATATCCATTATGAAACTACAATATAAATTTAAGCTGGTTTTTGCTGAAAATATAATAGAAAGGATTTCTGTTTAAGTTATGGTGGCCATCTTGGTTTGTAGGCAGCGCTTTACATTATAGTTATTGTAGAAGACTGGACAAGGATCATATCATCAAGGTTGGTTTAAATTAGCCCAGTGCTTTCATAGCAAAAGATTAATAAACTCAAATTGAATATAACACAAAATTTGAAAATGTGAGAACTTTTCAGACAAGGCCAAAATATATTTTCACTCCTTCACAAACTAGTTTTTCGCAAGCATCAAACATAACATAGCTCTAGTTTTATTGAGACTTTGCTCCAGTCCTTGAATTTTTCCTCAAATTCAAAATTTCAAGCAATCTGATTGGTCATTACACATATTGATGATAAGATGAGGATATCCTCAAATTTGAGATGTTTCATGAAACCAAGCCATAGTTATTTAAAATTCAACAATTGGTTTTAGAGTTGTTTTTGAATTATTATGGGAAAAGCAGAAACTGCTTGGAAAGCAGGGTCATGTTGCACACTGCAAAATGTTACAAAGTTCCACTTTAGTATGTTTGACTTGCACAACACAAGACAAATGTAAGCATGCAGAACAAATCAAATTTCTTTTGACCAGGACACAGCTGAAACACCGCATACTATAAATTAAACAGAATAAATTTGACATCACCCTTTAAATTAAGAAACACATGGATAGTATTATGGGACAAAATTAGTGTCATTTCTTTTCGTTTACATAATGAAATTGACTATACCTGGCATCATCAATCTGTTGTCTAATTCTTTCTTTCTGTGCCTGTGTTGGTGCTTTATTTTCTGTTTGTTCTAATTCTGTAATTGTGGCTCTGTACCCTGTGATGTTGTGTAGTACAATGATATGTTTGTCACCTGAACTTATAAGGTATTTATTGGAGAGATCAAAGGACAGCTCTGTTATGTCACCTGAAAAGATCAAAGAATAATGTCACCAGAACATTTACAGCCACAGAGTATTTATTGGACAGATCAAAGGACAGGTCGGTTATGTCACCTGAAAAGATCAAAGAATAATGTCACCAGAACATTTACAGCCACAGAGTATTTATTGGACAGATCAAAGGACAGGTCGGTTATGTCACCTGAAAAGATCAAAGAATAATGTCACCAGAACATTTACAGCCACAGAGTATTTATTGGACAGATCAAAGGACAGGTCGGTTATGTCACCTGAAAAGATCAAAGAATAATGTCACCAGAACATTTACAGCCACAGAGTATTTATTGGACAGATCAAAGGACAGGTCGGTTATGTCACCTGAAAAGATCAAAGAATAATGTCACCAGAACATTTACAGCCACAGAGTATTTATTGGACAGATCAAAGGACAGGTCGGTTATGTCACCTGAAAAGATCAAAGAATAATGTCACCAGAACATTTACAGCCACAGAGTATTTATTGGACAGATCAAAGGACAGGTCGGTTATGTCACCTGAAAAGGCCATAACCAAAGTCACATAAGGCATTTATTTAACAGATCACATAAAACTTAGTTATGTCGCCTGAAAAGATGTTTGTTTGAAATTATATTAAGGTCACTTTTAGCTATAATATGGTGTCCAGTTTTTATTGGATGAGAAAGCCGCAGTACCTGGTGCAAATGCACGCAAATGCACCACCTTCGGCAGGAAAGCTGGCAATCCTTGTGATTCGAACACCATGCCTACAGGAAGGCTGGAACAGACAATCTTAGTGTTGATAGGCACGGGATCAATAGTTTATGACTAAATACCTTCTCCATTGAAAAGCTGTTATGTTACCTGAAATGATCAATGAATAATGTTCCCAGAGCAATGGCAAAGTGCCATAAAAAGACTATAGAAAACCAGAAAAAATTTCATAAGAAAGTATTTTAAAAGAGAACAGATAGTATGTCACTTTCAATAAAAAAATCACTTGCTCAGGCATACTGAACATTTAATACAAAAATCTGAACATAATCTAACCATCATGGATATTTTTCAGAACTTCCTCTTATTCTCCAGAGACAGCATTATAAACACAAATACAGTTATCTCCCCTTATGGCTACACTCCTCCCATCAGTGTCTAGGTAACTATAGTATACTAACCATCATGGATATTTTTAAGAACTTCCTCTTCTTCTCCAGAGACAGCGTTATAAACACCTATACAGTTATCTCCCCCTAGGGCTATAGTCCTTCCATCAGGAGACAGTGATATAAGACTAGGATTTGCACAATGTAGTTTTCCTGTTGTTATTAAATATGGATCCTGAGATAACTCATATCTTACTGAAAAAGATGAAAATAAAAATCTATTTCAAAAAGAAAAAAATATCATCAACAAGAAGTAAAATTACCAATAACAACACTGAAATGGACAAGTCTATTAACGGGGGTCTAAATGTTCATATTATAATTTAATGATAGATTTACTATTAAGTTAGAAATAGAATATTTTTTGCTGTTTTCGTAAGAAAATATGAAATCCATACATCAGGCAACAATTTCCAGTGCACAATTTATATTAACTGATCAGGTGATAATAGATAATAAAGACACCTACATGACATAATGAAAACATTGACATTTGTTTACAGACTGCCAATCATTTTAGCAATTTACAGTTTAACTAGAGCTATTATGGCATTAAGTAACTAGAAATTTTACCGATAAGTCTTATAAAAAGGAAATATAAGGAGTCATCAGACAATTAATTGTCAATCTGATTATTTTTGCTATTTACTCTAGGCATTACAGTTTTAAATTTCTAAAGCAAAAACTGATGACTTTGTTTAAAATTAAAGGCGACAACTCCTACAAGGAGTCATCTGACAATTTTAAACAAAGAAATTGAATTGTAGGAATTGCATTTCTTATCATTTTTGCTATTTAGAATTTCACTCTAGATGTTATAGTTTTTCAGTTACAGAGCAAAAACTGAAAATTTCATTAAAAAAATCCTTCAAAGATAGAAATGGCCGAAGTTCGTTAAACAGGAAGTAGGTGAACAACAGACCTGAAATCGAATCCCACATTATGGGAGGCCATACTGATGCTTCATACCAAATTTCAAGAGAATGTGATTAGTAGTTGCTGAGAAAACAGTTACGAAAATTTTTTCCCCTCCCTGCCTGCCCACCCGCTCGACATTCACCATACTATAACCCGGATTTTCACTCTGTGAAATCCGGCCAAAAATGTGATTTAAGGGCAATAACTCCTATAAGGCGTGGTCAGTCAATTTTGGACCAACAATGTGATTTGTAGGCATTGTCTTGCTGATGATTTTAGCAATTTACAATATCAATCTAGCTATTAAAGTTGTCAAGTTATTATGTAAAAAAACTGAAAATTTTGTCAAACATCATAATTTAAGGGCAATAATTCCAACAGGAAGTTCTTACACAACTTCAGACAGAAAGGAACATTTGAAGAGCTTAATGTGCTTTGAAGTAACTGTTTTTTCTAAAGGTATTATAATTTTTTATATATTGACCTTAAACGTGTGTTGACCCCTATGTTCTATTCTTTGTTGACAGTCTGGGTACAAATTTAAAACTAGGTATCCCAAGGATTAGTGTGGCCAAGTTTGAAAAAAAATTGGCATGGTGAGAAGATTTTTTACAAAGTTTACCATGGATGGATGACAGACAACAGACAATGGATGCCAAGTGACAAATTATGAAAATATCCTCAAGATTCTCAGTTGTTTCTGATAAAGACATTAACAAATTTCTGTAAATTCCAAAAACTTTATAAAGTTGCCAAAAGATTAGATTAATTCTGTTTGTTTGTTTGTTTGATGGTGTTTAACGCCACTTTCAGCAATTTTTCAGCTATATCATGGCGTCCAGTTTTTATTGGGGGAGGAAGCCGGAGTACCCGGAGAAAACCCCCGACCTGCGGTAGGAAAACTGGCAATCCTTTTCAATTAAGATTGGAGTCGAGTACACCCTGCCTGCAGTAAGAATCGAACCCGCAATCTCAGTGTTGACAGACCACGTGATCAATAGTAAACGAACTACCTTGACCACTCGGCCACCGAGGCCCCCCTAGATTAATTCTGTCAGGCATGTTAAAATATAACAAATATTCCACATAATGTTTATCACTGTACGAGAATATTTTCCCTTAGAATCTTGAATGGCATATTGTACATTGTTTACAATTATATGGAATATTTGTATTTAATATTCAACATTATTACATTTCGTAATTTTAGTTTCCATTTAAACAATGTATCTTTCACTAACCCATATTTTATGATATTGCACGATTGTGACGTTTTAACTAGAAGTGATATTGCACGGCTGGCCATTTTAGTACAAGATTGACATCTAAAAATTGATTAGTCGTGCAATATCATTAGTAATCAAAGATTAGCCGTGCAATATCACTTGTAATCAAAACGTCAGTCGTGCAATATCACAATATGTTAACGTTTTTAAAATATTCACTTAAAATTGTTTTCTGCAGCAAAATATCAACAAAATTTAACACTTAAAATCATATAGTGACCATGATAACAAAATCCATGATTATAAATTCATGTGTATAAAACAAATTATTAAGGAGATGGTAAAATGTACCGTGAAATGAAATAAAACAATTATGGCAGCTCAGTGCATGCGATATCATGTTTTATGGAACACTTAAAAGGAATATCAACCTCGGCCGTTGGCCTCGGTCGATATTTCTTTTAAGTGTTCCATAAAACATGATATCGCATGCACTGAGCTGCCATAATTGTATAATATCAAATGCAGCCAATAGAAATCAACTTCTGTGGTTAATATTAAAGTTTATGCTTCTAGTTAATATTTGTATCATGCCAAATGTTACAACCCTTCAGCCATACAAATCTACAAACCATGGCTTGTCTAATGCCAAATGTTACAACCCTTCAGCCATACAAATCTACAAACCATGGCTTGTCTAATGCCAAATGTTACAACCCTTCAGCCATACAAATCTACAAACCATGGCTTGTCTAATGCCAAATGTTACAACCCTTCAGCCATACAAATCTACAAACCATGGCTTGTCTAATGCCAAATGTTACAACCCTTCAGCCATACAAATCTACAAACCATGGCTTGTCTCATGCCAAATGTTACAACCCTTCAGCCATACAAATCTACAAACCATGGCTTGTCTAATGCCAAATGTTACAACCCTTCAGCCATACAAATCTACAAACCATGGCTTGTCTAATGCCAAATGTTACAACCCTTCAGCCATACAAATCTACAAACCATGGCTTGTCTAATGCCAAATGTTACAACCCTTCAGCCATACAAATCTACAAACCATGGCTTGTCTAATGCCAAATGTTACAACCCTTCAGCCATACAAATCTACAAACCATGGCTTGTCTAATGCCAAATGTTACAACCCTTCAGCCATACAAATCTACAAACCATGGCTTGTCTAATGCCAAATGTTACAACCCTTCAGCCATACAAATCTACAAACCATGGCTTGTCTAATGCCAAATGTTACAACCCTTCAGCCATACAAATCTACAAACCATGGCTTGTCTAATGCCAAATGTTACAACCCTTCAGCCATACAAATCTACAAACCATGGCTTGTCTAATGCCAAATGTTACAACCCTTCAGCCATACAAATCTACAAACCATGGCTTGTCTAATGCCAAATGTTACAACCCTTCAGCCATACAAATCTACAAACCATGGCTTGTCTAATGCCAAATGTTACAACCCTTCAGCCATACAAATCTACAAACCATGGCTTGTCTAATGCCAAATGTTACAACCCTTCAGCCATACAAATCTACAAACCATGGCTTGTCTAATGCCAAATGTTACAACCCTTCAGCCATACAAATCTACAAACCATGGCTTGTCTAATGCCAAATGTTACAACCCTTCAGCCATACAAATCTACAAACCATGGCTTGTCTAATGCCAAATGTTACAACCCTTCAGCCATACAAATCTACAAACCATGGCTTGTCTAATGCCAAATGTTACAACCCTTCAGCCATACAAATCTACAAACCATGGCTTGTCTAATGCCAAATGTTACAACCCTTCAGCCATACAAATCTACAAACCATGGCTTGTCTAATGCCAAATGTTACAACCCTTCAGCCATACAAATCTACAAACCATGGCTTGTCTAATGCCAAATGTTACAACCCTTCAGCCATACAAATCTACAAACCATGGCTTGTCTAATGCCAAATGTTACAACCCTTCAGCCATACAAATCTACAAACCATGGCTTGTCTAATGCCAAATGTTACAACCCTTCAGCCATACAAATCTACAAACCATGGCTTGTCTAATGCCAAATGTTACAACCCTTCAGCCATACAAATCTACAAACCATGGCTTGTCTAATGCCAAATGTTACAACCCTTCAGCCATACAAATCTACAAACCAAGGCTTGTAGAAATAAATTCTTGAGAGTGAAGTATATTAATAGTACTTACTATTGGTACCCCAGTACTTCCATGTTCCATCTTTCGAAACTGACGCCATTCTGAAAAATAACGTGGTGTTTGATAACTGACCCCTCTATATGACCACTCATTAAAGTTTAAGCTATCCCTACATCAAGGAAAGAACAAAAATAATCTAGTATACAGAAAGTCATAAGTGTAAAATCTATCGTAAGTGTTGGAAGATCAAAGGGAAATGCAATGTGACATCAGCACTTACGACTGTTTGTGAAAAACATTGCAGGCATCTAGCATGTCTAGCAGGCAAACAAAAACATTTTAACTGATTATTTTTAGCTTAAAACATTAAAAGGAAAAAGTACTCAAGGAAAGGATTGGCAACATATGTCTCCAAAAGTACTCAAGGAAACGATTGGCAACACACGTCTCCTTATTTAGATCACATTACATACTACACACACACACACACACAATAATAAAATATTTAAAATGTTTGTTGTATTATTTCTTTTACCATGAAACACAATGTTTGTTGTATTATTTCTTTTACCATGAAACACAATGTTATTTCCACAGTCAACTACACCTAATCATCCGTACGTTTGACCCTTACCTACTTGAATCACTGTTAAATGAAAAGCAGTTGACCCCAGCTGTGTGACCCTTCAATTCAAAGGCTCTTTTGACATCTTGGAAGCCTCCACATTTGTCAAATAAAACTTCCCAAACTTTAACGTCTGGTGTAAAACCTATATAAGAAATACACAAATGAATGTAACTTTAATATTACGCAAGACATGCTTTCAGTAGATGAGATATAACTAACCATCTAATTCCTTGAAAAAGAATGCAAAAAATGATTCAATCCCAATCCAACAAAACAAAGTGTCTTCTATAAGCCCCACAACGGTACAAAACAAAGTGTATCAGTTACATGTCTTCTATAAGTCCCAACTTGTACAAGCTTCGTGACTTGTAAAAACATTTTTTACCATAAATGTAAACATGATGCTTTCGTAGTTTTCCCTGGCACTTGGTGGAGTTATCTCCCCTGGCACAATGAACACTTTTATTTGCAGAGTTCTCTCCCCTGGCACAATGACCACGTTTACTTTGCAGTTATCTCCCCTGGCAGAATGAACCGTTTTTACTTCATAGAGTTCTCTCCCCTGACACAATGAACCCTTTTACTTCTCAAGAGTTCTCTCCCAGGCACAATGAACCCTTTTACATCAGCGTTTTTTCCAAGACATTGGAAACCTTGTGTGCAGAGAAACAATATAAGATGTCATAATGAAATCTGTTCCAATATGGTCAGTAATGGATCACAACACTTTGTAAGTAAAAGATTTTTACGACTCCTTATCCACTTTGTACCATTGTAATTTATGAATAAGATGTGCAATAGTCTTTATTTTTCACTGTTTGTCATGACTGACCTTGACCTTAAAAAACATCACAAGGTCAAAGGTCAAGCTCACATTGTATTTTATGTGGATCTCCTGCTTTACTATACACAAGTGTGGACACAGAAAAACGTCTCGCCTGCATTCCGCATCAGTAACGAAAATAAATTTCGTCATAAGCATTACGTAAATAGCATTAAATATCAGCAGCGGCCTGTATACAAAATATTGTCACCATAACCTGCATAGTTACAGGGGAACAGCCGTAACCCAAAAACTTTAACGTAGTCACTGGACCGTGAAATTGAGGTCAAGGTCAGGTGGAACCTACCAGACAGTCATGTACTATTCATCAGCAACCTATATACCAAATATTGTCATCCTACCATGCGTAGTTACAGAGGAACTATCGTAACCCAAAAACTTTAACGTAGTCGCTGGACCGTGAAATTGAGGTCAAGGTCAGGTGACACCTACCAGACAGTCATGTACTAGTCATCAGCAACCTACACACCAAATAGTGTCTTCCTACCATGTGTAGTTACAGAGGAACTGTCGTAACCCAAAAACTTTAATGTAGTCGCTGGACCCTGAAATTGAGGTCAAGGTCAGGTGACACCTACCAGACAGTCATGTACTAGTCATCAGCAACCTATACACCAAATATTGTCATCCTACCATGTGTAGTTACAGAGGAACTGTCGTAACCTAAAAACTTTAACGTAGTCGCTGGACCGTGAAATTGAGGTCAAGGTCAGGTGACACCTACCAGACAGTCATGTACTAGTCATCAGCAACCTATAAACCAAATATTGTCATCCTACCATGAGTAGTTACAGAGGAACTGTCGTAACCCAAAAACTTTAACGTAGTCACTGACCGTGAAATTGAGGTCAAGGTCAGGTGACACCTACCAGACAGTCATGTACTAGTCATCAGCAACCTATACACCAAATATAGTCATCCTACCATGCGTAGTTACAGAGGAACTGTCGCAACCCAAAAACTTTAACGTAGTCGCTGGACCGTGAAATTGAGGTCAAGGTCAGGTGACACCTACCAGACAGTCATGTACTAGTCATTAGCAACCTATACACCAAATATTGTCATCCTACCAATGCGTAGTTACAGAGGAACTGTCGTAACCCAAAAACTTTAACGTAGTCGCTGGACCGTGAAATTGAGGTCAAGGTCAGGTGACAGGTGACTGATTGGCAAGTACTCATCATAAGCTACCTCTGGACCAAATTTGATGGACCTAGGGCTTGGGCTTACAAAGATATGAAGCAAGATGTCAAGTGTTTACGCCGCCGCCGCAGCCGGATTCCCATACATATGTCTCGCCTCCAGCGACTTTCGTCGCAGGCGAGACAAAAACAGAAACCTTCATCTTGTTAAAGTCTTTCTTTTTCAGATATTTCCATTGACCTTTTGTAAGAGGTATTTCACCTGCCTTTATCTTGTTAAAGTCTTCCTTTTTTCAGATATTTCCCTTGACATTTGGTAAGAGTTATCTTCCCTGCATCATTACAATTTATTGCAAAAATGTGGTATGTCAGTTACTATAACAGATACTGAGATGTAAAGGATCTAACACCGGCAGGAGGAAAAGACGAGAAAATCTCAGACACAAAAGTAAATATTTCTGGTCCCTAATGAGGATCTGCCACAGCACTGTACACATTATTTACCCGAGGATGCTATTAATCTTCCCCACTGTGACACAGCACCATACATATTATTAAGTTGAGGATGCTATGAATCTTCCACACAGTGACCCAGCACGGTACATATTATTTACCTGAGGATGCTATGAATCTTCCACACGGTGACACAGCACCGTACACATTGTTCATCTGGTGTGTGTCTACAATGGAGTATACTTCACCTACAAACAAATTACAGGGTGAGTACATCTCTAATAATAAAACATACATGTTCAGTTTCACTCCTGGAAAAGTTCCAGAAAACTCCCAAGTAAGAAAATTTATGAAAGTTAGAAACACACTGTATGCAATAAATGATCGCTGATAAATAATAATACTAGAAAAACTGTGAGCAATGCTCACCAATTGATACCCTTGCTTCCTTTATGAAACAACAAAGTCCATGTTTTTCTAAGGGAAACCCCAAATATCATTCCGATCAAAATGTTAAATATCAGGTGCACAATGGCTCTGTGAAAAAGATTCTGTGCAAGTTTCATCAAATTCCATTCAGTAGTGTAGGAGGAGTTGTGCATAACAGAAAGTGTAACGGACAGATGGATGGATGGAAAGATGGATGGACACTCCCATTACATATAACCCCCGCTTGAGCAGGGGGTATAAAAAAAGATAATCTGGACATAATCAGTAACTGTACAGCTATGACAATTGATAGCAATATTTAGATGGATAGCTGATATAATGAAGATATCTTATAATGTATAATGCACACATTTATTCTTCAAAACCTTGTATTTAGGACTATTTTCCAGGTAGAAACAAAAGTTCCAGAATAAATATGTGTATCTATCAAGATCAACATAATAAATATTTTAATCATAACAATAACAATGTTGGTTTTTCTGTAAAGAAGTTGTCGTCTGATCTAGTCCACTTTTGTCTCTATGCGGTTTTCATTTATTTTTTTCAATAAAATATTACCAAACATGATATCATTTGTTCAATAAAATATTTCATTTAGATCTTACCAGACTTGGTTCACATTGTAAACTGCCTGTTTATATAAATGTGACAATTTCTTGTTTGAAGTGTGTGCATTTCATACATACGAGATGCACTTTTTTCAAATTTTTTCAGACCGAAAGGGGGCTGGACATTATACATAAATATGCATTTTATAAACCAAAAGATAAGCAACAGTGATAGTCCAAACATCTATTTATTTACGTTATAGTCCTTGTCTTGCTTTTCATAAAATCTTTAAAAAGTTACTGTACCAAAATTATGTGGAAGTTAAAATCCAGTAAATGCAAACAAATGTACAGTACTGTAAAAGTTCAATAAATGGAACGAAAGTTAAAACAAAAATAAAACTGCTATCTCTAATGGACTATACAATCACTGTGTTATCTCTGCTACATTTCATTATAAATTTACTATTGCTGGCCACATCTACCTTTAATGGACCATACAATCATTGTGGTATCTGCTACATGTCATTATAAATTTACCTTTACTGGCCACACCTACCTTTAATGGACCATACAATCATTGTGGTATCTCTGCTACACGTCATTATAAATTTACCATTACTGGCAACACCTATCTGAATGATCTCTGCAGAATGTTTCTGTAAAGCAAACAAAGATATCACTGCATATCTGATTATGACAGATGTTTCTTCCGTAAACAGCCGATTTTTGGGTTAAGACGACTTAGTTTAGATGAGTACACATACACCTATTTCTACTAATTGCAGCATACAATCAAGAGTGCCTGCAACAAGAACCTTGAAATGGTAGCATTCTTGTTTTCGGGGTTTTGATTGGATGCCCAATATTAACGAATGGAAAGAAATATGAAAGTTTTAGGTTTATGGAAGAAACGGGTACTACAGTGATCAAATCACTCCTTATAGAAATAGGTGCACCAGTGATCTTGTACTCCTTATAGAAATAGGTGCACCAGTGATCTTGTACTCCTTATAGAAATAGGTGCACCAGTGATCTTGTACTTATAGAAATAGGTACACCAGTGATCTTGTACAGTACTCCTTAAAGAAATAGGTATACCAGTGATCTTGTACTCCTTATAGAAATAGGTACACCAGTGATCTTGTACTCCTTAATATAGAAATAGGTACACCAGTGATCTTGTACTCCTTATAGAAATAGGTACACCAGTGATCTTGTATTTATAGAAATAGGTACACCAGTGATCTTGTACTTATAGAAATAGGTATACCAGTGATCTTGTACTCCTTATAGAAATAGGTACACCAGTGATCTTGTACTCCTTATAGAAATAGGTACACCAGTGATCTTGTACTTATAGAAATAGGTATACCAGTGATCTTGTACAGTACTCCTTATAGAAATAGGTACACCAGTAATCTTGTACTTATAGAAATAGGTATACCAGTGATCTTGTACAGTACTCCTTAAAGAAATAGGTACACCAGTGATCTTGTACTTATAGAAATAGGTGCACCAGTGATCTTGTACAGTACTCCTTATAGAAATAGGTACACCAGTGATCTTGTACTTATAGAAATAGGTGCACCAGTGATCTTGTACAGTACTCCTTATAGAAATAGGTACACCCGATCTTGTAATCCTTATAGAAATATTGTGACTTTTCTTAAGTGGTAGAACACAGCATCGCCGTCAGAACAAATTATTCTTGTACCTTTAAACTGTTCTCTATGTCTTTGACCCAAATATGACAAACTTCACTAGTAATTTAACAAATGTACAGTTTGTGTACTCTCATTTCACTACCAACAAATTATTCTTCCAAGCAGAAACACACACAATTCTATGCAACAATTTCAGTACACAGGAAAAACTGTAACAGATATTGTCAATTAAAAAAACGTTTTCCATGCAATTTGCAGGCTGATCACTATTCACAGAATGCATTTTTATTGCCTGTTCTCCAGGAGTTTATCGTGCCATCCTCTATCTTCAGTAATATCAACATATGGCTTTTTAGGTGTTTGCCGTCATTACACAAAACAAATGAAGGTTAGGCAATGAACAGAATTGTTAATGCAATAAAAAATGGTCACAAGATGACATCAAAAATTATAGGTCATGGAGATAATAAGGGGAGATAACAGATTACAAGGGCAGATGAGGCTGTGACATTTGACTTTATGGTTTTACATTACACTCACTTTAGGAAAATCCAATGCAGCTGTAATATTTCCAGGAGAACCATCGTCCTTTTTACCAATACGCAGAATTCTTACTGTGTTTTCATGACCCAGACATACAATAAAAGCCCTGTGAATAAAAAATTCAAAATAGCAGGTGCACAATAATATTATGTGGCAAAGACTGTGAAAATTTAACTAAATTCCATGCAGTGGTGCAGGAGAAATTTATTACTGATTAAACACATGACAGTCAAAGAGTCTGAACAATAAAAACCCAAAGAAGAATTTCATTAGTATAACGAGCCTGTTTACTGTGTAAAGTCTTTACATGAAGATCTCAGTTTACCTCAAAATATTATTCAATTAATTACGTTGATAGAGGTCACTATAATCAACCATCAATCCACTAGGATTAATCAACCAGAGAAAATGTAATATTGACCAAGCCGCTAGACGAGGTGAATATACTTTTTTGATAAATCCTGATATCAATCATATATCAGTCATTAATGGTTTTATTACATGAATAAAATCATCATCTGCCTTGATCAGAAAAACAGAAGATGCTACTACACAACTGTACTTTCTGATCTATTTTTTTTAGATAAACAAGATCGATATTATAATCCACTTCACCACTGTGCAGCGGAATAATGCATCTGAAAATTTTTCCATATTTTAATGCAATTTTAGTACTGTTGCGATTTACCGTGACCCGAAAGTTGTTTTTAAACCAATCAAAAACACACAAATTTCTATTCATGTAATATACAATTTTATAAACATCTGTATGTACATACTTAGAATCTGGAGAAAACTTGATTCTAGTTCCATGGTCCAGTTCTATATTGGCACGAATGAATCTGTAAATAATAAACATGCAATTTAGTATAGAGCTGTCAGTAGTCCTTTTATGATCGATTGATTAATTAAATTAACATTAAATTAATCCTTCCTTGTTTACTAAAACATGACCTCATACAAGCAATTATACAAAAACAAACAAGTGAATTCTAAATTGTAACTAGAGGCTCCCAGGAGCCTGTAATCGCTCACCTGGAATCCAAATGACTTAAACTATATTAAAATTTTTGAAATTAACAGTTTCAGTCTAGTTGTTATAGCTTTTAAGTTACTGTGCAAAAACTAAACATTTCTTCAAAAAATTTGTTAAATACAATAACTCCTATAAGGTGCCATCCACAATTTCTGAAAATTAAATGGTTTTTAGGCATTGTCCTTTAGGGTACTTTAGAAATTTACAGTTTTACTCTACTAATAGGTGTGTTATAGACTAATTTATAATTAAAAAACTGTTCATATGTCCAAATTCATAATGAAAGGGCAATAACTCCTATAAAGAGTCATCTTGCAATTTTTGGACTAAGCAATCATTTGTAGGGCTTCTATTGCTGATCATTTGTGCAATTTACAGTTTTAATCTAGCTACTATAGTTTTCAAGTTACAGGACAAAAATGGAAAATTTCTTAACAAAATTGTCATTTAAGGGCAATAACCCCTATAAGGAGTCATCTGACAATTTCAGACCAATTAAATGAATTGTAGGGCTTTTTTGCTGATCATTTTTGCAATTTATTATTTCACTCTAGCTGCTATGGTTTTTAAGTTACAGGACAAAAACGGAAAATTTCATAAAAAATTGCAATTTAAGGGCAATAACTCCTATAAGGAGTCATCTGACAATTTCAGACCAATCAAGTGAATTGTAGGGTCTTTATTGCTGATCATTTGTGCAATTTACAGTTTCAATCTAGCTGCTATAGTTTTCAAGTTACAGGACAAAAACGGAAAATTTCATAAAAAATTGCCATTTAAGGGCAATAACTCCTATAAGGAGTCATCTGACAATTTCAGACTAATACAGTGAATTGTAGGGCTTGTATTGTTGATCATTTTTGCTCTTTACAGTTTTACTCTAGCTGTTATAGTTTTAAAGTTACAGGACAAAAACGGAAAATTTCATAAAAAATTACCATTTAAGGGCAATAACTCATATAAGGAGTCATCTGACAATTTCAGACCAATCAAGTGAATTGTAGGGTCTTTATTGCTGATCATTTGTGCAATTTACAG
The DNA here is from genome assembly GCA_944474755.1 of Limnoperna fortunei. Classification (NCBI taxonomy): domain Eukaryota; kingdom Metazoa; phylum Mollusca; class Bivalvia; order Mytilida; family Modiolidae; genus Limnoperna; species Limnoperna fortunei. The sequence continues at coordinate 69,969,988 of OX104121.1, read as the reverse complement.
TTTCAATCTAGCTGCTATAGTTTTCAAGTTACAGGACAAAAACGGAAAATTTCATAAAAAATTGCCATTTAAGGGCAATAACGCCTATAAGGAGTCATCTGACAATTTCAGACTAATACAGTGAATTGTAGGGCTTGTATTGTTGATCATTTTTGCTCTTTACAGTTTTACTCTAGCTGTTATAGTTTTAAAGTTACAGGACAAAAACGGAAAATTTCATAAAAAATTACCATTTAAGGGCAATAACTCATATAAGGAGTCATCTGACAATTTCAGACCAATCAAGTGAATTGTAGGGTCTTTATTGCTGATCATTTGTGCAATTTACAGTTTCAATCTAGCTGCTATAGTTTTCAAGTTACAGGACAAAAACGGAAAATTTCATAAAAAATTGCCATTTAAGGGCAATAACTCCTATAAGGAGTCATCTGACAATTTCAGACTAATACAGTGAATTGTAGGGCTTGTATTGTTGATCATTTTTGCTATTTACAGTTTTACTCTAGCTGTTATAGTTTTAAAGTTACAGGACAAAAACGGAAAATTTCATAAAAAATTACCATTTAAGGGCAATAACTCATATAAAGAGTCATCTGACAATTTCAGACCAATCAAGTGAATTGTAGGGCTTTTATTGCTGATCATTTTTGCCATTTACAGTTTCACTCTACCTCGTATATTTTTCAGGTTATATTGTAAATACCAAAAATTTTGTCAAAAATCGTCAAAAAAGGGCAATAACTCCTACAAGAAGCCAATACACAACTTCGCACTAATAGCAACTATTGTAGAACTTAATGTGCTGATCAATTTGAAGTAACGGTTTTCTCTATAGCTATTATAGTTTTTTAGATAATGATCAAAAACCTGTGTTGACTCCCATGTTCTATTTTTAGTAACAGCGGCCATATTTGTCTGTTGATCAACAACCTGGGTACAAACTTGAAACTAGGAACCCTAAGGATGATTGTGGCCAAGTTTGAAAAAAATTGGCCCCGTGGTTTCAGAGGAGAAGATTTTTGAAAAAGTTTACGACGGACGACGGACGACAGACGACGGACGACGGACGACGGACGACGGACGACAGACGACGGACGACGGACGACGGACGCCAAGTGATAGCAATAGCTCACATGGACCTTCGGTCCAGGTGAGCTAAAAATCAAAGTACTCTGAAGTCAAATTTTGCTTAAAATTCACAAAACGTGTTGCTAGCAGCAATCGCAAGCAAAATGGAATAAGAATGAATAATATAAAAATATAAAAAAATGTCAACACAGTCCAACAAGACATGCCTAAGGACTGTTGTTAAACTCTGTTTGGTTGGTATGACCAGGATGACATCTAGTCAGATGACTTCTACAGTATATATATTTTTGTATAGTAATGGTTTTGATATATAGTTCAGTGTAAATCACTAAAAGTAATTTTACAGTTAATTATGTCATCATTTCAGACAATACTGGCCTTGTTGTCCAAAACTGACGAAATCCAGATAAAACTAGACAAAGTCTATCTAGCGATCACTGATAACTCCGCATAAATTTTGCAGAACTTTTTTCGTCGACTGGTGACCTTGACCATTGATGGAATTCCTCCAACATCAATAGGCTTCATTCCCACCTGATATGAATTGTATATCCTAAAGTTTCGTTGAAATCAAATGCACACTTTTTGAGTTATTGTTTGGAAACATTTTTTTTTTTTTTTAAATTTCTAACATTTTTTGGCAAATGTGACCTTGAAATTACACAGATTTCCACCAAAATTGATAGGCTCCTAATACACCCAATATGAAATTATATAACAAAGTTTCATTGAAATTAAATGCAAACTTTTGAAGTTATTGTCCAGAAACATTTTTTTTGGTAAAAATTTCTAAAGTTTTTTTAAGGACTGCAAAATTAAAATTAAACGGATTTTCTCCAAAATCAATAGACTTCTTACCAAACTGATATACAACAATATCCCAAAGTTTCATTCAAATCAGAAACAAACTTCTTTAATTATTGTACGAAAACAACTTTTGTGTAAAAACGTTTTTCTGTGGACTGTGACCTTAAAATTTCCCAGTTTCATTCAAATCAGATGCAAACTTTTTGAATTATCATTTGGAAACCAAATTTTGACGGATGAACCGACAGACAGATGGACCGACATGAGGGCCACTATATACCCCCCGACTCTGTCATACAAGTTGCTTGGTTTGTTTTACACCACATTTAGCCATTTTCATTAAAACTCAAAACTTGTATTACAGTACGTAAACTATGGTGTCAACCATTTAATGTACCATTTAACATAAGTTAGGTGTCAAACAATCAACAGATGATAATAGTGAATTAAGGTATCCGACCGATAATAGTGAATTAAGGTATCCGACCCATAATAGTGAATTAAGGTATCCGACACATAATAGTGAATTAAGACCCATAATAGTGAATTAAGGTAACTGACCCATAATAGTGAATTAAGGTAACAGACCCATAATAGTGAATTAAGGTATCCGACCGATAATAGTGAATTAAGGTATCCAACCCCATAATAGTGAATTAAGGTATCCGACCGATAATAGTGAATTAAGGTATCCAACCCATAATAGTGAATTAAGGTATCCGACCGATAATAGTGAATTAAGGTATCCAACCCATAATAGTGAATTAAGGTATCCGACCCATAATAGTGAATTAAGGTATCCGACACATAATAGTGAATTAAGACCCATAATAGTGAATTAAGGTATCCAACCCATAATAGTGAATTAAGGTATCCAACCCATAATAGTGAATTAAGGTATCCGACCCATAATAGTGAATTAAGGTATCCAACCCATAATAGTGAATTAAGGTATCCGACCCATAATAGTGAATTAAGGTATCCGACACATAATAGTGAATTAAGACCCATAATAGTGAATTAAGGTAACCGACCCATAATAGTGAATTAAGGTAACCGACCCATAATAGTGAATTAAGGTATCTGACCGATAATAGTGAATTAAGGTATCCAACCCATAATAGTGAATTAAGGTATCCAACCCATAATAGTGAATTAAGGTATCCGACCCATAATAGTGAATTAAGGTATCCGACCCATAATAGTGAATTAAGGTATCCGACCCATAATAGTGAATTAAGGTAACCGACCCATAATAGTGAATTAAGGTATCCGACCCATAATAGTGAATTAAGGTAACCGACCCATAATAGTGAATTAAGGTAACCGACCCATAATAGTGAATTAAGGTATCCGACACATAATAGTGAATTAAGGTATCCGACCCATAATAGTGAATTAAGGTATCCAACCCATAATAGTGAATTAAGGTAACGGACCCATAATAGTGAATTAAGGTATCCGACCCATAATAGAGAATTAAGGTAACCGACCCATAATAGTGAATTAAGGTATTCCGACCCATAATAGTGAATTAAGGTATCCGACACATAATAGTGAATTAAGACCTATAATAGTGAATTAAGGTATCCGACCCATAATAGTGAATTAAGGTATCCGACCCATAATAGTGAATTAAGGTTACCGACCCATAATAGTGAATTAAGGTTACCGACCCATAATAGTGAATTAAGGTATCCGACCCATAATAGTGAATTAAGGTATCCGACACATAATAGTGAATTAAGGTATCCAACCGATAATAGTGAATTAAGGTATCCGACCCATAATAGTGAATTAAGGTATCCGACCCATAATAGTGAATTAAGGTATCCAACCGATAATAGTGAATTAAGGTATCCGACACATAATAGTGAATTAAGGTATCCGACCCATAATAGTGAATTAAGGTATCCAACCCATAATAGTGAATTAAGGTAACCGACCCATAATAGTGATTTAAGGTATCCGACCCATAATAGTGAATTAAGGTATCCAACCGATAATAGTGATTTAAGGTATCCGACCCATAATAGTGAATTAAGGTATCCGACCCATAATAGTGAATTAAGGTATCCGACCCATAATAGTGAATTAAGGTATCCGACCCATAATTGAAGTCACAGTTCAATTTTATTTTTCGACCAAGAAATACATCTTTATTAAATTGATGTATTGCAAATTAATGATACAAATTAAATATATTGTTTTACTTTGAGTCAATGTAACAGTTTTTAGCAAAAAATGTTAGTTGCTCAAATCATATTTCGGATGTTTGCCGAACATTACCGAGGTCTGCTCCATTGAAAAATAATAGACATCCGGGACATTAGCTATGGTCATGTGGTCAATTATGGGTCGGATACCTTAATTAATTAAATTGTTAACAAAAGATGTGGTTGTTAACTCATTCTAAATTGTAATATTTCTCATCTTAATTTTCTCTTACTTGTGATCTTTTTTCTCAAATTCTTTTGTACTCCAGAGCATGACAGATCTATCTGAAACATTCAGATAAAACTTTTCAATAGTTCATGATATTATGAGCAGTTGTATATACAAATTTAAACTGACTTTCTGTTAAATCAACTTCTACTTTTCCAATGTGTGTCGTTTTGTTCTCTCACAATTTTGGTATATACATGATATTGCAAAATACATTTCAAACATTCAAATAATCTGTTGGTGTCTTATACAACAAGGGCCTCGGTGGCCGAGTGGTTAAGGTAGTTTGTCTACTATTGATCACATGGTTGGCCAACACTGAGGTTGTGGCTTCGAGCCTCACTGTGAGCAGACTGTGCTTGACACAAATCTTAATTGACAAGGATTGCCAGTTGTCCTACTGAAGGTCGCAGGTTTCTCTGGGTACTCGGGCTTCCTCCCCTAAAAAACTTAACACCATGAAATAGCTGAAAAATTGCTTAAAGTGGTATTAACCACCATTCAAACAGACAAACAAACAAGTCATAAAATTTGTTTCTGAAAATTGAACCACTAAATGTTTACTGTGAATATGTGACATAAATATAGAACATACTCATCACTGTTAATGAAGAGCTACTTTATTACTTTACCTTCAGCAGTTGAGATGAGATATTTCCCATTAGGACTGAAATCAAAGCCTAATACAGGACTGCTGTGACCTTTCAGTATAGTAGCTAACCAGGCATGAGTGAATGGTACATGTTGAACACGTTTGTGGCGCTGAATTACTTTGGATTTTTTATTCTGTTTTTCTGTCTTTTCTAATTTCTTGGTTTCTTCTGTATCAGTCTTTTGCTGCTCTGAAAAATATAAACGCAAACGATTCTGGGTAATAACGCAAAGCATAAATTGTTATCATTTAAAATGTAAAATGCATGGTTACAGAGAAACTGACCTAACCCAAAACTTTAAAATAGTCGCTGGACTGTGAAGTTGAGGTCAAGGTTAGGTGACATCTACCAGACAGTCATGTATCATATATATGTTTCCCCTCCAGCAACAATCGTTGAAGGCAAGACAAAAATTCATAACTTGTTATTACATGATTTCAGTGTATACATTTACAACTTATTTTCAACTTACATTTATAAAAAGGTTACAAATCAGTTACACCTCTATTTTTAATAGAAGCCAAAAGTGTTACAAATATGTTTCTGTCGTGATTTTATAAAACAGCAAAAATCGGTTACATCTATATTTTTTCTTCATTTTAAATAAGGTTACAAATCAGTTACAGATATTTTTATGCCTTCATTTTATAAAAGGGTTAGAAAATCAGTTACATCTATTTTTATGCCTCCCTTTTATAAAAAAATAAATAATAAGTTACATCTATATTTTGCTGTCTTCATTTTAGAAAATGGTTGCATCTATATTTGTATCCCTTTATTTTATAAAAGGGTTACAAATCAAATACACCTGGGACTAGTATAACTAACATTATTTATAGGTTCCTGGTTAAATATACTTTTATGCCTTCATTTTATATATTGGTTACATTCATAATCTCTAACTTCATTGTATAACAGGGTTACAAACCAGTTGCATCAATTTTGCTAGAAAGTGTATAGAATGTACATATATTATATATGGTTTCTGGAAGGCATAAAAGTTACTGTTCTTATAAAAATTGAAATGACTTCAACCAATAATTAGCTAAAATATTGTGAAATCAACTGAATTTAAATAAAGATAAATATAAAAAAATGAAAACAAATAGTTTTAACGCCTATTTTAAATTAAATAGTGTGCTTTTTTAAATGTTGAAATTTACTTTAAACAGAAAATGATATAATTACTGAATCTAGTTAATTAATAATTTATCTACTTAATCAATCTATTGAAAAAGATTCAATTAGCACACCTGTTGTTTATAAGTCATAAATGACACATGACTGATTAATTTCAGTTTATTCTGTAAATTGAAAGTACATGTATTCTATAATGTTATCTACAGGATCACAATTACCTGGTAATAATTAAATGATGTGGGTAGCACACCTGAATATTCAGAATATTTTATCAAATTATAAGTACAAAAAATATCAAGTTCAGTGACAGGAACTCACTATTTATTATTGAAATGAAATTTCTATAACAGCTTCTTTATTGGTTTTACAAATGTCTTCTTATAACATAAATTATAGTTGATTGAACTGTTTTTATATATTAGTAGAATTATATTTCTGAAATAAATGTGTATGATACCAGTACACAAGGCTACATAAACAGCTATAATATTCAGATTCAGATACTTTATTAGTAAATCAATAAAAATATAATATACTGTTTGTTAATTTCTCGAACTGAATACGAATACGAAAACTTTATTTTGATTCGGTACATTTTACAACAATAAACATAAGCTCTATTGAGCTTTTAACCGAATATACATGTAAAGCAAACAATAACAGTCAGCATGCAACATATAAAGCAAACAGCACATTTTAAAGAAAAGTATCACACATTAAGACAATAAGATTCAAAATAAGTACATACTTAAAAGAAAAACACATTAAGACAATTAAGACAATTTTTAGACAAAGACATACTAGTATTAAGACAAAATTAAGACAATTTAGGGCAATAAAAGCATGAGGCATACAGTTACAATAATGATGAGGACATACTATGAATAAAATATATATAGTGTATTAAAAAATATATAAAGTAATTCCATAAATTAATATAGCACTAAGAATATAATCATGCCAGCATTAGCAGGGTTACAATTGAGCAGCAATTTAAAAGTTACTTAAAATAGACAGTCAAATTTAAAAATGTTAAAAGAGAAGTCACATGAATAGCAGATATAAAAAGCAGATCAAGCTATTTACATGCAGAGCAGCGGCAATAATATAATAATATCCTGTTTGCCTTCCTTGTGTATGAAATATACTTTTATTAAATTTACTTAACTTTATGTATGTTTTCATTGCTTTGACTAATTAAGGTTATAAAAAAAACTAAAAGTAAAAGTTTTTGTCGTGTTGTTTTGATTTTATGAATAATTTCCTGCAACCAAATTTGATTGTATGTATGTGAATTATCTGCCTTTTTTCGCATACCATCTTCATCTTTCTTATCATTACGTCGCCCCACGCTGCATAATAATACAAATAAGAGGACAACAGCCCCTACTGCGGCTGTGACAGCTAACGCCGGTACTGAGTTTTCAACAGAATCCGCCATGCTGATGAGGTGGTGATATAATTTTGGAAGACCTCTAGGTTGATCATTACAAATAGAGAAACAATCTGTGTAATGTCCCATTTTGTGTATACAAAACGAATTTTTCTATTAAACTGACTTTTAATAAAAATCACAAAATGTGTCTATGATATACTAAGATACATATTACTTACATTTTATGTTAATTATCTTAAATTAATTAATTAAAAAAGGTATAGTACAACAATTGTTCGTATATTTAAGAAATCTGAAATTTTGAATAAACTGAACTATAACATAAGCAACTTTCAAATTTTGAACGTGTTGCTGAATTTGCATTCCTATAAGTCTGTCAGAACCAAGATTTCGATATGTCCTCTACTTTAATTACAAACTCTTTTAAAGCAGTTAAAAGGTCAACAAGAAGTTCTGACAAAAAACAAGTTGACGGTATGTTTATGTCCATTAATTTTTTTTAAATCACACTCAACAAGAGTCGCAGTGACTTCTCACCAGTACGAGTTCTTTCAAGTAAACTGCTACATAGATTATTAGTTTATTCATTTAATTATTTGGTTTATTCTGATAGTCTTGCTTAATTTTTTAGTTTTATGACAGTGCTTTACTTAGGGTCCTACTAAACGCAGAGAAGTGCAGAGAAGTAATAAAAAAAATGATTTATTCGATTAAATAAAGGTTTATTATATATATATATTTGTTATATTTTGTATAAATTTATCAAAATTGACAAAAATACAACCTTATTTCTATATAATTCGTCTGAATGGACAATTTCGAGCAGTTCGACGATGTTTACATAGGTTGTAATGGCTGGCAGTAGAGAGAAGTAACTGTATAATGTATCACACATGATATTTATTATGTAATAAGTATGATTTGTAACAATTTTATCACAAAGAACACTTTTCTGTGAAAAAATTGTTATTAAGACCATAATAAAGAGTGATTTCATAGTAAGTAAACCAAGTGTACATTCTCGTACATTGTGTAAACAAATGTGCATATAATTACACCACGACTACCGGTTAAATTCCGGATTGACAGTTCATATTGGACAACATTATATACATGTACAATGAATAAAATATACAATGTATAATGGAAGAGCCCCCATGCCACGTCAAGGCTATGAACTATGTGGAGGTGGGCCCATTAATTCTTTAAACTAAATTATTGTGACCCCCCATTTTATTTGAAAATTTTTGTGTTTTCGTAATTTATTATATATATTTTTAAGTGACCCCAAAATTTATGACTGATATGTGAGTATTCAGTTTAAGTAGTTAAACATTCAGTATTGTATGTGATTCTCCTGTCTTGCAGGCTAAACACAATAAATTAAAACATTAATTTACATCTTTATTCTTTAAAACATTATGTAAATTAATTGGTTTGAAAATAATGAACTAAAATTACAAATTATAACATATTTGACTTAAAATTTAATTGTTTTTGTTTTTAAAATTGAAATGCCCAAGCTAAACTGTAATTTTGGGAAAATTAAATTATGCCGAGTTCTGCTCAAATATCTTGACACGATGTTTTCAATAAATGCAACGGTCGATTGATCCACCTTGATATTACAGTGATATTACACTAATTAGAGTCTAGTAATTGATGTTAAATAGATTGTTGTTGACACACGCTTTTTAAGTAAGACATCACAATCCAATTAACACCACTTTACCTGATTAAACAAAAATTGTTTAATAATTACAAGATAAAAGAAATCTTCCCTGTATTGAGTTCACTACTGTTCAAAGCTTAACATGTATTTAAATAGTCAATTGTTAATCAGTTTCTTTCATATTTGTCAATTTCTGTACACGAAACAATGACTCTTGCTATTATTGGCCATAGCTTTATAAGACGACTTCAGGATCATTACCTTTTAAACTTTGACCAAATAGACCTACATGTTGCTGGATTAGGGGGTGCCACTGTAAGAGATTTGGCAGACAGCGACGAACTCCTTCAACTATTGTTGTACAGACCAACTAGAGTTTTTATTCAGATTGGCGGCAACGACATTACTAAATCCACCAGTGCAGAACAAGTTTTCCACAGAATACGAAATTTTGTAACAGCTCTTGTAACTGATCACGGAGTCCATGAAGTCGTCATTGGAAGTTTGTTTCCTCGATACAAACCCAGATTCATAGAATTTAAGGACTACAAGATAAAACGCTCCGAGATTAACAAGATGCTGAAAGAAGAATACGAAACCTCATCAAACATAACTTTTTGGAAACTAAGAGGACTGGTAAATCCACCACGAAATGCTTTTGTTGATGGTGTCCACCTGACAGAACATTACGAGCAAGTTTATGCCAAACAGATAAAACTTGCATTATTTTGTAAATCGTTTAATTAATTCAATTTTTGATACATTTTGTAAAATAAAACTTGTTCTAATTGTTCTTTTATTGTCTTTCATTATAAGGGTTTTTTCTATGTATGACGGAATACATTTATGACACCTTTAATTACGCACCGTACTTGAAACCGATCCACCCCAACACCACCCGGATTTTACAGCTCAGTTTTTTAGTCGCCATATTGAATTTACATCGAACATTGGGAACAATTATTATCATTATTATATGAAATATTGTAAATTCAAAGTTAAAAATATTAAATTTTGTATACACTAACTTAATATATATATATTTATTTATGAAAATAAACCATTATCTATGTTTCTCTTGTACTTCTCTCCATTGTAGGCCATTACATCCTATGTAGACATCGTCAAACTGCTCGAAATTGGCCACTAAATGATATATTATGTAAAAAAATGGTCTTATTTATGTTCATTTCTACACTATATAACATATATATATATATAATAAACCTTTTTTTAATCGAATAAATCATTTTTTTATTACTTCTCTGCACTTCTCTGCAGTTCTCTGCGTTTAGTATGACCGCTTTACTTATGCTTTTTTTTACTCTTTACTTGTGCTTTGTTTGTGCTTGTCTTTTAAATTATACAGGGGGCCTCGGTGGCCGAGTGGTCAAGGTAGTTCGTTTACTATTGATCACGTGGTCTGTCAACACTGAGATTGCGGGTTCGATTCTCACTGCAGGCAGGGTGTACTCGACTCCAATCTTAATTGACAAGGATTGCCAGTTTTCCTACCGCAGGTCGGGGGTTCTCTCCGGGTACTCCGGCTTCCTCCCCCATTAAAAACTGGACGCCATGAAATAGCTGAAAAATTGCTGAAAGTGGCGTTAAAACACCATTCAAACAAACAAACAAACAATAAATTATACAGGGATAGAGCTTAACTTTTTTCCTGCAGTAGCCAGCTGGGCCCCAAGCCTGAAAAAATCCAGGTGCCCAACAATATAGTTAGGGGCCCAACTTTTTTCAGCGCAAGCGTGTTTTAATTATAAATTATATGATCATGTGTACAAATTTGCTTATGTACATGAATTCAGAAGTTATTGTCTTGTTTTGATATTGTTACTACCTACCTTGGATCACTACATAAATAATTAGATATTTGAGTCTGTTGGACGCTTGTATTTTGTTTCCAGAAATTAAGATTATCTCTCAGAATGTAGGAACCTCCCCCCAAAGCTACCGGCTATTTGACTCAAAATCCTACATTTCTGGCATTTTTAGCTACCTTTATTCTTTAATATTAGGAATTTATAAAACAAATTAACTTCCATTTTAAGTATGCAGAAAAATGTCCACCCATTTTCATTCTAGATTTAAGATTTGTAAGACAGAAAAGACTGCCACAGATGCTAACAATGCACACACAAACATGACAAATGTATGATTGAAATAGCTACAAACTATAGAGTGCTATTGTATTTGTTTTATGTTTTTTTTCATAAATAATTGATATTTAAACTATAAACTTGCTATGATAATGAGTAGGATTTGAGTTTATGTGTTGTCTGTCTTGTTTTGCATTAAACAAAACAATGAAGGTTTTCTGTATTTAAAATGTACAATAAATTTAATCTTTCTTTGTGTTGAACAAGAAGTAGAAAATGACATCATTGCAAAAATATGTATATTCAATGGAAAATGCGCTATTATAAATTCTTTAAAAAATTGTAAGTGATATGTTATTGTAATTTAATTAATATGCTAAAAGTTACTTCCAAAATACTAATTATTATTATTGTGTTTTAATCTGGACAGTTAATAGGAAACATCGTATTTTAAAACCTCCGGAATCGAAATCATATTTACTCCCGGTGATTTCCGTAATTTATTTGCTTTGTACTGGTTTCTGCCAGTATTAACTCCATGGTGGTATTGACAAAGATAAGTCAGGCGGGAACCAGCTTAGGCAGTTTTGATTATTCCCCTTTGACAAAAAATGTCACAAGTCAAGTCAAGTCAATTTTATTTATAGTCGGCAAGACAAATGATAACAAAATTATATACATATAACATAAGCTCTGATGAGCTTTTAAAACCGACATTAAGACATGTGAGTACAAACAAACAAAGCAAACAATACATTGCATACATAAAATCAATGGCAAAAGCATGTTTAAGGACAAAATACAGTACATAAAAGCATGCAGACATAAGAGATAAAAAAAGATAAATATTTCAAGACGATTCCTAACGCAAATGTCAACTAAATTGTTCTATCTATTCCCGATCTGGATTATAATTAAGCCACTTCACCAAATATCCTACACGCGCGAAATATTGCCAATAACATTTTTAAGGGACAAAACTTGTAATGTAAACGCAAAATGTGTCTAAGCGTTCGTTGGTCGGTGCATCGTACTACACTTGTTACGTTCGCCAACTGGGCCATCTAGACGCAGGCATTTGGTCGCCCAACAAAAATTCTACTCGCATTGGCGACTGGGCCCTCATCCCTGTTATATAATCTATTTAAATATATGCTTTAGTGCCTGTATTTTTATGTTGCTTATGCTTATCATGCTTTTATGTACTGTGTATTCTTTCCTTTTATTTGTGCTCTGCTTTGGTGCTTTTTCTGGTTGATGAAAATATATGCTTTAAAGTACATGTATCTATGCTGCCTGCTTTTATGTACTGTGTATTCTTTCCTTTTATTTGTGCTCTGCTTTGGTGCTTCTTCTGGTTGATGAAAATATATGCTTTAAAGTACATGTATCTATGCTACCTGCTTTTAGTTTTAGTGCTTTTTATGTTAAATTTATACTCGGCTTTCTTAAATGAATCTATTCTTAATATATGTTTTAAAATGCATGAATTGTTGTGCTGTCCATCTATAATGCTATCCTGATTTATATACTTTGTATGCATGTACTGTAACATGTATGTTAATTTTGTGCTGTTATGTTATGTCTTGTGATTTGTTCTGTTGGAAAAATATTAAGTCGGTTTAAGAGCTCATGTTATATGTTTGTTACTATGTATTTGTCCATCTCTAAATAAAATTTGCTTACCTACTTATCTAGAATATCCAACACTTTTTTTGGAGAATTAAAGTAAATATATGGTAAGAAAAGTATTCTCAATTTTGGAACAATAAATGATAAATATAGTCACAATAATTTAATCTATATTACTATCAGCCAGGCGCCTCTGTGGCAGAGTAGTTAAGGTAGTTCATCTACTATTGATCTCTAGTTTGTCAATACTGAGATTGTGGGTTCGAGCCTCACTGCGGGCAGGCAGCGTTCGACTCCAATCTTAATTGACAAGGATTGCCAGTTTTCCTACAGAAGGTGGGGGCGTTTTCTCCGGGTACGCCGGCTTCCTCCCCCAATAAAAACTGGACGCCATGATATAGCTGAAAAATTGCTGAAAGTGGCGCTAAACAACATTCAAACAAACAAAAACAAACAAAACTATTAGCCATAGTAAAGCAGGTAGTAATCACAGTTTGGATATAACCGTATTGTACATGAAGATTTGCAGTTGTTGATTTGCGGTCAGAAATTGAGTTTTCTAGGGACACATGTCATAGGTGGAGCCAGTGAACAGATATTTGCGATCATCAAATCACCAATTGATACAGACAATCTTCAAATACATTATGGTAATCTCCATGATACGGCAATAAAAAAATAAACTGACTAAATTGGGAAGTTATTATTTAACATAAATGACATTCATGCTTTTGTTTCCTTCTGACAGTATTAATTGACCTTGGAATTTATGCCATGAAATTATTCACACTGTACAATGAGAATTGATCTAACATCAAGAAATGCATTAGAATTGACAATTGACTTGATGGATAACTGGATATGGCAGATGATCAGTTTGTCGGTAGTATTTTTACGAATTTGAGAAATGTTTGAATTCCCAATTTTCAGAATACAAGAGTTACTTCCCATTTTCAAGAGTTGTCTTTTATGGTATTAAACAGATAGGGAAAAATCATGTTTTTATTTTTTTTAAATAATGTATGTGGACTGACTGTTCCAGTACAACTGAAAAGAATTGCAGAATTAGTTTGCACATCATAATAAATTTTACCAGTTGCTTTGCTATATGTGAATAAAAAAATTTTGTAGAAAAACTACTTTTTACCCACAGTAAGTACTATAAATTACCTGCTCTAAAGAACAGATAACTCTGCAAATGGGAGATTAAAAATGTTTGAAATTAAATTGTTTATAACTTTTCAGATCCACAACCAAGCACAAGTAAAGCAGAGGATGAAATGGCCATACTGAAGCATTTTGATGTTACTTTAGAGTTTGGACCTTGTACAGGTATTAGACTGCAGTAAAGATAATTTTTTCTTTTTTTTAAGGGATGCAGGACACCATCTGCCATTTTTGGTGAAAATCTTAAAATTGATATTACATTTATGGTAAAATTAATAATAATTTCTTTCATTTATAACTCGTATTTCTTTAAATTTAAAATATTAATGAAGTCTTGTACTTATATTGTAACTACAGTTTAGTAATGGCCGAAATGCATAAACTAGTTCAATAAATCAAAAGTAATGAAAATGAAATTTTTAACAAGGGAGGTAATTTTGACCAAAAAATACCAAATTTAAGTACTTTTTGACCAGTTATTTCCCAATAGACAGAAATCTAACTCAGACAACTAACTCAATAGAACCCTTTTTTTTTCTTCCATTGCTAAAATGTATACAATTGCTTGACATATAAAAAATTCAGAAAATTTCAATGGACAGAAGTTTTTAATCTATTATTTTAGTGCTTTTATGATTACTTGTATTAAAAACTACACGGCAAATTTAAAGAAAATTCAAAGGCAAATTCCTCCTTAAAATTAAACTCTAAGAACTTATTTGCAATACTTGTGTACCCGTGGTTGGAATAGAACACTCTGCCATACCAATGGTTGACATTGTGAGAGATATCTCTCCTCATTGAGGATAAGCCTCGAGTATAAATGCAGTAATTTTAATATAAACTGTATCAAAAGTGTAAAAACAGATTATATAAAAATAAATAAAATCTTGTGTATTATTTTACAAACATCATTCTTTGTTAACAAATGTTACAAGCAGACGACAAATGTAGTCCAGCAGTAATTGGGGAATGACGTGTGGCATAGGTTATATCTGGGAACCAGTTATGTTCTTTGTGCTGGAGAGTGGTAGCAAAAATGTGATCATGTAATTATGGCTGAAGGAAAAAGGACTGGAAAAGGGACAAATATGAAGCTATTTTTGAAAAATCAGTTGCAAATCAATTCCTAGTTCATTTTTGTTTGCATTGAAAAAGGATTTGAGTTACAAGTAACATTTTTAAACCTTTCACAAATAATTTTTCACAACTAATCAACTCACTATTTGGAATTTCAGGGATAACACGGATGGAAAGGTGGGAGAGAGCAGAGAAGCACGGCCTGAATCCTCCAATGGTTGTCAAGGAGATACTTCTAAAATATCCACATGATGAAGATTATACAGAATGGTAGGATTTTTTTTCAACATCAGAAGTTATTCATAATTGTCATAAATTCTGCTGAACAGATTTACAGTGCATGAATTTTTATACTTAACCATATGTCACTGAGACAGGAGGGTTATAGATAGAACGAATTATCGTTTTCTGGCTTTTTTTTGGTGAGGGTACGAATTTAGTCCCATTACTTGTAATGTAGCAGAGCGGGAGTGAATCACTCACGGCACTTTGATGTCCAAAAGAAGTCGCATATACAATCAGACGTGGTCGATCTTGATATCTTTCAACAGTGTCACCATTTTTTTATCGGTTTCGTGTTTAAAATCGATCATTATTGATACGTGATGATAGTTATTGCCGTTTTTAATAACCCGCTGTGCGTGTATTAATTGACATTCGTGTCTCTTTTTAATTCGCTTATTACATGAAAAACATTGAGAAACCCGAAAATGAATGGTGTGTTGCATCTTGGGTAATACATATGTAAATTACTGGATTCTTACTATGGAATGGTTGTTATAGTATGCAAATTAGCATGTTTA
Organism: Limnoperna fortunei; assembly: GCA_944474755.1. NCBI lineage: Eukaryota > Metazoa > Mollusca > Bivalvia > Mytilida > Modiolidae > Limnoperna > Limnoperna fortunei. Next base: position 69,953,996 of record OX104121.1, on the reverse strand, counting down.
TAATAAAATTAGGTCACATCCATATACGGTAAAATGATCAACATAGCTATTTCCACGTGCATCTTCAAAGACGTAAAAATAAATTTCTTCAATAAAGATCGTTTCCCGTTAGTTTCACAATGTCTAAAGCTTTAATAACGTTAAGAAGATGAATATTATGTTTGAATTTTGTTTTAATAGACCGAAGTTATAATTTTTTATTTGCTACATTACGAGCAATAGGACTGAATTCTGCCATTAATCAGACAAATCACAAAACTAACTTCGGATTATAATGGCAGTAAAATTCTGCCTTGGTTATTAAATAAAGAGTGTCACAGTGGCGCTAAATATTTATTAATTACAGAGTGTCACAGTAGTGCAAAATGGTTATTAATTAAAGAGTGTCACAGTAGTGCAAAATATTTATTAATTACAGAGTGTCACAGTAGCGTAAAATGGTTATTAATTAAAGATTGTGGCTCTTTACTTTATACAACCTAAACAATTAAGTTTTGGCATGTTGTAAACTAAATGGTTACAAACTATGGTTTAGAATGATTTAGAATCGTAATGTATGTAACTGTTAATAATAGACACATTTAATATATCCAGATTACACGAAAAATCAGCATAAAAACTTACGTGCCATGATTTTATTTACAGCAATGTTTGAAATAATAATAATAACAATTGTTGTCGTTACAGTTTATGGAAGGATTATCCACTGTAAATCATCACACCATGAAGTGTTCATTGATTGAGCAGAGGCAGCTATTCTGTTGTTTGGTAGAATTTTTCTTACATAATTTCTATACATATGTGAAGTATGTCTGTTCCCTTTGTATTCACAGTGTACTGATATCAGACGTTCAAGTTATATAAGATTCTTTCTAAATGGCCACACTGTTAACCAATCAAATTCATTGTTTGTTAGATTGTGGGTACATGTTACTTTAGATGTGATTGATAATGTTGTGAGATGTGTTCTGGGGATATAATTGGTTACTAATTGAGTAAGAGTAGAAAATCACACAATATTTACTCAAGTTATTAATTTCAACAAGCCAGGCTTTGGTTATGACTTAGGGTTGATATAAGAGGATTTTCAACTCTCACAAGTTTTGAAACGTGTTTTCTTCTTATGATTCCATACAAATTATTTCTCAAGCAGCTGCTGGCGTACACAGATGTTTCTTGCATACCATTATTAACAGAGGTGAACAACTTTGCAATGTCACTAATATCCCAACAAAATCTAATTAGAATGTATTAAAGTGATACACAATGGACGATCATCCAATCAGATGAGTGTTTTTTTTTATATCACGTTTTCATATCACATCTTCAAGGGAGGGATATAGCATAGTACACAATTGTTCAGGAATATGATACAACAGCCCATTAATAAGAGAATACTTTGTTGTAATTTTTGTTATTGTATACTAATAAGAGTTTGTTATAGAGTTTTATGTATTGCATATTTTTATGGAATATCCCGATATTTTTTATCTTTCTCATTTGGGTGGTATTTACACCTGTTAGGGGTCGTCCATAATTGTCAACCATTTTCATAAGTGTGCAAACCGCACACTTTAGGGAGAGAGTGAAAAATTTCAACAGTTTTGCGTACACTTTTCTTTATCTTCAGAAATTTTTCGTTTCCGTAGGGTTTGGTTTTTATATTAGTTTAATGGTTGATGTACACTTTTTGACGGGGGGTGGGGGGTCTCAAAAAGTGTGCTTTTTGCAAACTTGTGAAAAATGTTGACAATTATGGACAACCCCTTAGGTTTTATTAAGGATTGTTTTCAATGGATGGTTAGAGACGACTTTGGTATATCCCTCATGTGTGATGTTAGGGACTTATAGGATAATCAATTTGTGCAGAGTGAATATGGAAATATGATCACGAGTGATGTAGAATGCTTCTGAGTAACTCTTCGAGGAACTCTTCTCACAAGTTTAATCTGAATGCATTTCGACACGAGTTATCATATTTTCAATATTCACGATGCATTATTGATTATCTTTTTACATTAATGAATATTTAATATGTCACAGAAAACTTAGAGGTACTTTGTTTACTAGCGATGTAGTGAAGGAAGTTCATTGTGTCGTCACTGCCAAGGAGTGAAAGAACTGAATTTATTTTATATGTGGTTGATACCAGAATTATTTCACTGAGAAATCTCAGTATGTCATTGCTGTCAATGTAATAATATATTTTATGTAAAATCGCTTCGTTGAATATTGAATTTTTAATTTTAAACATTAAGTTTTCTTCTGCTTAATTTTAGATATACTTATTACATACATTTAAGTTTAGGTACAACTTCCTGTTTCACGTCTTGACAGTTGCATACATTCGATAAAAATAAAATGTCGTCAAAGATACCAAGGTTAACAAAAAGTAATTCGATGTAATGGAGTAAGTTGTACCTATACATATTGTATGTAATGTGTATGTATTCATCAGTAACATAAGGGGCCTTAGAATGTTATTAGTTGTGTACTCAGTAACATAAGGGGCCTTAGAATGTTATTAGTTGTGTACTCAGTAACATAAGGGGCCTTAGAATGTTATTAGTTGTGTACTGTATTTTTACTGACAAGGCTACTATAACTTTATTGAGGAATATATATTTTATAGGTTTATTGTGATATTGTTAATTATTTTAATCAATAAAATCCGAAGACATTTTCTCTTCTAGTAAGTCACAGTATAAGACTTTTTGTTGCTGCATAATTTTTGTTTATTTTTGTTTCATTAATAAGTTGTTTTGTGTTAGTTTATTCTATTAGCAGAGTCTATGTTATTTGAAATGAGTCATCTCACTTTAATTTAGTACCATAATTAGCAGAGTCTATCTAATGTTAGAAATGAGTTATCTCCCTTTAAGTGAGTAGCAAAATTAGCAGTCTATGTAATGTTAGAAATGAGTTATCTCCCTTTAATTAGTACGACAAGATTAACAATCTATGTAATTAGAAATGGGTTATCTCCCTTTAAGTTAGTACCACATGATATCAGTTTTCAGATTATACTTTCTATGCAGGGGTTTAGGTTATTTCAGCCATTTTTCTTAACAAATATTGCATTGATTGTTAATTTATAAATTTTTAACGAACCTCAGTATGGAACAAATTTGGGTCATTTAGTGGCAAATTATTTTGTGATTTTATTTCATTTTCGTGTACCCTTCATTCTTATATGCAATTAATGTATTTTTTCTGTAAACGAGTCTTTATTTTTACACAAAAGATTTGCAAGTGTAACTTGTTTAAAGGTGTGACTTTTATTCATGTATAACAAAACTTTCATGTGGAAAAACAACTATTTTGATATCTGTGCAGGCTCTGGTAAACTTAGATACAGCCAATATACAGATGTGAATTACAGATGAAATCATTACATTTTTCTCATACTGGACTGTTAAGTTTTAGTCCATTAAGCCAAGAAAATCAGGAAAATTTTACAGCCATATTTTACCAAATTTTGACATGGGACTAACTCATTAAATTATTTGATTTGTGTGCCATCTTGTTTTTTCTATATTCTATATGTTTGATTTTTTTATTTGATTATATAATAATAAAAGCTTCATATATTATTTTGTTTAGAGAATAAACAAATCATAAGTAACAGATTCTAAATCAATTCTTGATGTTACGTCAATTCTGATTGGACAACGTCATAAGTTACAGACATTCATGGGAATGGCTGGAACTACAGACATAAAAATATAAATAGAGAAGGCAGTAACTGGAATTATACTCCATAGCTAACTGTTGTTTACTACAGAAGGAATGATTTGCACTTATTATATTGACCTGCATGCAGAGGGTTAGGATCAAATCATATTGGCCTGCATGCACTGGGTTAGAACCACATTATATTGGCCTGCATGCTAAGGGTTAGGCTCACATTATATTCACCTGCTTGCAGAGGGTTATGATCACATTATATTGGCCTGCATGCATAGGGTTATGATCACATTATATTCACCTGCTTGCAGAGGGTTATGATCACATTATATTGGCCTGCATGCTAAGTATTAGGATCACATTATATTGGCCTGCTTGTAGTGGGTTAGGATCACATTATATTGGCCTGCATGCAGAGGGTTAAGATCACATTAAATTGGCCTGCATGTCTTAGGGTTAGGATCAAATCATATTGGCCTGCATGCCTATGGGTTAGGATCACATTATATTGGCCTGCATGCAGAGGGTTAAGATCACATTATATTGGCCTGCATCAAGAGGGTTAAGATCACATAATATTGGCCTGTATGCAGTGGGTTAGGACCACATTAAACAGTTCAACCCTGCCACATAATGTCTATGTGATAGTTCCATGTCCTTGTTTTTCTCCTTTTTCTTATTTTTGTGGATTATTGTTGTTCAGGGGAGTTAATGTTGATAATTTGTTTTGTTTTAATTGTTTATTTCTTGTTGTTTTGTGAGTTTTTTGTTGCCATGGCTTCCTTGTTGTTTTGTGAGTTTGCTGTTGCCATGGCTTCCTTGTTTTGTGAGTTTTCTGTTGCCATGGATTCCTTGTTGTTTTGTAGTTCCTGTTGCCTTGGTTTCCTTGTTGTTTTGTGGTTTCTGTTGCCATGGTTTCCTTGTTGTTTTGCGAGTTTTCTGTTGCCATGGTTTCCTGGTTGTTTTGCGAGTTTTCTGTTGCATGGTTTCCTTGTTGTTTTGTGAGTTTTCTGTTGCCATGGTTTTCTTGTTGTTTTGTGAGTTTTCTGTTGCCATGGTTCCTTGTTGTTTTGCGAGTTTTCTGTTTGCCATGATTCCTTGTTGTTTTGGGAGTTATCTGTTGCCATGGTTCCTTGTTGTTTTGCGAGTTTTCTGTTAGCCATGATTCCTTGTTGTTTTGGGAGTTTTCTGTGGCCATGGTTCCTTGTTGTTTTGGGAGTTTTCTGTTAGCCATGATTCCTTGTTGTTTTGGGAGATTTCTGTGGCCATGTTTCCTTGTTGTTTTGGGTATGGCAGAGTAGTAATTATTCCTCTATTATTGATCATGTACCTGTAAACACTGAGGTTGCAGAATCAAGTGGTAGCATGTGATCAACTCCAAACTAACTGACCAGGATCTCCCTCCAAAGCTCCAAACTGACCAGGATTTCCCTCCAAAGGTTAGGGTTTTCCCCCGGGTACACCAGATTCCTCCACCATAAAAACTGGGTGCCATGATTTAGCTATTAAATTGATGAAATTTAACCCCATTGAAAAAAAGTCCGTAATCCTTTTTCTAACATGCATTGCTACACCACTATTGTTGAATGCAAACAAACAGCATCTATTACATGTACAAGATAACAAAGTAATAATGATTGTTTAATGAGACTTAAACTACAATATATCACAGCTATGTCATCTATAAATAGAAACAAAGAGATTACAATACTGTCAATAGCAACATTGGTACAGATAGATATCCCCTTGACCTATAAATAGAAACAAAAAGATTACAACACTGTCAACAGCAACATTGGTACAGATAGATATCCCCTTGATAAACCCCTTTTGCTAATTATAACCTGTTTTATTATGTTGTCTTCCATGATTAAAGTCTGCATAAAATATCAAAGCTGAAATTAGAAATGGTGGATCCATGGAAATAAACTAACGAATTAAAGACATTTTTGTTATAGGGTTTGTACAGAGATAGAAGACAAGAGAATAGAATATAAATAGAAGGCTATAAATATAAATAGACAATAAAAAACTGTTCAAATGAAACAGATCAAATTATGTTACATTGTGGAAAAACACCCCAAGTGCTATCTTAATATGAGAATGTCTACAAAATATAAAGAGTTTTTTTTTTTTTTTTTGAATGATGTTTAAATCCATTTTCAGCAATTTTTCAGCTATATCAAGGCGTCCAGTTTTTATTTAAGGAGGAAGCCGGAGTACCCGGAGAAAAACCCCGACCTGTAGTATAAAGAGAAGGCAACTATCACATAATTGTAAAAATAAACAAAAGTTACATAACAAAAAATTGAACTGCACTAAACAAAGAACACATGTATAACAAGTTTACTAACATAAAAAATAGCCAAGATATACCGTCATACAAATTCTATATACTTGGGTTAACATCAGATAAAAAAATCTGAGTTATACCATCATACATATTCTATTATAAAACCATTTAAGACAGATATATATTTCCTTATTTTTTGCCCTATTTAGCACTAAAGTTTAGTGAAAAATTAAAACAAAGTAATCTCCAAGCAAATTAATTAACCTGTTAGGGAAATGTTATTGGTTCATAAAAGGAACAAAGAATCTCAGTTTATTATGTACAGTACTCATATATTAATTTACATCACTTTGAATAAATAAAGACATAAAACAGAAATACAATAACAAACACACTTGTTGAATACAGTGAACATAAAACTCAGTGGTTTACTGTGCAAAGTGATTTTGGCAGCTTATGCATTAATTTGTTAACTTTCATGATAAAGATTTGATGTAAAACTGGCAACCCGTCAAATCAGAAACAATTTGTGGCCATTCATTACTCCTTCTATATATATAAACGTAGCAGTGATCTTCATGACAAAGTTGGTTAAGAACAAAGGGAGGTAATTTTGTACTTTGTCAATGTAACATTTTCAAATTTATATTTTTATCATTCTATAAAATTGCTGAATAAATTGTACTTTAATGACTATGAATCTTCTAAAACCTGCTATGACTTTTAACCTCATGAAGGACAATCCACAGCTTTTTTATATGCACAGACTTATCTCCCTTATTCTTGCCCACAGTCATCTCCAATTTACACTGATGCTAATTGATGTAAGTACGTGTTTGATAATATAATACAATAAGTAGGTGTTACAGAATTATCAAACCAGCCACCTTTCAAGATTATTCATGGCAGATCATTGATTGATAGAAGTTGAGGACATCTTTTAGATAAAACATACACTATTGTTTTATCATTTTTGATGATTGACTACAGATTCTATTCATATGATAATCACACTTAACATGAACAAAATATATATGAATAAAAATGAAATATTCTGTATCTATGTTCAGTAGTGTGGATCTGCAATGTTTGTTATCTTTTTTCCCAGCAAGTCTTGTTCCCATTTGGATAGCTGTTCTATAAAGCCTCTGTAAGGACGTATAACACTACTACATCTAAGCACCAAACAGTATGACTCCTGAAAAATGGAGAACTCCATGACAACAATGATACAATACAGTAACTGCTTCATTCTATAAAGTCAATATATGTTGTCCAGATAATTAACTGATACCCAATATATTTCTTCTGGTACACTAATACAACCAACATGGTTTTCTTCTTCCAAGCCAGCCATTAATACAACCCACATTCTGTTAAAAGTTACATTTTCAATCCAATTAAGTAGAAAATATTGCTTCCAATTATACATGATGTAATAGCTAAGTCAATACAAAAAAGTCACCAGTCTTGTTCAGAGCAGATAAATATATATATATATAGACAATATTAGTGTGTTGTCAAAAAATATAGCTTGTATTTTTATGAGGCTTAGAGACTGCCGATATGTGATGCTGTACTGATCATTTCCCCTGTACCCTGCCATATACAAAATACATGATTTTTTAAAACTTAAAAGGAGATAACTCATTTCTATACATGAGCTATATTTTTCGACAACATACTGATGCTGTTTTTATGAGTTATCTCCCTTTAAGTTACAAAAACTTAGCAGTCTATGTAATATTAGAAATGAGTTGTCTCCCTTTTTGTGGTTTAAAAGACTTCAAAATGGTTTTTTTTTTTTTTTTTTGGTTCTTTTTTTTAATAGAATTGTTTTTTTAATAATTGAAACATAAAAAGGTGCCAAATGTCTTAAACCACAATCAAAATCTTCTGACTGGTCAATACTTTGACCACCATTTTCTGTTGATTGTGATGTTATGTTGTTACCAATGTTGACTCATCAGAATTCAGTTGAAACGAGTTATCTCCCTTTAAGTGAGTACCACAATTGGCAGAGTCTATGTAATATTAGAAATGAGTTATCTCCCTTTAAGCGAGTACCACAATTAGCAGAGACACAACAAATAACTTCCTGTAGGCACAAGAAGTAAATATACCCCCTCCCACTGAATATTTACAGAATAGGCACCGCTAATGGTATAACCAATACATATTCTCCTCACTCTTTATGAAATATCTTACCTCCAAAGATTTCTTATAGTGGTGCATTAAGAATGCCACAATAACTGTTACACAACGACTGATTCCGAGGTGATCAAATACTAGAACTGCCTCATTCTTTTCTATATGGGTATCTAAAAATAGAAACAGTGTATTTGTACTAGGAAAGAGTTAAAAAAATTCTAATAATAAAAAAAATTAAGAAAAAGAAGACAAAATATCTTGAAACCACTTCAAAATAAAACAAATAATTTAACATTTTTTGTTCTCACAATTTTGACTTAATACACACAAAACTAATGTCTCTTCAATATGTGTCATTAAACAAAGATCAAAATAAACTGATCTACAAACATCAAAAGAAAACAAACTTATTTGTTTCCTAACAATAGGATTCTGTCTCACATGCTGTCTGAAACCTGCTGTAAAAGTCAGCCTCGTAATCATCTGTTACTTACCTTTAAACTGATATACTGTCTGAAACCTGCTGTACAGGTCAGCCTCATTGTCATCTGTTACTTACCTATAAACTGACATGCTCTCTGAAACCTGCTGTACAGGTCAGCCTCATTGTCATCTGTTACTTACCTATAAACTGATATACTGTCTGAAACCTGCTGTAAAGGTCAGCTTCGTTATCATCTGTTACTTACCTATAAACTGACATACTGTCTGAAACCTACTGTAAAGGTCAGCCTCATTATTATCTGTTACCTGTAAACTGACATGCTGTCTGAAATTTGATGTAAAGGTCAGCCTCGTTATTATCTATTACTTACCTATAAACTGACATGCTGTCTGAAACCTGCTGTAAAGGTCAGCCTCGTTATCATCTGTAACTTGACAGTGTAATAAGTGTGGTCCTGGTTCAGAAAAACTACAGAAATGATGGTAGATTAGGTTTAAATAATCACTTTAACTTCAATCAAAACTATACCAAAATCATATAATACTGCTATGATATAAGACATTGAATATGTAAGAAGGTGAAATAAAACTTAACAATGATCGAAAAATAAATTTCAACCTCAGTGTACAAAAATATTATGCAAAATGAATAATTTCTCTAAAACATATCAATAAAATGTGCAAATATATTAAACAAAAGTCTAACTGCCATCTTTTCATTCCACAGATGTTTTTGATCTCAAATTTTGTGCCACAGTAATAAGGATAACCAAAGTCACATTTTCTTTTACTGTCTCCTAAACCTAAATTAGCAACAATAAAATCCCTGACTATTGTCAACAACTAATAACCTAAATTAGCAACAATAAAATCCCTGACTATTGTCAACAAGTAATAACCTAAATTAGCAACAAAAAAATCACTGACTATTGTCAACAAGTAATAACCTAAATTAGCAACAATAAAATCACTGACTGTTGTCAACAAGTAATAACCTAAATTAGCAACAAAAAAATCCCTGACTATTGTCAACAAGTAATAACCTAAATTAGCAACAAAAAAATCACTGACTACTGCCAACAAGTAATAACCTAAATTAGCAACAATAAAATCACTGACTATTGTCAACAAGTAATAACCTAAATTAGCAACAATAAAATCCCTGACTATTGTCAACAAGTAATAACCTAAATTAGCAACAATAAAATCACTGACTATTGTCAACAAGTAATAACCTAAATTAACAACAAAAAAATCACTGACTATTGTCAACAAGTAATAACCTAAATTAGCAACAAAAAAATCCCTGACTATTGTCAACAAGTAATAACTTAAATTAGCAACAATAAAAACCCTGACTATTGTCAACAACTAATAACCTAAATTAGCAACAATAAAATACCTGACTATTGTCAACAAGTAATAACCTAAATTAGCAACAATAAAATCCCTGACTATTGTCAACAAGTAATAAGCAAAATTAGCAACAATAAAATCCCTGACTATTGTCAACAAGTAATAACTTAAATTAGCAACAATAAAATCACTGACTATTGTCAACAAGTAATAACCGAAATTAGCAACAAATAAAATCCCTGACTATTGTCAACAAGTAATAACCTAAATTAGCAACAAAAAAATCACTGACTAATGTCAACAACTAATAACCTAAATTAGCAACAATAAAACCCTGACTATTGTCAACAAGCTAGAACCTAAATTAGCAACAATAAAATCCCTGACTATTTTCAACAAGTAATAACCTAAATTAGCAACAAAAAAATCACTGACTAATGTCAACAACTAATAACCTAAATTAGCAACAATAAAACCCTGACTATTGTCAACAAGTAATAATCTAAATTAGCAACAATAAAATCCCTGACTATTGTCAACAAGTAATAACCTAAATTAGCAACAATAAAATCCCTGACTATTGACAACAAGTAATAACTTAAATTAGCAACAATAAAACCCTGACTATTGTCAACAAGTAATAACCTAAATTAGCAACAATAAAATCACTGACTATTGTCAACAAGTAATAACCTAAATTAGCAACAACAAAATCCCTGACTATTGTCAACAAGCTATAACCTAAATAAGCAACAATAAAATCCCTGACTATTGTCAACAACTAATAACCTAAATTAGCAACAATAAAATCCCTGACTATTGTCAACAAGTAATAACCTAAATTAGCAACAATAAAATCCCTGACTATTGTCAACAAGTAATAACCTAAATTAGCAACAACAAAATCCCTGACTATTGTCAACAACTAATAACCTAAATCAGCAACAATAAAATCCCTGGCAATTGTCAACAAGTAATAACCTAAATTAGCAACAACAAAATCCCTGACTATTGTCAACAACTAATAACCTAAATTAGCAACAATAAAATCCCTGACTATTGTCAACAAGTAATAACCTAAATTAGCAACAATAAAATCTCTGACTATTGTCAACAAGTAATAACCTAAATTAGCAACAATAAAATCCCTGACTATTGTCAACAAGTAATAACCTAAATTAGCAACAATAAAATCCCTGACTATTGTCAACAAGTAATAACCTAAATTAGCAACAATAAAATACCTGACTATTGTCAACAAGTAATAACCTAAATTAGCAACAATAAAATCCCTGACTATTGTCAACAAGTAATAACCTAAATTAGCAACAATAAAACCAGTGACTATTGTGAACAAATATTTATTAATCTCATAACTGACTTACAATGTTTCTGCCTCTACACAACAGTTGACATGACCTTTGATCTTCAGATCTTTCTGAATATATTCTGCATTACCTTGCTTCCAGTTACCAAAATATAATAGACCAGGGATAACTTCTATTGGGTACGGCTTAATCTCATCCATTTCCTGTAACAATATACCATATATTTAAAATTATGTTTGTCTCTCATCAATATATTTAAAATTATGTTTGTCTTTCATCAATATATTTAAAATTATGTGTGTCTTTCATCAATATATTTAAAATTATGTTTGTCTTTCATCAATATATTTAAAATTATGTTTGTCTTTCATCAATATCCTGGATTTCTATTGGTTCAAGCCATGACATAGAATGGTTCTTTGCATTTCTAAATGAAACGGGTAGAACTGAACAGCACTTTACTTGACAAAATCCACAGTAACAAACAACAAGGACTAACTTAAATCAACAAAAATACATTGTGCACCATTTAATTCAGGACCCCAGCAATTTGTTTTAAAATGAAATAAATGTAAAAATAAGAATTTAATGCATTCTTTTGAAGTTTCATTGCTGTAAGAAAGTGTTGACCAAAGCACATGCTAATGCGCTCCATTGAATATGTGCTTTGGTCGAGGCTTTCATACGTCAATGAAACTTCAAAGAATGCATTCAATTTTTAAATATAATCATGTCACATTACTGTTCTGGTATTGTTGTCTTTATCAAAAGTACAACAGATATTTCTTATTGTATTGGTAAACATTTCTTTGGTATACATTATGTGAAAAGAATTTACAAATCTTTTTATTACAATTATTTAATTCTCTGATGGTGTTGGTAGGTCATCACTAGCATGCCAACACTGCAGTCAATTCCAACTTCATTATCAAAGTATCAATTTAAATGTGCTTCATTTGACTCAACCCAAGATCGAGGACAATAGAACAGAAAAATTTATAAAGTTTTAATTCATGATATTAATTACCTTCCTTTATGAAAAATGTTTTAAATTCTTACCTTTGGCATAAACATAATTTTTTGAGTCCTTAAAAATGGATAAAGTTTGGAAAATTCCTCATAACCACCTGAAATCAGAGCAAAATATATTATTTTTTAACTTGTTTTATTTAAAGTCTATCTCAGACATAAGATTTGATAAATTTGGGTATCGTAGTTCTGATTTCAAAAATTCTTCATAACCACCTGATATCGGAGCAAAACATATTTTTAAACTTGTTTCATTTGCAATCTCAAAAATAAGATTAATAGGTTCTTCCATACCATTTGTGTGAAAGACCGGTTGATCTTTGATGAGTGATAAAAATTTTATGTCTTTTCGCAAGTGGAGCACAGAGTGAACTATCACAAGTGAAAGTTCACACAGGCTTTCCCAAAAGCGCATGAAAGAAGTACCTATTTCTTCCATAAACCAACAACTTTCACATCGCTATATCCTATAGACTCTCCATTGTTTTAGACTCCATTGTCTCTGACATCCAATCAGAATGCTGGAAACAAGAATGTCAAACCAGAATGTTGTGAGGCTTCCATAACAACATTCTTGTTTCTGGTGTTTTGATTGGATGACACAGCAATTACAGATGTGTGCACATGAGCTCATCTGTACTGGGTCATCTGTACCAGAAATCAGCCATTTACGGAAGATTTGATAAATGTATAATGAGTATCATAGTTCTGATAGAAGACAATGTATAGACATCTAGGACCTTCTACATCTGACAGAAGACACTATAGACATCTAGGCCCTTCTACATCTGATAGAAGACACTATAGACATCTAGGCCCTTCTACATCTGATAGAAGACACTATAGACATCTAGGCCCTTCTACATCTGATAGAAGACACTGTATAGACATCTAGGCCCTTCTACATCTGATAGAACACACTATAGACATCTAGGCCCTTCTACATCTGATAGAAGACACTATAGACATCTAGGCCCTTCTACATCTGATAGAAGAGACTATAGACATCTAGGCCCTTCTACATCTGATAAAAGACACTCTATAGACATCTAGGCCCTTCTACATCTGATAAAAGACACTCTATAGACATCTAGGCCCTTCTACATCTGATAGAAGACACTGTATAGACATCTAGATCCATCTACATCTAGATGTCTATACAGTGTCTTCTATCAGATGTCTTCTATCAGATGTAGACATCTAGGCCCTTCTACATCTGATAGAAGACACTGTATAGACATCTAGTCCCTACTACATCTGATAGAAGACACTGTATAGACATCTAGACCCTTCTACATCTGATAGAAGACACTGTATAGACATCTAGTCCCTACTACATCTGATAGAAGACACTGTATAGACATCTAGGCCCTTCTACATCTGAGAATTGTTCATAATTCAAATACTGTAATAGCAGTAGATAAGTTATTATTTTAATGATTTTAAAGGAAATTGTACAGACAGTGTAGTTCATTCTTACTAATAATTTTAATTAAGAAGTAATTGTTATTTGGTCTTTAAATTATAATGGTACATCACACTGTCTTGGAATGCATTGTTGTAATTGCTACCGGATACATATACCAAAAACAGCAGTGGTTTTCTTCTTGATTTTAGATAATTTCTTAAGTTATCTCCCTTGTTTGATAGTTTTGTAAGTTATCTTCCCTGTTTGATAGTTATGCAACTGATTGAATTCATTTGATTTCTCTCAAGACCAGCTTCAGAATAGGGAATGATTGTGATTTTGGAGCACTGTAACCACTTTAAAATATAAAACCATGTTCAAACGTCTTGAATAACCTAGAAATGCAAATACTTACTCTGTAAATTTGATTATTGTTTATAATGTATACATTGAATGTTCATACCACTGGTATGCTAACTGGCTGTATAATGTTCATACCACTGGTATGCTAACAGGCTGTATAATGTTCATACCACTGGTATGCTAACAGGCTGTATAATGTTCATACCACTGGTATGCTAACAGGTGGTATAATGTTCATACCACTGGTATGCTAACAGGCTGTATAATGTTCATACCACTGGTATGCTAACAGGCTGTATAATGTTCATACCACTGGTATGCTAACAGGTGGTATAATGTTCATACCACTGGTATGCTAACAGGCTGTATAATGTTCATACCACTGGTATGCTAACAGGCTGTATAATGTTCATACCACTGGTATGCTAACAGGTGGTATAATGTTCATACCACTGGTATGCTAACAGGCTGTATAATGTTCATACCACTGGTATGCTAACAGGCTGTATAATGTTCATACCACTGGTATGCTAACAGGTGGTATAATGTTCATACCACTGGTATGCTAACAGGCTGTATAATGTTCATACCACTGGTATGCTAACAGGCTGTATAATGTTCATACCACTGGTATGCTAACAGGCTGTATAATGTTCATACCACTGGTATGCTAACAGGCTGTATAATGTTCATACCACTGGTATGCTAACAGGCTGTATAATGTTCATACCACTGGTATGCTAACAGGCTGTATAATGTTCATACCACTGGTATGCTAACAGGCTGTATAATGTTCATACCACTGGTATGCTAACAGGCTGTATAATGTTCATACCACTGGTATGCTAACAGGCTGTATAATGTTCATACCACTGGTATGCTAACAGGTGGTATAATGTTCATACCACTGGTATGCTAACAGGCTGTATAATGTTCATACCACTGGTATGCTAACAGGCTGTATAATGTTCATACCACTGGTATGCTAACAGGTGGTATAATGTTCATACCACTGGTATGCTAACAGGCTGTATAATGTTCATACCACTGGTATGCTAACAGGCTGTATAATGTTCATACCACTGGTATGCTAACAGGTGGTATAATGTTCATACCACTGGTATGCTAACAGGCTGTATAATGTTCATACCACTGGTATGCTAACAGGCTGTATAATGTTCATACCACTGGTATGCTAACAGGCTGTATAATGTTCATACCACTGGTATGCTAACAGGCTGTATAATGTTCATACCACTGGTATGCTAACAGGCTGTATAATGTTCATACCACTGGTATGCTAACAGGCTGTATAATGTTCATACCACTGGTATGCTAACAGGCTGTATAATGTTCATACCACTGGTATGCTAACAGGCTGTATAATGTTCATACCACTGGTATGCTAACAGGCTGTATAATGTTCATACCACTGGTATGCTAACAGGCTGTATAATGTTCATACCACTGGTATGCTAACAGGCTTATAATGTTCATACCACTGGTATGCTAACAGGCTGTATAATGTTCATACCACTGGTATGCTAACTGGCTGTATAATGTTCATACCACTGGTATGCTAACAGGCTGTATAATGTTCATACCACTGGTATGCTAACAGGCTGTATAATGTTCATACCACTGGTATGCTAACAGGTGGTATAATGTTCATACCACTGGTATGCTAACAGGCTGTATAATGTTCATACCACTGGTATGCTAACAGGCTGTATAATGTTCATACCACTGGTATGCTAACAGGTGGTATAATGTTCATACCACTGGTATGCTAACAGGCTGTATAATGTTCATACCACTGGTATGCTAACAGGCTGTATAATGTTCATACCACTGGTATGCTAACAGGTGGTATAATGTTCATACCACTGGTATGCTAACAGGCTGTATAATGTTCATACCACTGGTATGCTAACAGGCTGTATAATGTTCATACCACTGGTATGCTAACAGGCTGTATAATGTTCATACCACTGGTATGCTAACAGGCTGTATAATGTTCATACCACTGGTATGCTAACAGGCTGTATAATGTTCATACCACTGGTATGCTAACAGGCTGTATAATGTTCATACCACTGGTATGCTAACAGGCTGTATAATGTTCATACCACTGGTATGCTAACAGGCTGTATAATGTTCATACCACTGGTATGCTAACAGGCTGTATAATGTTCATACCACTGGTATGCTAACAGGCTGTATAATGTTCATACCACTGGTATGCTAACAGGCTTATAATGTTCATACCACTGGTATGCTAACAGGCTGTATAATGTTCATACCACTGGTATGCTAACAGGCTGTATAATGTTCATACCACTGGTATGCTAACAGGCTGTATAATTGTATTACCTTTTAATATTTTAACTTTATTCCTACTCCCATTGTCCCAGAGTTCTCTACCACAAATTATAGCAGCACCTGAAATAAATATTCTAGCATGATATCTAGTTCTAGAATTTGATTTAATGTAAGAATAAGTCTACTCTTTGTACTGGGCCCAATATGTAAATAAAACATGGAAAGGCAACAAGAACATATTTGAATTACAATATTGGGCATTGTGATGGTAACAATAACAAACATAGTGATCAAAACTCATGCTTGGTTTGAAGAAAACATAATGAACAGAAAGTAACAAACTGTGTCAGTCTTGGTATTACCACTGGGTCTTGTAATCTTCTGACCCAGTAACAAACCCTTCTCTGTGTCAGTCTTGGTATAACCATTGGGTCTTGTAATCTTCTGACCCAGTAACAAACCCTTCTCTTGTCAGTCTTGGTATTACCACTGGGTCTTGTAATCTTCTGACCCAGTAACAAACCCTTCTCTGTGTCAGTCTTGGTATAACCATTGGGTCTTGTAATCTTCTGACCCAGTAACAAACCCTTCTCTGTGTCAGTCTTGGTATAACCACTGGGTCTTGTAATCTTCTGACCCAGTAACAAACTGTGTCAGTCTTGGTATTACCACTGGGTCTTGTAATCTTCTGACCCAGTAACAAACCCTTCTCTGTGTCAGTCTTGGTATTACCACTGGGTCTTGTAATCTTCTGACCCAGTAACAAACTGTGTCAGTCTTGGTATAACCACTGGGTCTTGTAATCTTCTGACCCAGTAACAAACTGTGTCAGTCTTGGTATTACCAATTGGTCTTGTAATCTTCTGACCCAGTAACAAACCCTTCTTTGTGTCAGTCTTGGTATAACCACTGGGTCTTGTAATCTTCTGACCCAGTAACAAACTGTGTCAGTCTTGGTATTACCAATTGGTCTTGTAATCTTCTGACCCAGTAACAAACTGTGTCAGTCTTGGTATTACCAATTGGTCTTGTAATCTTCTGACCCAGTAACAAACCCTTCTTTGTGTCAGTCTTGGTATAACCACTGGGTCTTGTAATCTTCTGACCCAGTAACAAACCCTTCTTTGTGTCAGTCTTGGTATAACCACTGGGTCTTGTAATCTTCTGACCCAGTAACAAACTGTGTCAGTCTTGGTATAACCACTGGGTCTTGTAATCTTCTGACCCAGTAACAAACCCTTCTTTGTATCAGTCTTGGTATAACCACTGGGTCTTGTAATCTTCTGACCCAGTAACAAACCCTTCTTTGTGTCAGTCTTGGTATAACCACTGGGTCTTGTAATCTTCTGACCCAGTTACAAGACCCAGTAACAAACCCTTCTCTGTGTCAGTCTTGGTATAACCACTGGGTCTTGTAATCTTCTGACCCAGTAACAAACCCTTCTCTGTGTCAGTCTTGGTATAACCACTGGGTCTTGTAATCTTCTGACCCAGTAACAAACCCTTCTCTGTGTCAGTCTTGGTATAACCACTGGGTCTTGTAATCTTCTGACCCAGTTACAAGACCCAGTAACAAACCCTTCTCTGTGTCAGTCTTGGTATAACCACTGGGTCTTGTAATCTTCTGACCCAGTAACAAACCCTTCTTTGTGTCAGTCTTGGTATAACCAATGGGTCTTGTAATCTTCTGACCCAGTAACAAACCCTTCTTTGTGTCAGTCTTGGTATAACCACTGGGTCTTGTAATCTTCTGACCCAGTAACAAACCCTTCTTTGTGTCAGTCTTGGTATAACCACTGGGTCTTGTAATCTTCTGACCCAGTAACAAACCCTTCTTTGTGTCAGTCTTGGTATTACCACTGGGTCTTGTAATCTTCTGACCCAGTAACAAACCCTTCTTTGTGTCAGTCTTGGTATAACCACTGGGTCTTGTAATCTTCTGACCCAGTAACAAACCCTTCTCTGTGTCAGTCTTGGTATAACCACTGGGTCTTGTAATCTTCTGACCCAGTAACAAACCCTTCTCTGTGTCAGTCTTGGTATAACCACTGGGTTTTGTAATCTTCTGACCCAGTAACAAACCCTTCTTTGTGTCAGTCTTGGTATAACCAATGGGTCTTGTAATCTTCTGACCCAGTAACAAACCCTTCTTTGTGTCAGTCTTGGTATAACCACTGGGTCTTGTAATCTTCTGACCCAGTAACAAACCCTTCTTTGTGTCAGTCTTGGTATAACCACTGGGTCTTGTAAGCTTCTGACCCAGTAACAAACCCTTCTTTGTATCAGTCTTGGTATAACCACTGGGTCTTGTAATCTTCTGACCCAGTAACAAACCCTTCTTTGTGTCAGTCTTGGTATAACCACTGGGTCTTGTAATCTTCTGACCCAGTAACAAACCCTTCTCTGTGTCAGTCTTGGTATAACCACTGGGTCTTGTAATCTTCTGACCCAGCAACAAACCCTTCTTTGTGTCAGTCTTGGTATAACCACTGGGTCTTGTAAGCTTCTGACCCAGTAACAAACCCTTCTTTGTGTCAGTCTTGGTATTACCAATGGGTCTTGTAATCTTCTGACCCAGTAACAAACTGTGTCAGTCTTGGTATTACCAATTGGTCTTGTAATCTTCTGACCCAGTAACAAACTGTGTCAGTCTTGGTATTACCAATTGGTCTTGTAATCTTCTGACCCAGTAACAAACTGTGTCAGTCTTGGTATTACCAATTGGTCTTGTAATCTTCTGACCCAGTAACAAACTGTGTCAGTCTTGGTATTACCAATTGGTCTTGTAATCTTCTGACCCAGTAACAAACTGTGTCAGTCTTGGTATTACCAATTGGTCTTGTAATCTTCTGACCCAGTAACAAACTGTGTCAGTCTTGGTATTACCAATTGGTCTTGTAATCTTCTGACCCAGTAACAAACTGTGTCAGTCTTGGTATTACCAATTGGTCTTGTAATCTTCTGACCCAGTAACAAACTGTGTCAGTCTTGGTATTACCAATTGGTCTTGTAATCTTCTGACCCAGTAACAAACCCTTCTCTGTGTCAGTCTTGGTATAACCACTGGGTCTTGTAATCTTCTGACCCAGTAACAAACCCTTCTTTGTGTCAGTCTTGGTATAACCACTGGGTCTTGTAATCTTCTGACCCAGTAACAAACTGTGTCAGTCTTGGTATTACCAATTGGTCTTGTAATCTTCTGACCCAGTAACAAACCCTTCTCTGTGTCAGTCTTGGTATAACCACTGGGTCTTGTAATCTTCTGACCCAGTAACAAACCCTTCTTTGTGTCAGTCTTGGTATAACCACTGGGTCTTGTAATCTTCTGACCCAGTAACAAACCCTTCTTTGTGTCAGTCTTGGTATTACCACTGGGTCTTGTAATCTTCTGACCCAGTAACAAACCCTTCTTTGTGTCAGTCTTGGTATAACCACTGGGTCTTGTAATCTTCTGACCCAGTAACAAACCCTTCTTTGTGTCAGTCTTGGTATAACCACTGGGTCTTGTAAGCTTCTGACCCAGTAACAAACCCTTCTTTGTGTCAGTCTTGGTATAACCACTGGGTCTTGTAATCTTCTGACCCAGTAACAAACCCTTCTTTGTGTCAGTCTTGGTATAACCACTGGGTCTTGTAATCTTCTGACCCAGTAACAAACCCTTCTTTGTGTCAGTCTTGGTATAACCACTGGGTCTTGTAAGCTTCTGACCCAGTAACAAACTGTGTCAGTCTTGGTATAACCACTGGGTCTTGTAATCTTCTGACCCAGTAACAAACTGTGTCAGTCTTGGTATAACCACTGGGTCTTGTAAGCTTCTGACCCAGTAACAAACCCTTCTCTGTGTCAGTCTTGGTATAACCACTGGGTCTTGTAATCTTCTGACCCAGTAACAAACTGTGTCAGTCTTGGTATAACCACTGGGTCTTGTAATCTTCTGACCCAGTAACAAACTGTGTCAGTCTTGGTATTACCAATTGGTCTTGTAATCTTCTGACCCAGTAACAAACCCTTCTCTGTGTCAGTCTTGGTATAACCACTGGGTCTTGTAAGCTTCTGACCCAGTAACAAACCCTTCTTTGTGTCAGTCTTGGTATAACCACTGGGTCTTGTAATCTTCTGACCCAGTAACAAACCCTTCTTTGTGTCAGTCTTGGTATAACCACTGGGTCTTGTAATCTTCTGACCCAGTAACAAACTGTGTCAGTCTTGGTATAACCACTGGGTCTTGTAATCTTCTGACCCAGTAACAAACCCTTCTTTGTGTCAGTCTTGGTATAACCACTGGGTCTTGTAATCTTCTGACCCAGTAACAAACCCTTCTTTGTGTCAGTCTTGGTATTACCAATGGGTCTTGTAATCTTCTGACCCAGTAACAAACTGTGTCAGTCTTGGTATTACCAATTGGTCTTGTAATCTTCTGACCCAGTAACAAACTGTGTCAGTCTTGGTATTACCAATTGGTCTTGTAATCTTCTGACCCAGTAACAAACTATGTCAGTCTTGGTATTACCAATTGGTCTTGTAATCTTCTGACCCAGTAACAAACTGTGTCAGTCTTGGTATTACCAATTGGTCTTGTAATCTTCTGACCCAGTAACAGTGTCAGTCTTGGTATTACCAATTGGTCTTGTAATCTTCTGACCCAGTAACAAACTGTGTCAGTCTTGGTATTACCAATTGGTCTTGTAATCTTCTGACCCAGTAACAAACTGTGTCAGTCTTGGTATTACCAATTGGTCTTGTAATCTTCTGACCCAGTAACAAACTGTGTCAGTCTTGGTATTACCAATTGGTCTTGTCATCTTCTGACCCAGTAACCAACTGTGTCAGTCTTGGTATTACCAATGGGTCTTGTAATCTTCTGACACAGTAACAAACCCTTCTTTGTGTCAGTCTTGGTATAACCACTGGGTCTTGTAATCTTCTGACCCAGTAACAAACCCTTCTTTGTGTCAGTCTTGGTATTACCAATTGGTCTTGTAATCTTCTGACCCAGTAACAAACCCTTTTTTGTGTCAGTCTTGGTATTACCACTTGGTCATGTAAGCTTCTGATTAAATTCAGGACCCAGTTTAGTTAGAAGCCCATTATACATATTAAACATTTACTGCAAAATAGGAAGTCAACATTCAGGACTAACCATCCTTCAGTGTTCAGACCTTTTACATACTTGTATGTTTCTAACCTTTTACCCAGTGTTGGTGTTACTAACCTTTTAATCAGTGTTGGTGTTAGTAACCTTTTACCCAGTGTTGGTGTTAGTAACCTTTTACCCAGTGTTGGTGTTAGTAACCTTTTACCCAGTGTTGGTGTTACTAACTTTTTACCCAATGTTGGTGTTACTAACCTTTTACCCAGTGTTGGTGTTACTAACCTTTTACCCAGTGTTGGTGTTACTAACCTTTTACCCAGTGTTGGTGTTACTAACCTTTTACCCGGTGTTGATGTTGCTAACCTTTTACCCAGTGTTGGTGTTAGTAACCTTTTACCCAGTGTTGGTGTTACTAACCTTTTACCCGGTGTTGATGTTACTAACCTTTTACCCAGTGTTGGTGTTAGTAACCTTTTACCCAGTGTTGGTGTTAGTAACCTTTTACCCGGTGTTGATGTTACTAACCTTTTACCCAGTGTTGGTGTTAGTAACCTTTTACCCAGTGTTGGTGTTACTAACCTTTTACCCTGTGTTAATGATTCTAACCTTTTACCCAGTGTTGGTGTTAGTAACCTTTTACCCAGTGTTGGTGTTACTAACCTTTTACCCAGTGTTGGTGTTACTAACCTTTTACCCAGTGTTGGTGTTAGTAACCTTTTACCCAGTGTTGGTGTTACTAACCTTTTACCCAGTGTTGATGTTACTAACCTTTTACCCAGTGTTGGTGTTACTAACCTTTTACCCAGTGTTGGTGTTAGTAACCTTTTACCCGGTGTTGATGTTACTAACCTTTTACCCAGTGTTGGTGTTACTTATCTTTTATCTGGTGATGGTGTTACTAACCTTTTACCCGGTGTTGGTGTTGGTGTTGCTAACCATTTTACCTGATGTTGGTGTTACTAACCTTTTACCCAGTGTTGGTGTTACAACTTTTTACCCAGTGTTGGTGTTGCTAACCATTTTACTCCTTAAATTTAGCTGTGACTGATACTGTTCCACCAAACTGACATCCTTACATTACTATGTGTCGATGTGACCTTCTCCATCAGTGTGGATGTTTTATAAACATTCTTCTCCAAGAGTGGATGTGTTACTTACCTTCTTCCCCCAATGTGGATGTGTTACCTTCTTCCCTTAGTGTGGATGTGTTCCTAACCTTCTTCCCTCAGTGTGGATGTGTTACTAACCTTCTTCTCCCAGTGTGGATGTGTTACTAACCTTCTTCTCCCAGTGTGGATGTGTTACTAACCTTCTTCCCTCAGTGTGGATGTGTTACTAACCTTCTTCCCTCAGTGTGGATGTGTTACTAACCTTCTTCTCCCAGTGTGGATGTGTTACTAACCTTCTTCTCCCAGTGTGGATGTGTTACTAACCTTCTTCCCCCAGTGTGGATGTGTTACTAACCTTCTCCCCCCAGTGTGGATGTGTAACTAACCTTCTTCCCCCAGTGTGGGTGTGTTACTAACCTTCTTCCCTCAGTGTGGATGTGTTACTAACCTTCTCCCCCCAAGTATGGATGTGTAAATAACCTTCTTCCCCCCCATGGATGTGTGACTAATCTTTTTCCCTCAGTGTGGATGTGTTACTAACCTTCTTCCCTTAGTGTGGATGTGTTACTAACCTTCTTCCCTCAGTGTGGATGTGTTACTGTCATACACAACAACATTCTGTTTACATTCTAGTTCAGCATCATATGGAACACAAAAATCTCCTTGTTCATTCTGTAAAATTATAAACTTATAAAGTCCTGTTATACAGACAGGATTTAATGTGAATGCTTTGAAATTTTCGAAAAACTGATACATAGCTATTAGAGCTAAATAGTATCTATGGCAAGTGGAAAGACGAGACAAAAAAATGTCAACCCAAGGGCAAAGACATCCTGTCCATCACGAAGCTCAGCCGAGGGATTGGACAAACTGATATCTTTGCCTGCATGTTTGAGAATTTCTTAAATTGACTATCTGTGAGTGATTTGATCCTTTTTCTCACCAGAATTCCGGACTTTTTAGACATTTCTTCAGCATGCTTAGTAGTCGTATACGTAACTTGACGTCAATGACATCATGATCACTTGATGTCGGTGAGACAGAGAAATCTCACCAACAGATCTCACTCGGTGAGACAAAGAAATCTCACCAACAGATCTCACTTGGTGAGACAGAGAATTCTCACCAACAGATCTCACTCGGTGAGACAGAGAAATCTCACCAACAGATCTCACTCTGTGAGACAGAGAAATCTCACCAACAGGAAGTCACAAGATATTTCTATACCTCTGGGATTTTTTTCTTAACATCAAATATTCAAAGTGCAACATATCACTCTTTTTCATTTCATTAATGATTGTAATTATAGATTATTTACGTTTTTTGAAACGAGATGCATTTTCTAGTCCATATGTCCAGATGACGAGAAAATGCATCGAATTTCAAAAAACGTAAATAATCTGTTTATCGCTGTTTTGTAACATTGTGACTCACAGTGCTTACTTAACGACGTCTTGACAGCAAGCTAAGATGGGCCTATCTCACGCTAGTAGAGTGAAATGGAATAATATCGCACACAAAGATCAAAGGAAATACTGCAAAATAGCGATAAACATAATTACCGGTATACAATGTTATTTATTCTTACCACTACATGTAATTTTAAATTAAATATTTAGTACAAAAAAACTACTATTTGATTAGATCTTAAGTACAAAGGAAAACATGTCTTAAGTACATAGAAAAGTCTCTACTTTGCTGAACCTTAGTACATAGAAAAACATGTTTGTTGGATCTTAACTGTATAGCAAAGTCTGTTTTCCTGCAGTAAAAGTATTTTAGGTTACCTTTGGGGCTTTCTTAGCTGTTACAACATGGCTTTCATTATATTCATTTTTGTTTCTAGCATCTGAAACAACATTTATAAGGCATTATAATTTATCTTGAGTTTTACTGTATCTGACTAAGATAACTGAATCATAACGATTCCCTGTAAAATGCTAATAAACTGTTTTTACAACATTCTAATAAAATTTCTGCTTATTCAGTTTATTGGGAAAGTATAGTGCTTTCTTATAGCTTATTTTAGTTAAAATAAAATCAAATATAGTAATATAATTAAAATTTATTACTGGGGACAGATCGAACAACAAATAGTGGACGAATCGACTAGGGGACTCATCGTCTGGGGCCGGATCGACCTTGGGATGGAACGACCTGCTACCGGTTCTTTTACATAAATTTCTTGTTCCATCTTTTTAAAATGTGTTGCCTGCATGATCAGCAATTGTCTTATATGTTTTGATAGTATTTGACTGTGTCAGTCTATGTTTTTGTATTGTACAGTACTGTATGTTTATTATGCAGTCTGTGTCAGTTGTTTGTTTGATGGTGTTTAACGCCACTTTCAGCAATTTTTCAGCTTTATCATGGCATCCAGTTTTTATTGGGGGAGGAAGCCGGAGTACCCGGAGAAAACCCCCGACCTGCGGTAGGAAAACTGGCAATCCTTGTCAATTAAGATTGGAGTCGAGTGCACCCTGCCTGCAGTGAGAATCGAACCCACAATTCAGTGTTGACAGACCACGTGATCAATAGTAGACGAACTACTATCATCCAAGCAGCTAGACAAAGTACATAAATAAAATGGCAAAAAAGATGGGATCTTTCACAGTCGGGCAGACACCTGCATACCCCCATACCATCTGTTAACCACTCGTGTACTTTGGACCTCCCAAACCAGATGATAGGTAGAATCTTCACCGAACTGAGGACTGGGTACAGCCACTTAAATGACTACCGACACAAGATTGGGGTAGCACCATCACCATACTGTGAATGTGGAAGTGTTGAAACCACCGAACACTTCCTCCTATTCTGCAGTAGATATGAAGCAGAGAGGACCCAACTCCAGATCAAAATTAAGGAATTAACCATCCCTCCAAAAGAACTGTCAGTATCCTATCTACTCACTAAAATAGATAACAACTACCAGACAATAACTTCACTTGTTGCAGATTTCATCAGGAACACACACAGATTCGATGACATCTGTCCCTCTGCAACAAACTCCTGATCATGACCCTACACTGCGCATCCCTAGCATAAAGAGCAACGTAAAGAGAAATTTTTCAATGCGTAAACCAGTACCAGGTGACTATAATAGTTGTGTCATCAAACCGTAGGATCAGGATACCTTGACCACACGGCCACCGAGGCCCCCGTGTCAGTTGATGTACTTTATTGTACTGTATGTTTATTATGTCTGTTAGTTGTTTTTCAAATAAAAACTGCTTATCGCTTATGGTCGAGCTTATGCTCCTTTTGTAGATCTCAAAAATTATTATTTTGAAATCAACAAGAGATGTACCAAAGACACAGAACATGGCTTAATTATTATTCATGAAGGATGCTCACCTATAAGAAGAAGAAAATTTGGATCACTAAGGTTTGAATAAACCGTTGACTGTTGCAACAAATTGTACAGATCTGTTGGCTCAAGCAGTTCTAGTCCTTCATCCATTTTGACAGTTGTGTTCACATGTGCCAGACGTATCACTTAAAATGTACACAACTATTATTACGTAAAAAATTTAGTGCATAATGTAATATCGACAGCAATGTAAATGAGCCGATACAAAGTTTTGATTTGACCACAAAAATATTGAACAAGATATAACAACCTTTAATTTTTATTTATGTAACTGATTTACGCTAAATAATAACGGCTTGTAATTTTACTTGTTGTCAAGTGCGGATAAATTTCAAATGTTACTACGCATGACTATAGACTGTCTTCCACTTCCTGTCATTGAATTTGTGCAAGGACACGGGTCAAACTGCAAAAGAGTTTAAAAAATGTTTTCACGTCTAGCAAAACCAAGTGGCATCACTTGTGTCATTCGCAGATCGTTTTCGTTATCACAGCAGGTAGTAAAATAAGAAAATCATAATAGTGTGCTTTACTTAAGCCGAGATTTTCCACACGTTTCGTAGCGGTTGCTGCCGCAAGCGAGTGCTGCAAGTGATCATGTCAAGAAAATTACTATTTAAAGCCATTTCCGTGGTCGAAATCGATTATAAAGCCCACACCCACATTATGCTTTACGAGGATTTGATTTGAGCCAAGGGGTTATTCCGTTACAATTCAATTTTGATGCAATAATATATTGGGTCGAAATAATAATAGCCAGCGAACGACAAGAAATTACATTGCATGCTACACTATACTAAATGTTGACGTATTTTTGTTATTGTTTTTGCGTGACAAATGGAAACAACTTACCGCGTATGGTCCAGCTTACGCTCATTTTGTAGATCACAAAATGTGTAAATTGAATTCATCACTTTATTTTCCACACTTATTTAGCGTTTGCTGTTTCTTTTTGTTACTGATTAAATAAATAATTTGTTGTTACAACACTATTTGTATTTTTAATATATTTTATTATGATTAACCCATAAAATCAATACAGTTACACAACAACACAACACACCAGTTTTAAACACATATTTTATATATAAAATGAATACATATATATACATTTACAATACTCGTATAATACATATATATACATTTACAATACTCGTATACTTTTTATATACAAGTATTGTTGTCGCCAAGTTCAGGTGATCCGATGGACACTTTATGGTTAAAATTAAGCGTTGACAATACATTCGTTTCAAATTTGAATACACGGTTGGAACCTTGCACTTGCAGTTGCACACCTTACGATTTTTTTTAAAGTAAGAATTCTTGACCGGTACAAAGATATCTTCAAAATGAACATTAATTAGTTATCTAATAAACTTTTATTTTTGTATATATCAAAAAGATCTGCTATAGACTACGATCTTAAAAAGGGGGGGGGGGGGGGGGGTGGGTGGGTAATAATTTTTTGGAAGAAATATTCCAGGTAAGACAAAAGTCTCTCTTTAATGGGCATCAGCATGTTTCAAGTCATGAGTGTAGTTCAATCATACTCCAAAAGACTTATAAACTCAGCTACTAATGATATAAAATAGCATGGGATAAACATTCTACAAGCTATATTATATCTTTTTATGAAAAGACATTTAATGGGTCGGTCATCAAAGAAAACGGTTGTATGCAAGCACTTAGCTGGACTCATCTGCGATATGTGGGACTCATGAAAAGTTTTTGGGACTCACCACTTTCAAAAGTGATGAGTCCAGGACTCGCCATAAAAAAATCCTACAAGTATCACTGTTGTTACTTTATTCAGATTGTAGACTTTTTTCCCAATTTTGGAGTTTATGTCGTAATTTTCCCAATTATCAGGGGCCCAGGCCCCATTTGAAAAAAGGTAGGAAAATCCCTGCATTTATCTCTTACGTTGTTATTTCAGTCAAACCATAAAGTGGCAGTATTAGGAGCCCCTGGTGGTATTGGCCAGCCTTTAGCTCTTTTGTTGTTGTTTCAGTCAAACCATAAAGTGGCAGTATTAGGAGCAGTGGATGGATCGGCCAGCCTTTAGCTCTTTTGTTGTTATTTCAGTCAAAACATAAAGTGGCAATATTATGAGCCCCTAGTGGGATTGGCCAGCATTTATCTCTTGTTGTTATTTCAGTCAAACCATAAAGTGGCAGTATTAGGTGCCAGTGGGTGGGATTGGCCAGCAT
Organism: Limnoperna fortunei; assembly: GCA_944474755.1. Classification (NCBI taxonomy): domain Eukaryota; kingdom Metazoa; phylum Mollusca; class Bivalvia; order Mytilida; family Modiolidae; genus Limnoperna; species Limnoperna fortunei. The sequence continues at coordinate 69,925,831 of OX104121.1, read as the reverse complement.
TTATCTCTTTTGTTGTTATTTCAGTCAAACCATAAAGTGGCAGTATTAGGAGCCAGTGGTGGGATTGGCCAGCATTTATCTCTTACGTTGTTATTTCAGTCAAACCATAAAGTGGCAGTATAAGGTGCCAGTGGGTGGTATTGGCCAGCATTTATCTCTTTTGTTGTTATTTCAGTCAAACCATAAAGTGGCAGTATTAGGAGCAGTGGTGGGATCGGCCAGCCTTTATCTCTTTTGTTATTTCAGTCAAACCATAAAATGGCAGTATTAGGAGCCAGTGGTGGGATTTGCCAGCATTTAGCTCTTTTGTTGTTATTTCAGTCAAACCATAAAGTGGCAGTATTAGGAGCCACTAGTGGGATTGGCCAGCATTTATCTCTTTTGTTGTTATTTGAGTCAAGCCATAAAGTGGCAGTATTAGGAGCCCCTGGTGGTATTGGCCAGCCTTTAGCTCTTTTGTTGTTATTTCAGTCAAACCATAAAGTGGCAGTATTAGGAGCCCCTAGTGGGATTGGCCAGCATTTATCTCTTTTGTTGTTATTTCAGTCAAACCATAAAGTGGCAGTATTAGGAGCCAGTGGTGGGATTGGCCAGCATTTATCTCTTTTGTTGTTATTTCAGTCAAACCATAAAGTGGCAGCATTAGGTGCCAGTGGTGGTATTGGCCAACCTTTATCTCTTTTGTTATTTCAGTCAAACCATAAAGTGGCAGTATTAGGTGCCAGTGGGTGGGATTGGCCAGCATTTATCTCTTTTGTTGTTATTTGAGTCTAACCATAAAGTGGCAGTATTGGGTGGTTGTGGCCAGCATTTATCTCTTTTGTTGTTATTTCAGTCAAACCGTAAAGTGGCAGTATTAGGTGCCAGTGGGTGGGATTGGCCAGCATTTATCTCTTTTGTTGTTATTTCAGTCAAACCATAAAGTGGCAGTATTAGGAGCCCCTAGTGGGATTGGCCAGCATTTATCTCTTGTTATTTCAGTCAAACCATACAGTGGCAGTATTAGGAGCCAGTGGTGGTATTGGCCAACCTTTATCTCTTTTGTTATTTCAGTCAAACCATAAAGTGGCAGTATTAGGTGCCAGTGGGTGGGATTGGCCAGCATTTATCTCTTTTGTTGTTATTTGAGTCTAACCATAAAGTGGCAGTATTGGGTGGTTGTGGCCAGCATTTATCTCTTTTGTTGTTATTTCAGTCAAACCGTAAAGTGGCAGTATTAGGTGCCAGTGGGTGGGATTGGCCAGCATTTATCTCTTTTGTTGTTATTTCAGTCAAACCATAAAGTGGCAGTATTAGGTGCCAGTGGGTGGGATTGGCCAGCATTTAGCTCTTTTGTTGTTATTTCAGTCAAAACATAAAGTGGCAGTATTAGGAGCCCCTAGTGGGATTGGCCAGCATTTATCTCTTGTTGTTATTTCAGTCAAACCATACAGTGGCAGTATTAGGAGCCAGTGGTGGGATTGGCCAGCATTTATCTCTTACGTTGTTATTTCAGTCAAACCATAAAGTGGCAGAATTAGGTGCCAGTGGGTGGGATTGGCCAACCCTTATCTCTTACGTTGTTATTTCAGTCAAACCATAAAGTGGCAGTATTGGGTGGGATTGGCCAACCCTTATCTCTTTTGTTGTTATTTCAGTCGAACCATAAAGTGGCAGTATTAGGAGCCAGTGGTGGGATCGGCCAACCCTTATCTCTTTTGCTAAAGATGTCACCAAAAGTAACAAGTTTGTCCTTGTATGATATTGCACACACACCAGGAGTAGCTGCTGATTTAAGCCATATAGAGACAAAGTCAACTGTTGCTGGTTTTATTGGCCCTGCTCAATTTAAAGAATGCTTGACAGGGTCCAGTGTTGTCTTAATACCAGCAGGTGTTCCCAGGAAACCAGGTAAGTCAATGTCATCAGGTTAATAGGCTTTGGTTAATGGTTTGGCATACTCTGAAAAGTTCTGTGCAAAACCAGCTTAATCAACAATGCATTATAGTTGCACAAAAGAAGCTCAAATTGAAGTAGACTCTTAAAGGAGAGAAAACTGAAGTTTAACATATCTTTCAAGTTTAATATCAAATGGACATTTTTTCTGAATATAAGAAGTATGCCATTAAGGTTTATTAAGTAATTTGAACTAAAAACAATTGAAAATTAAAATTACTGTAGAGAAGATTAGCCAAAGAAATGAACCAACACTAATTGTGATAGACACTGGAGAATTAAGTTTTATGTATTGTAGAAACCCAGTTAAATATATGCTTGCATTATAAATATCTTACTGGAGCCTTCGTCTACTATCGATAACGTGGTCTGTCAACACTGAGGTTGCGGGTTCGAGTCTCACTGCAAGCAGGGTGCACTCAACTCCAATTGTAATTTACAAGGATTGCCAGTTCATACTGAACATGCTTCCTCCCAAATGAACTGGATGCCATGTTATCGCTATTTTGCAGGATTTTCCTTTCATCTTTGTGTGCGATATTATTCCATCTCACTCTACTAGCTTGAGATGGGCCCATCTCAGCTCGCTGTCAAGATGTTGTTAAGTAAACACTGTGACGTCACAATGTTACAAAACAGCGATAAACAGATTATTTACGTTTTATATGAAACTCGATGCATTTTCTCGTCATCTCATCTCGGGGCTGTCGCCCTTCGATGAGATATGGACGAGAAAACGCATCTCGTTGCAGAAAACGTAAATAACCTATAAATATAGCTGAAAAATTGCTGAAAGTGGTGTTATACACCATTAAAACAAACAATAAATCTTACTCTAACAACGATACAAAGCAGATATAATTCCAATTCAACTTTTGTTCTAGTGATGTTGTTCTACATTTTTTTTAGCTGTATGCATTAGAAAATACTTTAAAGCAACATAAAAATATGTTTCAGGCATGACAAGAGATGATTTATTCAACACAAATGCATCAATAGTAAGAGATTTAGTGTCGGCGTGTGCAGATTTCTGTCCTGAAGCAATGATCTGCATTATAACAAATCCAGTATGTATACTTGGAAACATAATTCATCTTGACATGTAAGAATGTTGAGACTGAAATTTAAATTTTTGGGAAATGGTTGTACCCTTTAAACAAAGTAATTGCCAAGACATACAGGCATAGACTGTTTTGAGGGCCTTGGTATAGAAGCAGTCAAGTTAGTTAATATAAAGTCGTCTACTATTGATGGCATGGTCTGTCAACACTGAGGTTGTGGGTTGGAGGAGCAATTAAGGTAGTTAGTCGTCTACTGCAGATGGCATGGTCTGTCAACACTGTGGTTGTGGGTTCCAGGAGCAATTAAGGTAGTTAGTCGTCTAGTACTGATGGCATGGTCTGTCAACACTGAGGTTGTTGGTTGGAGGAGCAGTTAAGGTAGTTAGTCGTCTATTATTGATGGCATGGTCCACCAACACTGAGGTTGTGGGTTGGAGGAGCAGTTAAGGTAGTTATTTGACTACTACTGATGGCATGGTCTGTCAACACTGTGGTTGTGGGTTGGAGGAGCAGTTAAGGTAGTTAGGCGTTACTACTGATGGCATGACAGTGATGTTCATGTTGACAGACTGTTCTTGGGGTCATTGGTTTTATCTTTATGCAAAGGAATGTTTATGTTGTCAGACTGTAAATTTGTTGTCTGTGGTTGCTCCTCAGTAAATTGTTATTTTATTTTAATATGGTTTAGGCTATAACAGAAAATAGAAGCACTAAAGAACAAACATGTAATGAAGCATGGCCAACAATTTCAGTACCAACATACTGGTATCTTTTCTAAGACAGATTGCATCATCTGTCAAATGTATTTGGTTTAAATCTATACACCTTTTTGGTTTTATGCAAAATGTTTCTTCTCTAGGTCATTCATATGCTTTGGATTCTATTTTGGTGTGATCCATTAGGGCAGATGATTATTCATTTGCATTCTTGTGTTCAGGTATAATTAAGTTAAAGTGAAAATTTTATGTTCAAAATTTAGGATTAAAGACAAATGGCCCAAATTAGTGAAAATTCAATAGAATAACTGAAAGTTTCAAAAAAAGTGTAAATGCGTCTGCATAGTGGAAAAAGTTAGTATGGAATGATACAAGATGTAAGTGTTTTCCCTTAGATTGTATGTAGTTGTCAATATTTATATTGCTGTATATTTTGCAGGTAAATTCCACAGTACCAATCGCATCAGAGGTATTAAAGAAGAAAGGTTGTTATGATCCCAGGCGAGTGTTTGGTGTAACCACATTAGATATTGTCAGATCCAACACATTTGTAGCATCGGCAAAGGTAATATAGTAGATATTGTCACATCCAACACATTTGTAGCATCGGTCGAGGTAATATAGTAGATATTGTCACATCAAACACATTTGTAACATCGGTCGAGGTAATAAAGTAGATATTGTCACATCCAACACATTTGTAGCATCGGCCAATGTAATATAGTAGATAATGTCACATCAAACACATTTGTAACATCGGCCGAGGTAATAAAGTAGATAATGTCACATCCAACACATTTGTAGCATAGGCCAATGTAATATAGTAGATAATGTCACATCCAACACATTTGTAACATCGTTCAAAGTAATAAAGTAGATAATGTCACATCAAACACATTTGTAACATCGGTCGAGGTAATAAAGTAGATAATGTCACATCTAACACATTTGTAGCATCGGCCAATGTAATATAGTAGATAATGTCAGATCAAACTCATTTGTAACATCGGTCGAGGTAATAAAGTAGATAATGTCACATCCAACACATTTGTAGCATCGGCCAATGAAATATAGTAGATAATGTCACATCCAACACATTTGTAGCATCGGCCAATGTAATATAGTAGATAATGTCACATCCAACACATTTGTTGCATTAGCGAAGATAATATCATAGTTTGTGTGGAATCTTTTGTTGATTTTTTCCATAATGAATAAGAACTGCTATCTTTTAGATATAAATTGTGTTTACCGTAAAACGTTGCGTATAGTCCGCATTTACGTATTGTCCGCACCCCTTTCTTGGACCAGAAAATTGCGGAAAAATTATTATATGCATGTACAATCCGCACGTACATGTTTTTACAAAACGCGTCATGATGAAGACATCCGAGTCCGACTTGGGCGCGCTTTTTAAAAAGTTTTTACTGTAATATGTAATTTATTCTCTTCTAAAATATCATTAATGTTTATCGTTTTATTTATTTCTTACGATTGTAATAAATAAAATTAAAAATAGTGCATTGTCATATCGTCTGTGTTGATCATTGTTAAACGAATACTCACACATTTCGAAACCAAACCGATTTGTCAACTTTCATTTATCAACGTAAACAAAGAAAAGAAAAAAGATAACACGTTTTATTTCAATCCCTCAAAGATTGCAACCAAAACATCGATCTTCTGCAACGTACTGTAACATTACATAACGACGCCATTTGCATTTTACGCATAGCTGGTTTAAACATCCTCTATTTTCGTATCCGTTTCAATTTTTATTTGTCATATATAATTAAAATCATAAATAAAAATAATTTAAGTAAAATTAATATCATTACAAAGTATACATACATGTAATGAAAGTTTATAAAAGAATCACGTTAGAATAGTACGAAAATACCGCATCTAACACAACAACAAAATGGCGACCGCCAGTGACAACAATCAACGGGTCAAAAAAAAACTCTACCGAGTTTGTATTTACGTATAATCCGCACCATTCCTTTCCGACTTAGATTAAAAGAAAAAAACTGCGGACAATACGACACTTTTTACGGTAATTTTTTGTAAGATTCTACATTATTCACTTCTAAACTTCTCAATAGTTGTGTCAAATTTCCATCAGTAAGAATTCTAATAGATTAATAAAACACACATTGTTTTGTCAGAGGAAGTTAAGTTGTGTTTCTTATGTCTACAGGGTATGGAGGTATCCAAAATGAATGTGCCAGTGATAGGTGGACACAGTGGAGTAACAATTATACCGCTTATTTCACAAGCCACACCCCCAGTGTCGTTTCCTGCAGTAAGTAACAATTATGCCGCTTATTTCACAAACCACACCCCCAGTGTCGTTTCCTGCAGTAAGTAACAATTATACCACTGATTTCAAAAGCCATGCCCCTGGTGTCGTTTCCTGCAGTAAGTAACAGTTATACCACTGATTTCACAAGCCACGCCCCCAGTGTTGTTTCCTGCAGTAAGTAACAATTATACCACGGATTTCACAAGCCATGCCCCTGGTGTAGTTTCCTGCAGTAAGTAACAATTATACCACTGATTTCACAAGCCACACCCCTGGTGTCGTTTTCCTGCAGTATGTAGCAATTATACCGCTTATTTCACAAGCCATGCCCCAGGTGTCATTTCCTGCAGTAAGTAACAATTATACCGCTTATTTCACAAGCCACACCCCAGTGTTGTTTCCTGCAGTAAGTAACAATTATACCGCTTATTTCACAAGCCACGCCCCCAGTGTCGTTTCCTGCAGTAAGTAACAATTATACTGCTTATTTCACAAGCCACGCCCCAGTGTCGTTTCCTGCAGTAAGTAACAATTATACTGCTTATTTCACAAGCCACACCCTCGGTGTCGTTTCCTGCAGTAAGTAACAATTATACCACTGATTTCAAGGGCCACACCCCTGGTGTCGTTTCCTGCAGTAAGTAACAATTATACCACTGATTTCACAAGCCACATCCCCGGTGTCGTTTCCTGCAGTAAGTAACAATTATGCCACTGATTTAAAAAGCCACACCCCCAGTGTCGTTTCCTGCAGTAAGTACCGCTTATTTCACAAGCCACACCCCCAATGTCATTTCCTGCAGTAAGGCCACAATTAAAAAAATGTTTGTTTCCCCACTCCCCTACCCACATTTTTCAAGATGGGTAGGTTGGCAGGTGTTTTTTTTTTTTTTTTTTGGCCTATTCTAAGTTAATGGATCAAGAAATTGTGCTTTGAAGGGGGGTGGGGGTGGGGGGGCTGTTGAATAATTAAAGAGGGACCTGGCCTCGTCTATGTATGTACACTTCAGTGATTTTTTGTGACATTTGATTGTCCCATTGATAGACCTTAGCTTTAATATCTATAATAAAGGGTCTCTGGCCAGGGAATGTATATTTATTTCTTATTAAATAGAGCTGTGAAAACTGCAAAGATCTTGGCCAGTTCCCCTTATCCTAAAGGAACATATTCTTTGCAGAGAAAAGATGCCAGAATTTCTTACAATACATGTCTTAAGTAAAATCTTAAATAACTACAGATCTAACCATTAAATTTGGTAACTTTTCATCCATTTTTTTAGCCGACTTGTTTGCCTGCTATTCAGTTTTTTTTTCTTTCTTTTTCATTATTATAATCATGGTATGCAATATCAAATAGCTTTATCATTATAAAATCAAAGAAAAAAAACACCAGATACAGCAACTATTTTTCTATCTACTTCAGTACTTGTAGCCATACAAGGTATTCACAAATAAAAATAGATTAACTAAAAATATTTGTATAGGTGTAGACATAAACCATGTAAACATCATTCATGAAGTTCTTGTATATCATAATATTTCTAACAGTTTGTTATGAACATGCCATGTGTATCTGAGCAAAATTTTCAAAGAAGAAAGATAGAATAACATAACATTAAACCCAGAAATAATTCTTCTGTTCAACCCACTTCCACTTGGACAAAGTTGTGCAAATTTTCTTCATGAAGCACCCATCTACAGAACTTAACATGATGTCAGTAATTACTATACATCTTTATTCTTTCAAGTGCAGCTCATATATTTATCAAAGAAATTTGTTAAAATAAAATACACTTTGAAAGAACTGAAGTTTGAAACCAATTGAAAGTGTTTGTTTATAAAAAAAATTACGATTTTTCATTATGGGCCGCTGTAGTTTACTTTTTTTCGTTGTTCACTTCCGGTTATTAGTCACATCAGGTAAATAAACAAATGGCGCGTAATCCAGTTGAAAGACATAAATCCTTTAAAAAAATGTTAAAGACGCATATTGGAATTACACATTTACTGATAAATTGGTAGTATGGGTGAATTATTTGGACCAGATATACAAGTATCTTCTGTGAACCATCGGGCCACTTGAGGGAAATAACCGGGCGACTTGGGCTTCGCTTTTGAGGTGCCGTAGGGCGACTTCAGGACATAGTAGAGCGACTTTGTCGCCTAGTGTGGTGAGCCCTGAATTGACACGATCCACACTTCCGGTTTTGCTACACAAAAAAAAATCCCGAACAAGGACCAAAAAAATTATTTTGAGTCCGCGGCAATTTCTGGGTCGGTCGGGGAATGGTGAAACAAACAATTTTTAAATTTAGGCCTCCTAAGTACCGCTTATTTCACAAGCCACACCCCAGTGTCGTTCCCTGCAGTAAGTACCACTTATTAACAAGCCACGCCCCAGGTGTCATTTCCTGCAGTAAGTACTGCTTATTCACAAGCCACGCCCCAGGTGTCATTTCCTGCAGTAAGTACTGCTTATTTCACAAGCCATGCCCCCGGTGTCGTTTCCTGCAGTAATTTCCGCTTATTTCACAAGCCATGCCCCCGCTGTCGTTTCCTGCAGTAAGTACATTTTAACATTCTATTTTTACCCCATGCAACAAAGTTAATTTGGGTATGGTTTTGAACTGTCTGTTTGTCTGAAACTTCTCTAAAGACAGACAACAGACTTTCGTGAAATTCCGTAGTTGATATGGACATACATCTAGATGTGCAGGAAATTATGATTCCTTATTTTATCCCTGCCTCAAAGAAGAGGGAGGTATTATGTTTTACTCTGCTATTTTCGTTCATCCATCCATAACAAAAATTTTGGTCACAGTTATCTCAGCAACTATAGGATGAAGAATCCTGATATTTTGCATATTGCTTTATCCTACAGAACCATAAGGTGTATTGTGATTTTATGGTCATCTACTTCCTGTTTACCGAATACTTAGATTTTTACACATAGTAATGAAATCACATTATCACTAGCGAGCATTAGCTCAAAGTCCACTCTTCTTTTTTTTTCTGTAGTAATGCCTCAGTATTTGTTTGTCGAGTAAATCTTAGCGTTTTCACAAAAGTGTTTTGTTTCTGTAAGGTGCTGAAGTGTTTAATGTAAAATAATGGGTTTGTTTATTGACATTCAGAATATATCAGAAGTAAAAAACAATTTTGCAGGACCAAAGACAAAAATTAACAGTCAGAATACAGAATGCAGGAACTGAAGTTGTAGAAGCCAAAGCTGGTGCTGTAAGTCAGATGTAACACAAGTTATCATTGGAAGTTCATAAAAGTTACTTATTATTGGATGAATTCCTGCATTAGTCATCCCTGGATGAAACTTTTTACATTTAAATTAAGACATTATATGTATTAGATAAATATACATTATCTCAACCTGGCCAAACTGAACCAGACATTGCTGGACAGATGTTTTTGTTTAACGTCACTTTTACCAATTTGTAAGCTTTATTGTAGGTTCATAGCATCCAGTTTATATTGTTGAGGAAGCCATAGTATGCAGAGGAAATCTTGACCTCGTTAGGAATACTTGCAATCCTTGTCAATTAAGATTGAAGTTGAGCTTACCCAGCCCACAGTGAGACTCTACCCTGCAATCTCGATGATCAATGGATGAGAACTACCTTAACTAGTTAGCCATGAGGCGCCTCAGATATTTTTTAAGGTCTTCTACTTGGCCGTGCTGACCGCGTGTATGTGAGGTCTTCCACACAAAGCTTTTTTATTGAATAGTGATTATTTTTCATTGTAATGTTGAATATTTATGGAAATGTATGATACAAGTTGACTTGTGTTAGTCAAACTGTTTCTTGTCTTTCATTGATACTGCTCATATAAAAATACAAATGCCTATTACCAACACCTACTGGAAAAGACATGATGCTTTTAGCAACATTTTATTCAACTTCACTGTTAATGTTATCCACACACTTATTCCTTTCAGCCTCAAAAATTAGAAGTGACTTCAGCTACAAAAAGAAGTGAATTCTCCCTATAATTCTGACCCACTATGAGGCTGAGTTTAGTATTGTTTTGAAACAGTCATTGTTAACAGGAGCAGTTATTGTTGCATCGGGGTTTGTGATTTTTATAAGACAGTAGCCCTGTAGGCTAGCACCTTAAACTCTGAAATCCTTGTTTCTGTTTTTTGGGGGGTTGTAACTTTATACTGAAATATAAAAGATGACCTCATACTACTTATAGACTTCAGCCAAAATATACCTTGCAGGGATACATCATTTAATAACAAGTTTTGTTTCAGGGTTCTGCCACTTTGTCTATGGCATATGCTGCATCACGGTTCACCGCTTCTTTGTTGGAAGCTCTTGATGGTGGAGATGGCCAAGTAGAATGTGCTTATGTCAAATCTGAAGAAACAGAAGCTAAATACCTAGCCACACCCATTCTGTTGGGGGTAAGTAAATCCTAACCAGATACCTAGCCACACCTATTCTCTTGGGGGAGGGTGGGGTGGATCATACCTAGATACGTACCTACACCCATTCTGTATGGTAAGTCAATCATACCCAGATACCTAGCTACACCCATTCTGTGTAGTTTAAGTCAATCATACCCTAATACCTAGCCACACCTATTATGTTCGGTGTAAGTAAATAATATCCAGATACCTAGCCATCCTCATTCTTTTGGGGGTAAGTCAATCATACCCACATACCTAGCCACAACCATTCTGTTGGGGGTGAGTCAATCATACCTAGATATTTAGCCACACCCTTGATATGAAGCTAGGGTTAAGTTAACAATACCTTACAGTTTGCTTTAACAGTGAATTTTTTTTATGAAATTGTAGCCATAAGGATGTTGTCATATATTCTTTCACTGATCAAAGGTCAGCAATGAAGAAAACACCAGTTTAATTCTGTCTTCCTTGGAGTTTTTCCACAAATTAATTATTTGTATTAACTTAACCTCTGTGTTTCCTTTACAGAAAAATGGTATCGAAAAGAATCTGGGTATTGGTAAACTGGTGGACTTTGAAGTCGACCTGTTAAAAGCAGCCATGCCAGAATTATTAGCTAACATTAAGAAAGGAGAAGATTTTGTAAACAAATCATAATTTTTTGTTTGTTTGATGGGGGTTGTATTCAAGGTTATTGTTATGAAACTTTTAAAAACAAAACTCAAAATTGAGAATAATACGAACAATATATATAGTTACAGTACTACAATTTGAGATATTGCTTCTTGTCATAAATGTGTTCTTGTATCATGGATTTAGGCATTGACCACCTTATGACCCATTAAGTCTGTTTGGTAAATTACTAGGAGATTTCTGTCATAGTGCATGTATAAATTGACCCTGATTCTTATTTATTTGTGCCATTAGTTATGTAATGATCCGAGTTGACTGAAGATGGATGCCAGAATATGATAAAAGAACATTGTGTGCTGACGTAATTATTAAGTTGTGAGATAGACATAGATGTTATATCACAATAAAATTATTTACTTTTAATGTATAGTTATATGTTTCTCTGAAGAAGACTGATTGATTGATTGATTGATTGATTGATTGATTGATTGATTGATTGGATTTTTGTTTACGTACAGCGAGCAGTATTTCAGCTATATTCAGGATGAGAGCAAGTTAACAAACAATAAATGAATGGACAAAAGTTTGGGATGGGACACAGGGAACATAATTTTGACTGCCACTGGAAAAGGTGTGGAGTATTGGGTTGGGTGGAGAATTTATCCCTTTGTAGCAACTACAATGAGCTTTTTTTTTTCGAAATCTACACAAGGGGTCTTTATCTTGCAAGGAACATGGCATTCTCCAAACACGTCAGCCACTTAAGTCTGCAGCCAGACCTTCTGTATTATGGCCTGACAACACCCCCCCTCCCCCCACCCCCCCCCCCCCAACAAGATGGTCTCCGCTATCTGCCACCCAGGGATGTGCTGGTCATGAAGGAGATTGTCTGGAGTGCAGATCACATAGTTTAATCATAGAACTCATTGACAGAGTGGTTCAGGGTTCAACATTTAGGCAAGGTGGAACTACATTGTAATGTTAATGTAGTCTCCTGGCTAGTAGATATGCACAGTAGTTGGTCTGACTTGTCCTGCTTATAAAAAATCTAGAAGCTATGTTTTTTTACAAAATTTCATTGAGAACAGAAAAAGCATCATGAGTTTTTCAATATGATTTACTCTGATCCTACATTGTTCCATGTTTCAATGGTGTATTATTAAATATGATGACATGAGAACTTTCCATGAATATTATTAGATTTGAAAAGTAAGGTACAGAATTTGCAAATTAATGACCTGCACTTCTTTCAAAGGTGTCTTACATGACAGGGTAGTCATGTATTCTCGTAGTGTGGTCTTTTGACTAAATAATAACAATAACCTAGCAGACTTCTGGATTGAATCAGGTCACCAGCACTGAATCCGGTTCAACCGGATTCAATTTTGAACCGGTTGCAACATTCGGAATACCTAAAAAATGCTGGTTTCAAAATCTACACTGGAAATGGTCAGTTTAACTTGAAATATAAAAAAAGAAAGCAGGTAGGTTCTTAATCATAATAGTATTCAGACAAACAAAACATGCAAAAAAGTTGGCTAAAGCATGGCATTTAAAACAAGCAATCAAACTGGGTATAAGACTGGTGGTGACCTTGGTGATATTTGAAAGTGAAGCTTCTGTAAATGAAAACTAATATGTGCACTAGGAGACCATGTTAGTGCTTCTCGCACCAAAGAACTTGCCTTTATTTAAATATCATCTTCCGACAAAATACTTTTATCTGAAAAATAAATGTATCTTTGAATGCAACCCGGTTTGTTATAGTTCGTTGGCAAAGTACTTAATTTTGTCATTTTTGTAAGCATGACTGATTTTTGTAAAAGAGCATGTCCACAAAACATAATAGCGCAATTAATTGAATCTGTATCTGTTACGTTGTAGAACCCACAATTGGTTTTTATACAACGGATAGAGCGCGCCGGTATTATTGTCGGTGCTTCTGTTGGGTTTTTTAAAGCCTTGTACTGAATCTGGTAGTTGGTTCCAGAGAATACAAGTATCAACGAACAATTAGTGTCTATATTGTGATGTTCTGCTGTTTTGTATTACTAGTCCTATTGAGTTATTATATACATGTTTTCCCACTATGTTGTTCGTAACGTGCTCCTTGACAATTTTTTCTTATTTAACGTTTTGGTTTTGTGAATTCTATGAATTCCCAGCCCTAAACCACTTTGTTCATCCGGATTAGGCGGTGGCTTGTTCGTCGTTCTTCCAGTGTGTCTAGTTCCAGTTCCTTCCTCATAGCTGTAATAGATCTTGGGTTTATGTTTTTGTAGTTCGTTTTGATAAATTTCTTATTGCTCTTTTTGTATCTTTTCAAGTTTGTCTAAGTCTCCCCTTATGTAGGGGTTCCAGATGGTAGCCCCGTATTCCATTATGGATCTGACAAGTGCAATGTAGGCCGTTTTCCTGCAGTTTTCTGGTACATTCCAGATGTTTCTTCTCAGGAACCCATGGGTGGCAATTTGCTTTTTACAGACATTATTTATGTGCAGGCTCAATTTGAGCTCTTGATATTTCCAGTCCCAGGTATGGATTGTTCTGTACTGTCTGTAGTGTATGGTTGTTCAGTTGGTACATTCTGGATGATTTCTGATTTATGGACATGATGTAGCACTTTGCGGCGTTAAATCTCGTGCCCCATTTGTTTGCTCAGATTTCTAGATTTTTTAGGTCTTTCTGCAGGATCAGGTGGTCATTTTGGGTGTTTATGTTTCTGTACACGAGGCAGTCATCAGCAAATATGCGCACAACAGATTTGACAGCATCATGTAGGTCATTTATCTGATACGGGAACATTATAGGACCTAGGACGGTCCTCAAGAGTCCACATATGTTTCTCCCGATTCCACGCCTTCTACAATTGTTATTTTTCTAGTTGTTAAGAAGTTCGTGAGCCAGGTATGAAGAGATCACTGTATGTCGTATTGGTGGAGTTTGTGTAGCAGTTTGTCACGAGGAACGATGTCGAAAAATCTAATATGGCGATGTCTACTTGACGTTGTTTGTTATGCTCTGTGAGAAAGTCGTTCAGTGTTGTTATTAGTTGGGTTTCGCAGGAGTAGCCAGATCTAAAGCCATGATTTCACTTTGTTAGTATGTTGTTTGATTCCAGGTGTTTCAACGTATGTCTGCATATTATGTGTTCCAAGATTTTACATGTACTTGTTTTTCCACATCTAAAACAATTTTATCCACATCCGTTGTAAGCGCAACTCCTCCTAAACCGCTTGATGAAATTTAATGAAACTTAGCACAAAGGAAGTACATTATATATATATATATATATATATATATATATACATGTGCATGAAAGATTTTTATTGACCCCGGATATCATTAAGGGGGGATAATTGGACTTGAAAGCTAAGCGGGGGGGGGGGGGGGGGGGTAATCCCTTTGTGAGTCCACTCTTGTTAAATTAGCTGATTATCAAATTCATTGGGTTTGTAAGGATTCTGCAACTTAATACATGTACACACCTCTCTGTCAAACTTTTCAACCATTACCAACATTTCTGATGGGCGTATTTTGTGGATCTTGAGAATTTATTCATAAATGGTATGATATTTAATTCTAAAACCGCAAATTCTTACGGAGGTGGAAATTGTAGCCATGCCATAGTATACGAGCCACACAAAATATGACGCCCTTTAGTCGTATCATTACAGTACGTCAATCGTGTAACGTCTTGGTTTTAATATGTAATACAATTTTATTACCAAGACACTCAAAGTAAGAAAAAAAGAAAATAAACATCACACCAATCTGGCCGACATAAGGTGGATTATGTAGCCACTCAACTTTAAGTAATCCACACCAAATATTACAAATGGATCTCCACACCTATCAACCAATTTGTATTATTTGGGGGGAAAAAGTAGTATGACACGATGAAAACAGATCTAAGCAAGTCCCAAACTATGAAAACGCAAAGATTTTCCAAATTTTTAGGTTTTAAATTCAATGTAGGGAATAAAACATATAAAAAACGATTAAGTATAGATTTGAAATCGACATATTAAGTTCTTTAATCTCTTATTTATTTTTGTTTAACTAATCATATTAAAGAAACGGAGAAATCCGGATGTCGAACATTAAAATGATAAAATGACCTTTTATTACATTTTTTTTCAAATCTAGCGTTTTTGTATATAGAATATTCATTTAGCTGTCGTTTTATGCCAAACGTGTATCTTTAACCTACTGCGTTTTTATTATTAATTTAATCTGCATTGCGTAGTCAGAGAAAGAAGGATACGATATAAACCAGCTCAATTATACGATTAAAACAAGAAATAGGATTTATACTTTTAAATACTACTAATCGATTGCATAAGGATGCACGTTATAGCTGGTAAGAAAAATAGCAAAGAAAACCAACCGAACAACAAGAGCAAAAAGCCACGGGACGTATACAAATCCCGATATAGACAAACATAAACAGCGCAACACAAAAACCAAAAAATACAAAAACAGAGAGTAACGCGAACCCAATAAAAACCATGGGTACACTCAGGTGCTCCGGACGAGTAAGCATTGCCTGTCTCAAATTAGAAACCGGTCGAGTGACTCATTGTCATGTCTAGGAAAAAGTCAAATCCAGGAATAGGAAACACTACCCATGACTCAGCGAAAATGCCCGATCGTATTTGAGAGATTTATTTTCCATAACGATCAAGTAAGTCATGGTGACCACCATAGAACTTCTGAGAGATAACATCAACCAATGTACAACAGACCCTTGTTTGAGGAGCTTAGTAGTCAACAGCAGTGAAAGGTCTAGAAAATCGGAATACCGATCGCAAGATCTAGAATAACGTATAAGTTGTGAAATGTACACACCATACGCTGGAGCAGCTGGAATGTTGCTGTCGATGAACGGGAAGTTGACAAGTGGAAAGTTGAAATAATCACTTTTGTCGTAGAGTTTAGTTTTTTGTTTTCCTGTGTCTATTTCTAGAAGTGGGTCTAAGTAAGAGGATGACCTAAGTGTATTGGTGGTGTCTTTAATTTCAAGCTCGCTAGGGTAAATATAATGCAAAAAGTCATTAAATTCAGCATTGTTCAGGGACAAAACATCATCAATATAGCGGAATGTGAACTAAAGGTCTGGACCAGTGTCTTTTCTTTCTAATTCATTACGCCTTATAGGAGTCTAATAACAAGTCTGTGAAAAAGTACCAATTGGCATACCAACAGTCTGTTAAAAAACGTGTCTCTACCAAACATGATGAATATGTTGTCCATAAGAAAATCTAACTATTGAAAGATTTTGTCTTCACTATATTTGTTATTTGATTTAGAGTCATTGATGACGAGGTAAGTTCTGTCATGGCTATAAATTACCATTTATATAATCTTTTAACGTTTCCCTTGAAAAAAGCAGCGTTTAAGATATTTATAAGCCTGGTTGTAAGCTGCATATGAGCCTGAATTGTCGTGTAGAGTCTCGAAAAATCAAATGTTTCAATGATGTTACACTGGGAAAGAAATGCAAACCTCAAAATGTCAACGTGATCTTTTGAAGTTTTTAATATCCACATTTCATTTATGAAACTCCTGTAACATAATAACTTACAGCGTTTAAATAATATATTTAAAATATTAATTTTCGGGGTTTATATGAAGCATAAAGAGTATGATATGCAAATTAATTGTGATCATTGTACCTAAAATATGCAATTTACAAACTGCGATACACAATAACAGTCGCAGAAAAGCTTTTAAACTATGCTTAGTGTTTGTATACATTTGAATGTATGCACCTCTTATTTATTAGATATCTCAAACGAAATTGGAAGACATATTGTTTTTGACTAATATTTTACTTTCTCTTTTTGTTCTTTTTATTCTTTTTTACGGCTGATATTGTGAGCCAAATTTCTTTGACATTGCAAGTCTCATCCTAATACTCTTTTAGGATTAGGCCTAATTTTACTGCAGTTATAATCCTAAGTTAGTTTTGTGATTTGTCGGATTAACAAAAAAAAGCAAGGGTACGATTATTCGTTCTATTTTAGGATATTAGATAGGCATATATAGTGGTGCATTCCAATTTTCATTTTTGGAGGAGGTTCATAGTGGGTTTATGGTGAAAGGGGTAAAAGAGAGTCGCCAATATTGTTGCTAGTCTGTATGTCCGTCTATTATAAATCGTGTCTGCATGGGCGATAACTTTTCATCTTCAGTTAGGCTTTTTGATATTTGGAATGTGGGAGATGTATCGCGTATGTTTACCTTTCCTTTTCAGAACTTTGACTCAAGTTACATCATTGCTTATTGAGTTATTGAGTGACAGCTATTTCGGTCTTGGATGTTGTCTTTTATGATTGGTCTTTACTTGTTTGAATTGTGTTTAATGCCACTTTCAGCAATTTTTCAGCTTGATCATGGCGTCCAGTTTTTATTGGTGGTGGAAGCCACAGTATCCGGAGTAACTCCGACCTTTGGTGAGATAGGATTTTGATATTTGGCATTAAAGTAGATAGTTACTAGACAATGTGTCTCGTAAAGAGGAAATTCTAGAAAATCACAAATCGGTGTTGGCATCCTTTGGTCTCCGTATCAAAGTCGACGACAGTATGGTATTGATGGATACCAAAACTTCACAAAAATCATGCGATTTGTTTATGGTCATATACTGTATGACGTACTTTCGATGTACACTTTTTAAAGTGAGGTGTGATGTAATGTTTGTATGATGTAAGTCTGAGAGAATGATTTGATTGGCTGGATTGTATGTATGAATGATGTCAGAGTGATTCTTTATGTGTGATGTAGTGGTGTACGACAGATGCGATTGGTTGTTTGGTCGAGGTACGAAAGGGAGTACTCGATTGGTACTTAGTATTGGAGGGAAATTATGTTTCATTTTTTACTTTCACTCACTGTGTTAAGTAGTAGATTTGTTTGTCAAATTGATATTTTGTGGAACATTTATCAAATAAGGACTTTTTACGAGGTCAATACGTAGTTATATGGACCGTGGAGGAAAATATTGACCGAGGACGAAGTCCGAGGTCAATATTTTTCTACAGGTCCATATAACTACGTATTGACAGAGTAAAAAGTCCTTAATTGTTATATTACATATGAATTTTTCTCTATTTATTTAAATTTAGAATAATGAGTCGGAAGAGTATATCCGGATCTATTTTTAGAAACAAGCCTTAAATATGCTTTATAAATAGTAACATATCCGGATATATTTTTAGAAACAAGCCTTAAATATGCTTTATAAATAGTAACATGCCTTAAATATGCTTTAAAAATAGTAACAAGCCTTAAATATGCTTTAGAAATAGAATATATACACAGAATATTTTGGGGGGACATTGTCTACACGAACCAATCAAAATTAGGACTTAACACACCATATGTAATATTTCTGCATAATTTATATTTGGAAGTTTAAAGATATTTTGGAATATTCCTGTATAAAGATGTAGATCCTGTATATTTGTCCTTAAGTTCTGGACTGTGTCAGAATTGTTTCTTGCAAACTAAGTCCCATAGACAGGGTTGTTTTTGTTCTATAATAATAAACAACTACTGGATCTTAGCTGTGTTTGTTTTGAACCACCAGAACCACCCCCGGTTACAAATTTGCTACTCCAGGAGTTGCAAAAATGTATTTAAACCTTTGATTTTACGATATATCAGCTTCAGAAACTTATCATCTGAGATCAACTTAGATCTGCAGTAGTATTTGATAGCTAAATGTGCAATAAAATATAAAGAAGAAAATTGCAAAGATAATTGAGAACATTACAAGAACACTCTGTTACAGTTTACACATGAATCGTGCATCTCTTTTACCCAGTTAACTTATCTATTAACTATAATGGGGTCTATAATTGCAGCAGATATAAGTCCCTAAACATGCTAAAAATAATTTAAATGTAAATAATAGTATTTTTTTTTCTTTTGCATGAACGTGGTGAAGGTGTTACTGTACATATAAATTTTTCAATTTCAATTTAAAATTTATAAGTATAAAACAATCCTTCAGGAGTGGCCCTCAGATAGGGCGAAACTACCTGTCAGTAAGCAGTATAATTCAAATTCAAATTCTTTATTGCAAATTACACCCATATGGGTCAAAGCAACATAATAACATTATAAACAAAAACATTAGCATACAAATACAAACATACTCGAAGTACATCAGTTATTATTTCTAATATAACTACAAATGTAGTACATTTTAACCGATGTGGACCTTATTTTCGCATTTCAAATGATTGCTTTAAAAAGTCCTTAACATAAGTTAAATGTTCTGATTTTGGACAAAGGATATATTTTACTTTTTCATCTGCGCTTAAATTTGCAAAGATATCGTCTATATTTGAAATTTTTGAAAAGAAAATATATCTTGGTAGAGAGTTAATTTGACAATGTAAAAGAAAATGTTTTTCATCTTCAAGAATTTGGCATTTAGAGCATATTCATTGACATCTGGGAATATTATGATATCTCCCTTGTTCTATATGTAAGGTATGGTCACTCACCCTTAGTTTTTTTATCATTTGTCTATATATAAAACTATTCTCATTTACTAGATAGTCTTCAATTTTTATGTCTGTTTTCAGTTGACTAAATAAGTAAAGTTTAGATTCGTTATTTAAATTATTTAATTTAGTTTTAATTTTATTTATATAATATTCAGAAATTAAATTTTTTCTTTAACTTATTTGCAAGTTTAAAAAATGGGACATCAAAATCTTCGTATTCTGATCGGTCAAGGTCTAGTTCTATAAATAACTTTTGCGCCATAGTATACCAAGACTATATTCCCTCGGTGTGTATACCTTTATTGACATTATATGCTTCTTTTAATAAGGGGTTTATTTTTACTGAATTCAATCTACTATAATATAAGATTGTTTGAGCTTTTATAAAAGATTCTAATGGCAGTCTACCAAGTTCTGTTTTTGCTGCTATGTTGCAAGCTGTTTTTCTTAAACCTAAAATATTCTTACAATATCTTGTATGTACTTTTTCATATGTAAATGGGTCTATTAAGGAGAGGGTATCACAGAATTTTCCATTTTTTTCTGCCCTTTCTTTTGACTTAACAATAGATAAGTAATCGTCCATAAACCAAATATCACTATTATATAACAATATAGGTCTTGTTAATGTATCAAACAGTTTACAGGATAGTCTTATAGGTAGACTTTGAAAATTTTTGAAGTCTTTTCTTCAAAGCAAAAATTGCTTTTAGTCCTTTTTTGATAACTCTTCTATAGATCTTTTAAAGCTTCCTTTAGAGTCAATGGTTGTTCCCAAGAAGTTATATTCTTTAGTTTCAGCAAGAGGCTGATTTCTATAATATAAAGGAAGAGTCGGACAAAACTTATTTTGAATATATTGACTATAATGAGGCCCCCTATTTATGATGAAGTCCTAGTGGTTTGAACAAACGGTAACTATGTGTTATTTAAAGTCGGCAAGACAAGTAACAGAAAAACACAAGCTCTACAGTTCTTAATGTGGGCTGGTAGACAAAAATTACCAGCTTTTGATTGGATCTTAATGTACAATTGATATTCATTTAACTCTTATATGAAATGACAAAATTTTTTGTAGCTCTTCTGTAAAGAAGGTTAGATATGGCGGCAGTTGAAAATGGCTGCCAAATTAAAAATTGTTAAAATAAGTTACAAAGAACTTGAGAATATAATTGAAAAGAAAGGCGAGACAAAAACAGATATCCAAAATAAAGGCAACCTGAACGGTACAGAACACAAGGGGCTTGAGTTTAGAACAAAAAATCGCGCGATTTATTTAATTTATAAGTTATTTAAAGTCACCAAGTTGAACGTTGATTTGAAATAGAAAGTGAAAGCAGAACACAAGATACGACAAAAGGTTTATTTAAAGTCGGTGCAGTAACTTGCAAAGAACAATAAGATCTAATGAGCTTTTTAACTTGCAAACATTACATAACTAAACACTAAGAACATAACCTACATAAACGCACGTCATTAGACATGATTATACTAAGTGTTGACTTATTGTGGAGAGTGTTTTTTGCGTGAAAAATGAAAACTGCTTACCGCGTATGGTTCAGCTTATGCTCCTTTTGTAGATCAAGAATTCTACTTTTTGAAATCAATAATTGTTTCCTCGAGATATTCAGCGTTTTAAAATATGACAGTTTTTATTTTGAAAGGGCGATTTTCCATGCTAAAATTTGACCTTAATTAGAACGGAAGTGTACTTTAGGAACAATCGATTGTTGTCTACTCGAAATCCTTCGGGTGATGTCGTCTGCAGTTATGGCGGGAAAAGTCTCGAGGTTTGTCCGAATACCATTGAACGTCACGAAAGCAGACGATCATTTGTAAACATCGTATGGTCCCTTTAGAAACAAAAATGGCCGACTTATTATGTAAAATTCCCATAGCAAAAGTCAAGGACGATTTGTAACAACTTAACACCAGAGGCATATTGTAAAACATGGACAGGTTATCGTATCTACATTTTTTCTACTGAATTTTCGTAATAAAAAGGTAAAATATAGAATAATGAAAAAATGCAAGCAAACACATTTTTCGAAGTGGGGTTGGCATTTAGTATACACATTTCTTTTATGTATCGTAACAATTCGCCCTATATTAATAACAATTCGCCCGACTCAGTAACAATTCACACTACATATGTAAAATATATAATGTTAATTTATAAATTTGCATATTGTTAATTGCCAGGTGTTTTAATTGGCAGTGCATCTCTTGAGATTAGTTATGGTGTCATTGATTAAAGGGGTATTGGATCAGTCGCCCTATACTAAATGCCGCACCCCCCTGCTTGCATTTTTTAATTATTTTATATTTTACCTTTTTATTACAAAAATCCAGTAGAAAAAATTTAGATATGTTTAGATACGCTAATTTGTCCATGTTTTATTTACTATGCCTCTGTGTTTTAGTTGTTACAAATTTTCCTTGACTTTTGCTACCAGCATTTTACATAATAAATCAGCCATTTTTGTTTCTAAAGGGACCTTGCGTTGTTTACAAATGTTCATCTGCTTTTGTGACATTCAATGGTATTCTGACAAACTGGGAGACTTTTCCAACCTATACTGTAGATTACATCACCCGAAAGATTTCGAATAAACAACAATCGATTGTTCCTAAAGTACACTTCCGTTCCAATTAAGGTCAAATTTTAGTGTGGAAAATGGCCAGATAAAAATTTAAAAACAGCTATATTTCAAAACGCTGAATACCTTGAGGAAATAATTGTTGCTTTCAAAAAGTACCCTTCTTGATCTACAAAAGGAGCATAAGCTGAACAAAACGCGGTAAGCAACTTTCATTTGTCACCAGGTTTCTCCACCGGAATTTTGTAAAGCACTGTGGTGTCATGTTTTAAAAAGGGTCCAATTTAGCATGTCACATCGTACATTTCGTGCATCACATGCATTTTGTGTGTGTGTGTGTGTGTGTTATCTCTAACAGGGGGTAACTTTGTTGAATTTAAGGTATCCGACCCATAATTGAAGATACCGTTTCATTTTATTGTTCGACTAAAAAATACAGCGGTATTCAATCAATGTATTGCCAATTAATGATACAAATTAAATATTTTGAGTCAATGTATACATTTCTGAGCAAAAAAAGTTAATTACTCAAATAGAATTTCCGATGTTTGCCGGAAATTACCGAGGTCTGCTCCATTGAAATACAATGGACATCCGGGACATCAAATATGATCACGTGGTCAATTATGGTCCGGATACCTTAATACATGTAATAAATGAGATGGTATTAATATTTTTCTTAATTTGTTTGTGTTCAATTATTGGAACATAACAAATGATAACAGATATAAATACAAAGCTACTATTAACATTGGCACTATTAACAAATTAACAATAAAGCTACATCAGCTATGTGCCATGTACAAACTTTTTGCATTATCTTGACACCTGTCTTCTTTCCTTTTTCTTATAACTCATGATTTTTAAATAATTACATTTTGTTTATTTAGTTAACTGTTATTCAACACTTGGTCATAGTTTAGTATATAATTCAACATGCAATACATATAATTTCAATTATATTTCATGTCTAGACACAGTCCAACACAAGTTCTGTAATCAATCTTTCACAAAAAACTGGGTGTGAATAAATTTGGTTTCTCGTTTAATAGAGTAATATTTTTCATTACTTTCTTCAAAATTTACATTTAAGGGGGTAGAGATTTATATATTAAATCTTTATTTTGTTAAAAAATATATTAAAATTGTTTGGATAGCAGTTTTTGGTCGAAATACTACACCAAGAACACAAAATACATGTATAACGCATAATAAGCACTAATGAAGGGGAAGCAACTCTGGACTAGTACATGTGCTTGGTGTTTTTTGTAAAAATTTATCAGCGTACATTTTAATGCAGATTTATGCATATCAACCACAATTTAATTACACATTGTTTAATAATTGTGCTAATTTCTGCTAAAATAACAGAATTAAATTTAAAATGGGATTACAAGAAGATTTGCGCAAAATTTCTACTGAAAGGCACAAATCGCCGTGACCACCATATGCAAATTATTTGTGGGGGAACTTAAGTGTTAACTCCAATTACAGTATGCACTTGAAATGAATGAAATCATTCAAAATTAACCTTAATTTGTTTAATTTTATCAAATTTTTTGTATAAAAAGTGAAGAGATTAGAATTAAGTGGTTATTTATTTATGAATGAATCTAATGGTAACTGGCAATTTGGTCTACCGAGCGCTGATGTTTACACCTGTCCAGGTAAACCTTACACAAGTTATCAATTAACGGAAGGTATTGTCCACAGCTTTAATCTGTTGAATAAACAATACAACGACAGGATATAGTGACATGTGTCAATGTTTTGGATAGCACCGCGACATGAAATTAAACCACCACGGTAGATCAGATAGCATCGCGGCAAAAAAATAAAGCACGGCCATACAGCGGTGCTTAAAGGGCCTGGGGAGAACACTGGTCACGCAAAAAAATCTCTCCAAAATACGTTCACTTGTAGTATAGGTCTGTTCGACTTGAGTCCATTCGCCATGGATAGTGGGTCCGTTCGCCCTACCATCTTTATTTTACACATGTATTACAATTGCCTTGGTATATATGAAGTAATGTTTCATGATAAAAAATGGAGTAAATGGCTTCAACTAATAAATAATGTAATTATAAAATCACTTATCAATTTGTTTCTTTGATCGTTAATAAAATGATTTTAATGATTAAAAATAATAATAATAAATCAGCTTGGACAGAGAAATTTATAAAAGCAATTAGTTTTAGTGAAATAATTAATATAATCTGCATTCAGTGTAAGCCTGTTGAGAAAAAATATCTTTTGTATTTAATTTATCATTATAAAAAATCTTATTTAAATATATATACCAAAAATAGGGCGAACATGTACTAGGGCAAACAGTTTTTAGGGCAAACGGACCTGGATTCGATTAAAGGTTAACCGATGTAGTTAAGATAATAATTTTTTGTAATAAATTGAATGTTTGCATGTGTGCAAAGTTCTGCGATTAACTGTGATAGTTTTTAAAGAATGAAAAGTTACTTATTTGTGTTTATTTGAATGTTTGTTTGTTTGGAGTAACAGTTTGAATGATTGAATTTGCAGCTATAATGTGTGAGATCATACGATACATTTGTTCCTATTTCTGCTTCTATTTTGCATTTATTTTCCCGCATATAACAATGTTTTAACATAAAAAAAATTTTTTTAATGTTTCAAGCAATTTATTATCTATATTTACAGAATATGATGATGATGCAATGCTTATAAGTTACATTAATGATGATATTAACAATGTACATATAAAACAACAATGATCAACAAAACAATGTACATATAAAACAACAACAACAATCAACAAAACAATGTACATATAAAACAACAACAACGATCAGCAAAACAATGTACATACAAACAACAACAATGATCAACAAAACAATGTACAAACAAACAACAACAATGATCAACAAAACAATGTACATATAAAACAACAACAATGATCAACAAAACAATGTACATACAAACAACAACAATGATCAACAAAACAATGTACATATAAAACAACAATGATCAACAAAACAATGTACATATAAAACAACAACAATGATCAACAAAACAATGTACATATAAAACAACAACAACGATCAGCAAAACAATGTACATACAAACAACAACAATGATCAACAAAACAATGTACATATAAAACAACAACAATGATCAACAAAACAATGTACATATAAAACAACAACAATGATCAACAAAACAATGTACATATAAAACAACAACAATGATCAGCAAAACAATGTACATACAAACAACAACAATGATCAACAAAACAATGTACATATAAAACAACAACAATGATCAACAAAACAATGTACATATAAAACAACAACAATGATCAACAAAACAATGTACATATAAAACAACAACAATGATCAACAAAATGTACAAACAAACAACAATGATCAACAAAACAATGTACATATAAAACAACAACAATGATCAACAAAACAATGTACATATAAAACAACAATGATCAACAAAACAATGTACATATAAAACAATAACAATGATCAACAAAACAATGTACATATAAAACAACAACAACGATCAACAAAACAATGTACATATAAAACAACAACAATGATCAACAAAACAATGATGTACATATAAACAACAACAACGATCAACAAAACAATGTACATATAAACAACAACAATGATCAACAAAACAATGTACATATAAAATAACAACAATGATCAACAAAAAATGTACATATAAAACAACAACAATGATCAACAAAACAATGTACATATAAAACAACAACAATGATCAACAAAACAATGTACAAACAAACAACAACAATGATCAACAAAACAATGTACATATAAAACAACAACAATGATCAACAAAACAATGTACATATAAAACAACAACAATGATCAACAAAACAATGTACATATAAAACAACAACAATGATCAACAAAACAATGTACAAACAAACAACAACAATGATCAACAAAACAATGTACATATAAAACAACAACAATGATCAACAAAACAATGTACATATAAAACAACAACAATGATCAACAAAACAATGTACATATAAAACAACAACAATGATCAACAAAACAATGTACATATAAAACAACAACAATGATCAACAAAACAATGTACATATAAAACAACAACAATGATCAACAAAACAATGTACAAACAAACAACAACAATGATCAACAAAACAATGTACATATAAAACAACAACAACGATCAACAAAACAATGTACATATAAAACAACAACAATGATCAGCAAAACAATGTACATATAAAACAACAACAACGATCAACAAAACAATGTACATATAAAACAACAACAATGATCAACAAAACAATGTACATATAAAACAACAACAATGATCAACAAATCAATGGTACAAACAAACAACAACAATGATCAACAAAACAATGTACAAACAAACAACAACAATGATCAACAAAACAATGTACAAACAAACAACAACAATGATCAACAAAACAATGTACATATAAAACAACAACAATGATCAACAAATCAATGTACATATAAAACAACAACAATGATCAACAAAACAATGTACATATAAAACAACAACAACGATCAACAAAACAATGTACATATAAAACAACAACAATGATCAGCAAAACAATGTACATATAAAACAACAACAATGATCAACAAAACAATGTACATATAAAACAACAACAATGATCAACAAAACAATGTACAAACAAACAACAACAATGATCAACAAAACAATGTACATATAAAACAACAACAATGATCAACAAAACAATGTACATATAAAACAACAACAACGATCAACAAAACAATGTACATATAAAACAACAACAATGATCAACAAAACAATGTACATATAAAACAACAACAATGATCAACAAAACAATGTACATATAAAACAACAACAATGATCAACAAATCAATGGTACAAACAAACAACAACAATGATCAACAAAACAATGTACATATAAAACAAAAACAATGATCAACAAATCAATGGTACAAACAAACAACAATGATCAGCAAAACAATGTACAAACAAACAACAACAATGATCAACAAAACAATGTACATATAAAACAACAACAATGATAAAAAATCAATGTACATATAAAACAACAACAATGATCAACAAAACAATGTACATATAAAACAACAACAATGATCAACAAAACAATGTACATACAAACAACAACAATGATCAGCAAAACAATGTACAAACAAACAACAACAATGATCAACAAAACAATGTACAAACAAACAACAACAATGATCAACAAAACAATGTACATATAAAACAACAACAATGATCAACAAAACAATGTACATACAAACAACAACAATGATCAGCAAAACAATGTACAAACAAACAACAACAATGATCAACAAAACAATGTACAAACAAACAACAACAATGATCAACAAAACAATGTACATATAAAACAAAAACAATGATCAACAAATCAATGGTACAAACAAACAACAACAATGATCAACAAAACAATGTACAAACAAACAACAACAATGATCAACAAAACAATGTACAAACAAACAACAACAATGATCAACAAAACAATGTACATATAAAACAACAACAATGATCAACAAATCAATGTACATATAAAACAACAACAATGATCAACAAAACGATGTACATATAAAACAACAACAATGATCAACAAAACAATGTACATATAAAACAACAACAATGATCAACAAAACAATGTACATACAAACAACAACAATGATCAACAAAACAATGTACATATAAAACAACAACAACGATCAACAAAACAATGTACATATAAAACAACAACAATGATCAACAAATCAATGGTACAAACAAACAACAACAATGATCAACAAAACAATGTACAAACAAGCAACAACAATGATCAACAAAACAATGTACAAACAAACAACAACAATGATCAACAAAACAATGTACATATAAAACAACAACAATGATCAACAAAACAATGTACATATAAAACAACAACAACGATCAACAAAACAATGTACATATAAAATAACAACAATGATCAACAAAACAATGTACATATAAAACAACAACAATGATCAGCAAAACAATGTACATATAAAACAACAACAATGATCAACAAAACAATGTACATATAAAACAACAACAATGATCAACAAAACAATGTACAAACAAACAACAACAATGATCAACAAAACAATGTACAAACAAACAACAACAATGATCAACAAAACAATGTACATATAAAACAACAACAATGATCAACGAAACAATGTACAAACAAACAACAACAATGATCAACAAATCAATGTACATATAAACAACACTGATCAATTAACTGGCCATATATATAACACAGGCCCATATAAGGCAGCACATGAGTCTAGTAGCTATTGTTGTCGTCAAGTCACGTTGTCCATACTTTTCCCATAAGGCAAATAGGCGTCCCTGTATCTGTCTAGTCTGTTTGGTATGATAGCGACAAAGTTTCTTTAAATTTGTCACCGCATGCAGACGAATGTAAACCATAACAGGAGTTCACAGTGCTCGTGATGGTTTCTGGAACTTCATTTTGTGTTGTGTGAATATTTTAATTTCATTTAAATACTCAATACATGAGCAAAGTTGGTTATTTCGTATAACCTAAATTGGTTTTTCAGCACGTGACTGATTGTGACGTCATAATAAGATGTATTGATGACGTTGACTATACATGAATTCTTCTGCAAACAACACACACAAGTGACGACACTAAAATTGTGAATTGCAAATATTATTTGATTACTTGTAAAATATTGTTCTGGTTACTTCAATTTTACTATAGAATTTAAAATATAAGGTTTGTTTTCAATTGTTGGTTAGATTATTGGATATAAACGACTTTGGATCGATTTACGCTGCAACATAAACCGCTTCGCGGTTTATTCAGCGTAAATCGACCCAAAGTCGTTTATATCCAATAATCTAACCAGCAATTGAAAGCAATCCTTAAGTAAATTCCAAATATGTTGAGCACAAAATTTAGTCCATTCACTCCCAGTGCCATCTTGTAATTTAACACATTGATTACATAACATAGGGGGCCTCGGTGGCCGAGTGGTCAAGGTAGTTCGTCTACTATTGATCACGTGGTCTGTCAACACTGAGATTGCGGGTTCGATTCTCACTGCAGGCAGGGTGTACTCGACTCCAATCTTAATTGACAAGGATTGCCAGTTTTCCTACCGCAGGTCGGGGGTTTTCTCCGGGTACTCCGGCTTCCTCCCCCAATAAAAACTGGACGCCATGATATAGCTGAAAAATTGCTGAAAGTGGCGTTAAACACCATCAAACAACAACAATACACAACATAATAACTGTTTTTATGTCAATAAGCAACTGAAATTAAAAGCAATTAAAAATAATTAGACAACAGAAAGTTTACTTTTACTGTAAAAAAAAAATCCAGTTCTCTAAGACTAGCATTTTCAGTTAACCAACAGAAATAGATCCACTGCTTGATCCAGCATTCAGTGAGAGTTGGCCAACATGTTACAGGTAAAATTGTGTAATCCAGCTTCTCATTTTGTTCTGGGTTAAGAGCTTGACCTTGTTCATCTTTAAGCAGAGTTGAAGTCAGCTTGTCATTTTGAACAGTTTCCTTAAGTAGCCTTTTTCTGCTCAGTCTCATTTTGTATCACAGCAAAAATGATGAAATTCCAGTTTACTAACTATTGATAGTAATTGTAGGATGTTATATACACCATTCAAAATAGGAATAAGTGGTAAGGCATATCACAGGGAAATTTTGTTAATGTGAAATTCACGTGAAAAATTTAACGTGAATTTCACGTGAAATGAGCAATTTAACGTGAAGTTCACGTGAAAAAATGTTCTCAACATTTTTAATGTTCTTTAAGGATGTTCGCTGGTCATGTTGAAAATAACAAGGTATCTAAATTTATATATTTGATAAATAGACCATAGTTAAAGGTACAAAAAAAGCTTAAAAAATTCATAGGTTGCTGAACTCTTTTTCGAGATAATAAGCATCCAAAATTTGGCGGGAAAAAGCTTTCTCTGACTTTTTCATAGGTTTAGCATTGGACATGTTTTAGTGTAAAAACCTAAGAAAACATAACACGAAATTTATAAAACTTTGTAAATTAGCTTTAACTGACCCAATAAACCCTATTATAAAAAGAAAATAGGGGGTTGCTGGGCAACAAAATTATCCCTATTTTAATGGTAAAATCTAGAGGATTCTGAAAATCTGACAGAAATCTCAAAAATTGACCAGCGATCATCCTTAACTTTCATGCAATTCTATAAATATTTAGAAATAAATTATCATTTTTCAGAATTTTCATGTGAAATTCACGTGAAAATGTTAACGTGAGTTTCACATGATATTAACATGAATTTCACGTGAAATTCATGTTAAATATATTTCACGTGAAATTCACGTGAATATGCTCGTTTAACGTGAAAATCATGTGAACTTTTCACGTGAAATTCACGTTAATCCTGATTTCACGTGAACAATATTTCCCTGTGTATCCATGCATAAAACTTCTATGTGCTTGTTTATATCGGTCACTGAGCATATAAAACTTCTATGTGCTTGTTTATATTGGTCACTGAACATCCACTGACATTTTTAATAACCCGAAGAGAAAAATTAGAATTTGTTCGCCACAAGTTCAGAACAATGATGCTGGTGATCTCCAATGTGAAAAATAACATTCATTGTGCGTCTCCTGTTTGAAAATAAAGATAACATATGAAAGTAATCGTTTTTCTTTTTTTTTAATAAAAAAAAAGTACAATGTCTGGTGCCTCATGGAGGCATTGCTAGGGATTCCAGGAGAAAAATATCACTATATTCCATCTTAGCAAAAATCATAGCATTTAAAAGACCACAATTTTTTTAGAACAAGACAAAAAACAGACTGAAAATCGGTCTACAAATAAAAAAGTTATGGAAGTTTAAAGATGACAATTTTGGCAATTTTTTTGGATTGTATACATGTATTCAGTATCAAAATGGGCTGAAACCCAACTTGAGGGGTTATTTAGGTCTTGTATGTTTGTTAATGATCAAGTTTTGTGTAAATATTTATTGACTTTGTATTGGGTACTGCAAAAAACATCCACCTTTAATGACCTTAATCATCTTGTCTAAAAACTGTTCTTGTCCAAAATCCTAACAAAAGCGTTTTTTTAACAGTGGCACCACATATTTTGTATTAAAAATGTGATATAGGACATATTTTACAATGAATTTTTGAGGAAATTGTTTATTTGATCTACAAATATTTAAATCCATAAAAATATAAACTGCATTAAGTATTTAACAAGAATTTAATAGACTTGTACCACAATGCCACATTCAATATGGATGCTGCAATAAGACCAACAACTGCAATTTACCGGGACAAAAACAGCTTTTTCTCTAAGTTTGAGTTAAATTTATAAGCAAATGCTTTACTTTACACCACTAATATATTTATTTTCAATACATTTGTCCAAGTCTCAGTAAGGTAGGTATACCTTAAAGTTTTTTACAACAATGCCACATTTAAAATGACTGCCACAATATGGAAGACGACAGCAATTTACTACCAATAAAAACAGCAGTTTTCTCTAAATTTGAATCAAATTTCTGAGAAAATGCTTTCCTTCACAACAATGGAAATTTTTGTGTAACAAATATGGTCTAGTCTCATTAAGGTCTGTCATATAGCTGAGAAAATGTCTTGGAATTGAAATATATTAAGTCAATTTATTTTGTTTTTAGACAAAAGAAAGAAAAACAAGAGACCAGAGATTGGGATTTACCGTCCTCCGAGTTTACTGAAGCAGAAAGGAGAGGTTGCGACAGAAGAGGATGGTTCAGCTACAGATAGCAAAGAAAACAGTGTTGAAAGAGAAGTATGTGAAAAGCTGTCGTCGGAAACTAATGTCCTGTCACGTTCTCGCATTGCTACCACTTACTGACCTTGGGCACACTTGTAGATATTTTCTCGTTTTCTTGAATATTTAATGTCCTATTTGATTGATACCTGCGAAGCATGACAACTAATAAAAAAAAACATAACATACGTACTAGTAGTTTCAGTAAATCAATGTTTTATCCAATAAACGTTGTTCTCATTGACTAATTAAATTTAATGAATATGCATGAAAACGAGAAACAAGTGTGCCCATGGTCAGTAAGTGGTAGCAAAGCAAGAACGTGACCGGACGTGGGTTTCCATGTGGTGAAATGCCTATTTAAATCTTTTCTACACTTTTGGCACTTTGCATCTGTTATCTTGGTAAGCATTGTAGGAGTAGGCACTAGAACCATTAACATACTTTTCATATTTACCTGTCCGTAGGGCCATCCCCTTCCTGGTTCTTGTCCTGACTGTTGGATGGATGGTTAGCTACCATTAAGTCCGTAGGGCCATCTCCTTCCTGGTTCTTGTCCTGACTGTTGGATGGATGGTTAGCTACCATTCAGTCCGTAGGGCCATCCCCTTCCTGGTTCTTGTCCTGACTGTTGGATGGATGGTTAGCTACCATTCAGTCCGTAGGGCCATCCCCTTCCTGGTTCTTGTCCTGACTGTTGGATGGATGGTTAGCTACCATTAAGTCCGTAGGGCCATCTCCTTCCTGGTTCTTGTCCTGACTGTTGGATGGATGGTTAGCTACCATTCAGTCCGTAGGGCCATCCCCTTCCTGGTTCTTGTCCTGACTGTTGGATGGATGGTTAGCTACCATTCAGTCCGTAGGGCCATCCCCTTCCTGGTTCTTGTCCTGACTGTTGGATGGATGGTTAGCTACCATTAAGTCCGTAGGGCCATCTCCTTCCTGGTTCTTGTCCTGACTGTTGGATGGATGGTTAGCTACCATTCAGTCCGTAGGGCCATCCCCTTCCTGGTTCTTGTCCTGACTGTTGGATGGATGGTTAGCTACCATTCAGTCCGTAGGGCCATCCCCTTCCTGGTTCTTGTCCTGACTGTTGGAGGGATGGTTAGCTACCATTCAGTCCGTAGGGCCATCTCCTGGTTATTGTCCTGACTGTTGGATGGATGGTTAGCTACCATTAAGTCCGTAGGGCCATCTCCTTCCTGGTTCTTGTCCTGACTGTTGGATGGATGGTTAGCTACCATTCAGTCCGTAGGGCCATCTCCTGGTTATTGTCCTGACTGTTGGATGGATGGTTAGCTACCATTAAGTCCGTAGGGCCATCTCCTTCCTGGTTCTTGTCCTGACTGTTGGATGGATGGTTAGCTACCATTCAGTCCGTAGGGCCATCCCCTTCCTGGTTCTTGTCCTGACTGTTGGATGGATGGTTAGCTACCATTCAGTCCGTAGGGCCATCCCCTTCCTGGTTCTTGTCCTGACTGTTGGAGGGATGGTTAGCTACCATTCAGTCCGTAGGGCCATCCCCTTCCTGGTTCTTGTCCTGACTGTTGGATGGATGGTTAGCTACCATTCAGTCCGTAGGGCTATCCCCTTCCTGGTTCTTGTCCTGACTGTTGGAGGGATGGTTAGCTACCATTCAGTCCGTAGGGCCATCTCCTGGTTCTTGTCCTGACTGTTGGAGGGATGGTTAGCTACCATTAAGTCCGTAGGGCCATCTCCTTCCTGGTTCTTGTCCTGACTGTTGGATGGATGGTTAGCTACCATTCAGTCCGTAGGGCCATCCCCTTCCTGGTTCTTGTCCTGACTGTTGGATGGATGGTTAGCTACCATTCAGTCCGTAGGGCCATCCCCTTCCTGGTTCTTGTCCTGACTGTTGGATGGATGGTTAGCTACCATTCAGTCCGTAGGGCCATCCCCTTCCTGGTTATTGTCCTGACTGTTGGATGGATGGTTAGCTACCATTCAGTCCGTAGGGCCATCCCCTTCCTGGTTCTTGTCCTGACTGTTGGATGGATGGTTAGCTACCATTCAGTCCGTAGGGCCATCCCCTTCCTGGTTCTTGTCCTGACTGTTGGATGGATGGTTAGCTACCATTCAGTCCGTAGGGCCATCCCCTTCCTGGTTCTTGTCCTGACTGTTGGATGGATGGTTAGCTACCATTCAGTCCGTAGGGCCATCTCCTTCCTGGTTCTTGTCCTGACTGTTGGATGGATGGTTAGCTACCATTCAGTCCGTAGGGCCATCCCCTTCCTGGTTATTGTCCTGACTGTTGGATGGATGGTTAGCTACCATTAAGTCCGTAGGGCCATCTCCTTCCTGGTTCTTGTCCTGACTGTTGGATGGATGGTTAGCTACCATTCAGTCCGTAGGGCCATCCCCTTCCTGGTTATTGTCCTGACTGTTGGATGGATGGTTAGCTACCATTCAGTCCGTAGGGCCATCCCCTTCCTGGTTCTTGTCCTGACTGTTGGATGGATGGTTAGCTACCATTCAGTCCGTAGGGCCATCCCCTTCCTGGTTCTTGTCCTGACTGTTGGATGGATGGTTAGCTACCATTCAGTCCGTAGGGCCATCTCCTTCCTGGTTCTTGTCCTGACTGTTGGATGGATGGTTAGCTACCATTCAGTCCGTAGGGCCATCCCCTTCCTGGTTATTGTCCTGACTGTTGGATGGATGGTTAGCTACCATTAAGTCCGTAGGGCCATCTCCTTCCTGGTTCTTGTCCTGACTGTTGGATGGATGGTTAGCTACCATTCAGTCCGTAGGGCCATCCCCTTCCTGGTTATTGTCCTGACTGTTGGATGGATGGTTAGCTACCATTCAGTCCGTAGGGCCATCCCCTTCCTGGTTCTTGTCCTGACTGTTGGATGGATGGTTAGCTACCATTCAGTCCGTAGGGCCATCTCCTGGTTCTTGTCCTGACTGTTGGATGGATGGTTAGCTACCATTCAGTCCGTAGGGCCATCTCCTTCCTGGTTATTGTCCTGACTGTTGGATGGATGGTTAGCTACCATTCAGTCCGTAGGGCCATCCCCTTCCTGGTTATTGTCCTGACTGTTGGATGGATGGTTAGCTACCATTCAGTCCGTAGGGCCATCTCCTGGTTATTGTCCTGACTGTTGGATGGATGGTTAGCTACCATTCAGTCCGTAGGGCCATCTCCTTCCTGGTTCTTGTCCTGACTGTTGGATGGATGGTTAGCTACAATTCAGTCCGTAGGGCCATCCCCTTCCTGGTTCTTGTCCTGACTGTTGGAT
The DNA here is from genome assembly GCA_944474755.1 of Limnoperna fortunei. Classification (NCBI taxonomy): domain Eukaryota; kingdom Metazoa; phylum Mollusca; class Bivalvia; order Mytilida; family Modiolidae; genus Limnoperna; species Limnoperna fortunei. The sequence continues at coordinate 69,890,479 of OX104121.1, read as the reverse complement.
GGATGGTTAGCTACCATTAAGTCCGTAGGGCCATCCCCTTCCTGGTTCTTGTCCTGACTGTTGGATGGATGGTTGGCTACCATTCAGTCCGTATGGCCATCTCCTGGTTCTTGTCCTGACTGTTGGATGGATGGTTAGCTACCATTCAGTCCGTAGGGCCATCCCCTTCCTGGTTCTTGTCCTGACTGTTGGATGGATGGTTAGCTACCATTCAGTCCGTAGGGCCATCCCCTTCCTGGTTCTTGTCCTGACTGTTGGATGGATGGTTGGCTACCATTCAGTCCGTATGGCCATCTCCTGGTTCTTGTCCTGACTGTTGGATGGATGGTTAGCTACCATTAAGTCCTTATGGCCATCACCTGGTTATTGTCCTGACTGTTAGAGGGATGGTTAGCTACCATTCAGTCCGTATGGCCATCTCCTGGTTATTGTCCTGACTGTTGGATGGATGGTTAGCTACCATTCAGTCCGTATGGCTATCCCCTTCCTGGTTCTTGTCCTGATTATAGCTGAAATACTGCATGATGGATGGAGCTACCATTCAGTCCATAGGGCCATCCCCTTCCTGGTTCTTTTTGCATTCTATGTCCCACCAATGAAAGTTGGGGGACATTTAGCTTTTCAGTCTTCTTGTTTGTTTTTTTGTCCATCCATTCCATCAGGTTTACCTTTTCATTGAATCTTTTTTTAATGAAGGTGACTTCACATCTTCATGAAACTTGGTACACAGCTACAACAAACACGTAGAGATCTTTTTACTGACAAAATTCTGTAGAGCTGTGCCAAATATTTCACTATTGAGTGTTGAGTGAACTTATAAAAAGGGGGGTGTTTATCAATATGTACTAAGTAGGATATCAGGGGCACAGAGATATTTTCGTTGTTTGTTTTAAATTTTGCAATTTTTTGTTTTCTTTGGTACGACCCATTTTGTAAATGTTTTTTTTTTACCTTTGAAAATACACTTGTACAGTTTTAATTCTCTCAACCATTAAAATTTATTTATTTTGTCCTCTTTTCATTTGATCTGATAGTGCTAAAATGTTCTAGTCTATGTGAGGGCCTTGTTGAACTTGAAGGGGAATCACACTAAAATGTTCTAGTCTATTGTGGGCCTTGTTGAAGGGGAATCACACAAAAATGTTCTAGTCATGTGTGGGTCTTGTTGAAGGGGAATCACACTAAAATGTTCTAGTCTGTGTGTGGGCCTTGTTGAAGGGGAATCACACTAAAATGTTCTAGTCATGTGTGGGCCTTGTTGAAGGGGAATCACACTAAAATGTTCTAGTCATGTGTGGGCCTTGTTGAAGGGGAATCACACTAAAATGTTCAAGTCTATGTGTGGGCCTTGTTGATGGGGAATCACACTAAAATGTTCTAGTCTATGTGTGGGTCTTGTTGAAGGGGAATCACACTAAAATGTTCTAGTCATGTGTGGGCCTTGTTGAAGGGGAATCACACTAAAATATCCTAGTCATGTGTGGGCCTTGTTGAAGGGGAATCACCCAAAAATGTTCTAGTCTATGTGTGGGCCTTGTTGAAGGGGAATCACACTAAAATGTTCTAGTCATGTGTGGGCCTTATTGAAGGGGAATCACCCAAAAATGTTCTAGTCTATGTGTGGGCCTTGTTGAAGGGGAATCACACTAAAATGTTCTAGTCTATGTGTGGGCCTTGTTGAAGGGGAATCACACTAAAATGTTCTAGTCTATGTGTGAGCCTTGTTGAAGGGGAATCACACTAAAATGTTCTAGTCTATGTGTGGGTCTTGTTGAAGGGTAATCACACAAAAATGTTCTGGTCTATTTGTGGGCCTTGTTGAAGGGGAATCGCACTAAAATGTTCTAGTCTATTTGTGGGCCTTGTTGAAGGGGAATCACACTAAAATGTTCTAGTCTATGTGTGGGCCTTGTTGAAGGGGAATCACACAAAAATGTTCTAGTCTATTTGTGGGCCTTGTTGAAGGGGAATCACACTAAAATGTTCTAGTCTATTTGTGGGCCTTGTTGAAGGGGAATCACACTAAAATGTTCTAGCCTCGGTGGGCCTTGTTGAAGCGGAATCACCCAAAAATGTTCTAGTCTATGTGTGGGCGGGCCTTGTTGAAGGGGAATCACACTAAAATGTTCTAGCCTATGTGTGGGCCTTGTTGAAAGGGAATCACACTAAAATGTCCTAGTCTATGTGTGGGCTTTGTTTTAAGGGGAATCACACAAAAATGTTCAAGTCTATGTGTGGGCCTTGTTGAAGGGGAATCACACAAAAATGTTCTAGTCTATGTGTGGGCTTTGTTTTAAGGGGAATCACTCAAAAATGTTCTAGTTTATGTGTGGGCCTTGTCGAAGGGGAATCACACTAAAATGTTCTAGTCTATGTGTGGGCCTTGTTGAAGGGGAATCACACTAAAATGTTCTAGTCTATGTGTGGGCCTTGTTGAAGGGGAATCACACTAAAATGTCCTAGTCTATGTGTGGGCTTTGTTTTAAGGGGAATCACACAAAAATGTTCAAGTCTATGTGTGGGCTTTGTTTTAAGGGGAATCACTCAAAAATGTTCTAGTCTATGTGTGGGCCTTGTCGAAGGGGAATCACACTAAAATGTCCTAGTCTGTGTGTGGGCCTTGTTGAAGGGGAATCACACAAAAATGTTCTAGTCTATGTGTGGGCCTTGTTGAAGGGGAATCACACAAAAATGTTCTAGTCTATGTGTGGGCCTTGTTGAAGGGGAATCACACAAAAATGTTCTAGTCTATGTGTGGGCTTTGTTTTAAGGGGAATCACACAAAAATTTTCTAGTCTATGTGTGGGCCTTGTTGAAGGGGAATCACACTAAAATGTTCTAGTCTATGTGTGGGCCTTGTTGAAGGGGAATCACACTAAAATGTCCTAGTTTATGTGTCAGCCTTGTTGAAGGGGAATCACACTAAAATGTTCTAGTCTATGTGTGGGCGGGCCTTGTTGAAGGGGAATCACACTAAAATGTTCTAGTCTATGTGTGGGCCTTGTTGAAGGGGAACCACACTTAAATGTTCTAATCTATGTGTGGGCCTTGTTGAAGGGGAATCACACAAAAATGTTCTAGTCTGTGTGTGGGCCTTGTTGAAGGGGAATCACACAAAAATGTTCTAGTCTATGTGTGGGCCTTGTTGAAGGGGAATCACACAAAAAGAGCAAATAACCAAATTATATAAATTAATTTTGTAGAGTCAAACCTCTTTGCAACGACCATGTTAGTTTCCTGCCAGTATTGACGTTAAAATGAATTTGCTGTTATAAGGAATTTGTAGTTTTGTACTTTGATTATCTCCCTTTTTTATTTGCGTCTATTGAAAATCATTCAAGTCTGCTCATTACCCAAGATTAATAACAAAAAATAATAAAATTTGTTTTCTTGCCACTATTTAATTAAAAACCTTTTTTTCTTTAAAAAAAAAAATTGTAAATTATGATTATTTACATTAGACAGATTTTCGGTAATTATCCTATTTCTGATGTGCCTCTTCAATTTTAACACACTTGTTATTAAGCCAAAATTTTATGAAAGATAATTTTTGAAGATTTAAATATTAAATAGCCTTTGACACCTTTTTAATGAAACCATATCGCTGTCATCGATTAGTTTCGTAACAGAAATGTCACGCAAGGTTAATTACGCAATAAGAAACAGGAGTTCACCTGTGCAATCATTCGTTAGAAAAATCTGTTCTCTGGACAAAGATAATCTTTCACAGGTAAATCTTGATAATTTTTCATTATAACAAATTACTTTATGCTTGCTTTGGTATATTTGTTACCGCCATACGCAGTCGGAGTCGTAAACCGAATATGTCGTATCGAGCATAAACAAAACGGGGACACGTTTGTTACCACGGAAATCCGGTCAGATGTCGAATATTCCGTTAAATCGAATGCCGTTGTACCGAGGGTTCACTGTATAAAATTGGTCTTGAAAGAAGAAACAGATTATGGCTAGCAGGCTCTTTAGGAATAAGAACATGGTCAGACCTGGTGTTGACAGCAAGCAGACTCTATAGGAATTAAAACATGGTCAGACCATGTTTTTGTCAATATTTTATACCGAGCGATGAATATAAGGTCTGGCCATGTTCTAATTCACACAAAGGACAATGACAAAAAAAATAATCTGTGTTGATTCTAATATGTCTAACAAATGTTTTATCATTCTGAAACGGCTCTAAGAGGACGCTGAAATTGGCAATATTTGGTTTTTTTAAAATAGAGTTATCACAAAACAGCATGTAAAGCATAAAAAAATAATTAATATTTACAAAATTGTGTTGTTCAAGTTTGACTTTTTTCAGTTGAGCTTGTTGTGACATCAATTCTTACTGTGACATCACAACGGGATCTATGCTTATTAGAATCCTAATGTGTTATTAAAGTGTATGAAGGACACCACACTATAATTATATGTTTTGTTTTGTAGGTAGGAGATGTCACCTCGGGAATAAAAGATGTTCACCTCAGTGAAAAAAATGAATTTTCTAAATCAAGACGGAAACGACCAGAAATCCAAAGATATGTACCTAAAGGGAAAATACTGGAGATGCAACAGAAGGAAAATGAAGACACCGAGTCATCTGGTGACAGATCTCCTCTGATCGTTAATGAGAGTGCTCACGGGAAATTTGACCTTAATACAGAAGATATGAAAAATATCAAAGTAACAGTATCGAAAGATGGCGACACCAAACAAGTTTCAGCATACATAGCTAAATCAGGGGACACTACTAATGCCAATGAACCTGTTATGGCCTCAAGATCAAAGTCAGATACACAAATTAAACAGTTGTTTGATAAAATTACAAAACAGAGCTCACAAGAATCTACAGATACTAAACATAACTATAACAATACAGAACCAAGGACAACACAGGGCTACAAGGAATCACGCAGTCCTAAACCCCAGAGAACAAATAGAGGACGTGGAAAATTTGTGTCCAACCGAAACGATCGGAAACAGTATGGTGAGGAGGATATGTCAGATGGTGGAAATGTCATTCAAACAATGGTGTTTGAAAGACGAGACAAAAATCACTTGGATTCAAAATTAACTAAAGAAAATTTAAGTCAAAAGCCACCCAGAGGGAATGGAAAACCGGGTTCGAAACGATATTCAATGTCGTCCATGAGACGACCTAGAGCAGGAAGTTTTAGTAGCGATACAGCCAGCGATCTGAGTATCGATGAAGAAACCACAGAGAGGATCCTAGACTGGGATAAAGAAGTAGAAATGGAAATGGCCAAACAGGTCCATAACGAAACTCAAAAACTGAAGGAGTACCTAGAAAAGCAGGGAGAAAGTATTGATTGGGATAAGGACAGACAGACGAGCTGGACTGATTGGGCAGCAGACGTTATACAGGATGACAAGCAAGATCAACCACCTAACTGGGACAATATCAAACCTGCAGGATCTCATGACATGTTAGATCAAATATCTAAAACTGACGATTACCAGAGTGCAGGGACATTTCCAAGGAGAAGTAAGAGAAATTCGGGCCCAAGTGAAAAATACAGAGACAATACTTCAGAAGGCAGAAATGAGAACTGGAATGCAGGTTCATGGGATAGACGCTGGAATAAAGATAGCAGACAAGATGGTGAAGATTTCCAAGGCAACAGAGGATTTGGTAGAAGAGAAAGGAGGTACAGTGATGGATCGAAAGGTCACAGGAGACGCAGACAGTCAAGAGAATCAAATGGTAGGAGAAGTCGTGATTCAAGTGTATCCAGTGTTCATAGTGTCAGGAGCAACCTTGCCGAGGATGAAATGTACGGATCATACAGACGTTATAAACGTCAAAACAGCAACTCCAGTTTACGAGGAGGGTCTAGTAGAGAGAGGTTAAATGATCCAGATAGCTTGAATATTAAGGTCACAGTTGTCAGTGATAAAAGACAAGTAGTCGTTCCCGATGGTGATAGTAAAGCCCAAAGCAAAGGGGTTGGCAGAGGTCGAGGTCGAGGTAGGAGACAGCATGGTTTAGATATGAGTCAAGGTCCAAGGGTTGGCAGCAGAGGGCAGAGTGAGGAACCAGACAGCACTGATACTGTTAAAAAAGAAAACCATAACAAAGAGGGTTCAGACAGGAGTGATGGTTCTCAAACAAGGAATGTAGGGAAAGGAAGAGGTGGTCGCCAAGGCAACAAGGATTCCGATAGTTGGAAAAAAGGAAATCATTATGATAACAATAATTTGGATAGCATGGGAAGGGGAAGTAATCATGAAAACAAAAATGTTGATGCCTGGGGAAAAGTACACCATGACAGGGATAGAGGTCATCCTTCTAAAGAAGGTGAAAGAGCCAGTCATGACAGGGAACCTGATGAATGGAGGAGAGGGCGTTATGGAGATAAAGGATCAGACAATGAACAAGGAAATTATCACAGTATTAGAAAGTCAGAAGGTGGACGAGGGGGTCGTGGAAGAAGTAATAGTGACAAGGATACAGAAGGTGGACGAGGGGGTCGTGGAAGAAGCAATAGTGACAAGGATACAGAGTACAACAAGACATCACCTCAGACACACAGTGGAGGTCTCATCAAACTTCCAGCAAATGTTCATACAACTGAGGAACCTAAGGAGGAAAAGCCCTCTAATCCTCAAAAAGACATATCCACAAAACCAGAAACGAGGGACACGAGATCAGGACAAAAACAATTATTTGATCCCAAGAATCCAAACAAACCCATTTTAGTACAGAAGTCTTCTAATTTAAAATTCCATGACCCTGGAATGGAGTCTCCCTCACCACCAGCATTCCCCCAGACCCCACCTTTCCAAGGATATGGTCCTTACTATGGGCCACAGTTTTCAGAGCAGGGGATGTATCCATCGATGCCACCTCAGATGATGCCACCACATGGATATTTCTATGGATATCCTCCTCCTCAGTATTATGAGATGATCCGTGGGTAAGTATATGTAGGGTCAGACATGTTAGGGGCCTCGGTGGCCAAGTGGTTAAGGTAGTTTGTACTATTGATCACGTGATCTGTCAGCACTGAGGTTGCAGGTTAGAGTCTCATTGCGGGCAGTGTGTACTCGACTTTAATCATAATTGGCAGTTTTCCTACCGAAGTTAAGTGGTTTTCTCCTGTTATTCCGTCTTCCTCCACCAATAAAAATGGGATGCCACGATATAGATGAAAAATTGCTGAAATCGGCATTAAACATCATTCAATAAAACAAACAGATGGATGTCAGCTAATTTAACTTAAATGATTGGACAGTGTAAGTTTACTTGTGCTACCTTTATATTGTATCTATATTGAAAGCTCATGGCTAAGATCCCTATGGCATCCTTTAGTACTGAAAAAGTGGCTGTTAAAGTGAAAAGTGAAAAGATATCAGACCTAGTGAATGTAATATTGTCCTTACAAATAAACTTGGTCATATAAGACACAGCCTTGTATACAGTATGTATATGTAGTTGTATAAATACAGGTCTATATACAGTCAGTAGTTGTATAAATACAGGTCTATATACAGTCAGTAGTTGTATAAATACAGGACTATATACAGTCAGTAGTTGTATAAATACAGGTCTATATACAGTCAGTAGTTGTATAAATACAGGTCTATATACAGTCAGTAGTTGTATAAATACAGGTCTATATACAGTCAGTAGTTGTATACATGTACAGGTCTATATACAGTCAGTAGTTGTATAAATACAGGTCTATATACAGTCAGTAGTTGTATACATGTACAGGTCTATATACAGTCAGTAGTTGTATACATGTACAGGTCTATATACAGTCAGTAGTTGTATACATGTACAGGACTATATACAGTCAGTAGTTGTATACATGTACAGGACTATATACAGTCAGTAGTTGTATACATGTACAGGACTATATACAGTCAGTAGTTGTATACATGTACACAGTCATGAGGTATACAGGCCTCATTAATTGACAAGGTTTTACCACCGCAGGTCGGGTGTTTTGCCTCTCCACAAAACTGGATGCCATGATATAGCAAAAAAAAACTGCTAAATGTGGCGTTAAAACAACATTAAAACAAAAACATATACAGACCTATATTCACAGTTGGTTATAAATCTTGTAGATTTTATACATGCAATGCTTCATGTTGTTTTATATAGGAAGCAGAAGGAAATGATGTTTGAGAAGATGTTAAATGAATGTTTGGTACTAGATCAGGAACTGGGTAACTTAATGGCCAGGAGACTGAATGGAGAAAGTCTGACAGTCCTGGCAAGTCAAAGGTTAGTTGGTCTGTAGGTGCCTGAATGGAGAAAGTCTGACAGTCCTGGCAAGTCAAAGGTTAGTTGTGAGGGTCTGTAGGTGCCTGAATGGAGAAAATCTGACAGTCCTGGCAAGTCAAAGGTTAGTTGGTCTGTAGGTGCCTGAATGGAGAAAGTCTGACAGTCCTGGCAAGTCAAAGGTTACTTGTGAGGGTCTGTTGGAGACTGAATGGAGAAAGTCTGACAGTCCTGGCAAGTCAAAGGTTAGTTGGTCTGTAGGTGCCTGAATGGAGAAAGTCTGACAGTCCTGGCAAGTCAAAGGTTAGTTGTGAGGGTCTGTTGGAGACTGAATGGAGAAAGTCTGACAGTCCTGGCAAGTCAAAGGTTAGTTGTGAGGGTCTGTTGGAGACTGAATGGAGAAAGTCTGACAGTCCTGGCAAGTCAAAGGTTACTTGTGAGGGTCTGTTGGAGACTGAATGGAGAAAGTCTGACAGTACTGGCAAGTCAAAGGTTAGTTGTGAGGGTCTGTTGGAGACTGAATGGAGAAAGTCTGACAGTCCTGGCAAGTCAAAGGTTAGTTGTGAGGGTCTGTTGGAGACTGAATGGAGAAAGTCTGACAGTCCTGGCAAGTCAAAGGTTACTTGTGAGGGTCTGTTTTAGACTGAATGGAGAAAGTCTGACAGTCCTGGCAAGTCAAAGGTTACTTGTGAGGGTCTGTTGGAGACTGAATGGAGAAAGTCTGACAGTCCTGGCAAGTCTAAGGTTAGTTGGTCTGTAGGTGCCTGAATGGAGAAAGTCTGACAGTACTGGCAAGTCAAACGTTAGTTGTGAGGGTCTGCTGGAGACTGAATGGAGAAAGTCTGACAGTCCTGGCAAGTCAAAGGTTAGTTGTGAGGGTCTGTTGGAGACTGAATGGAGAAAGTCTGACTGTCCTGGCAAGTCAAAGGTTAGTTGGTCTGTAGGTGCCTGAATGGAGAAAGTCTGACAGTACTGGCAAGTCAAAGGTTAGTTGTGAGGGTCTGTTGGAGACTGAATGGAGAAAGTCTGACTGTCCTGGCAAGTCAAAGGTTAGTTGGTCTGTAGGTGCCTGAATGGAGAAAGTCTGACAGTACTGGCAAGTCAAACGTTAGTTGTGAGGGTCTGTTGGAGACTGAATGGAGAAAGTCTGACAGTCCTGGCAAGTCAAAGGTTAGTGGTGAGGGTCTGTTGGAGACTGAATGGAGAAAGTCTGACAGTCCTGGCAAGTCAAAGGTTAGTTGGTCTGTAGGTGCCTGAATGGAGAAAGTCTGACAGTCCTGGCAAGTCAAACGTTAGTTGTGAGGGTCTGTTGGAGACTGAATGGAGAAAGTCTGACAGGCCTGGCAAGTCAAAGGTTAGTTGTGAGGGTATGTTGGAGACTGAATGGAGAAAGTCTGACAGTCCTGGCAAGTCTAAGGTTGGTTGTGAGGGTCTGTTGGAGACTGAATGGAGAAAGTCTGACAGGCCTGGCAAGTCAAAGGTTAGTTGTGAGGGTCTGTTGGAGACTGAATGGAGAAAGTCTGACAGTCCTGGCAAGTCAATGGTTAGTTCGAGGGTCTGTTGGAGACTGAATGGAGAAAGTCTGACAGTCCTGGCAAGTCAAAGGTTAGTTGTGAGGGTCTGTTGGAGACTGAATGGAGAAAGTCTGACAGTCCTGGCAAGTCAAAGGTTAGTTGTGAGGGTCTGTTGGAGACTGAATGGAGAAAGTCTGACAGTCCTGGCAAGTCAAAGGTTACTTGTGAGGGTCTGTTGGAGACTGAATGGAGAAAGTCTGACAGTCCTGGCAAGTCAAAGGTTAGTTGTGAGGGTCTGTTGGAGACTGAATGGAGAAAGTCTGACAGTCCTGGCAAGTCTAAGGTTAGTTGTGAGGGTCTGTTGGAGACTGAATGGAGAAAGTCTGACAGTCCTGGCAAGTCAAAGGTTAGTTGTGAGGGTCTGTTGGAGACTGAATGGAGAAAGTCTGACTGTCCTGGCAAGTCAAAGGTTAGTTGGTCTGTAGGTGCCTGAATGGAGAAAGTCTGACAGTCCTGGCAAGTCAAAGGTTAGTTGTGAGGGTCTGTTGGAGACTGAATGGAGAAAGTCTGACAGTCCTGGCAAGTCTAAGGTTAGTTGTGAGGGTCTGTTGGAGACTGAATGGAGAAAGTCTGACAGTCCTGGCAAGTCAAAGGTTAGTTGTGAGGGTCTGTTGGAGACTGAATGGAGAAAGTCTGACAGTCCTGGCAAGTCAAAGGTTAGTTGTGAGGGTCTGTTGGAGACTGAATGGAGAAAGTCTGACAGTCCTGGCAAGTCAAAGGTTAGTTGTGAGGGTCTGTTGGAGACTGAATAAAGAAAGTCTGACAGTCCTGGCAAGTCAAAGGTTAGTTGTGAGGGTCTGTTGGAGACTGAATGGAGAAAGTCTGACAGTCCTGGCAAGTCAAAGGTTAGTTGGTCTGTTGGAGACTGAATAAAGAAAGTCTGACAGTCCTGGCAAGTCAAAGGTTAGTTGTGAGGGTCTGTTGGAGACTGAATGGAGAAAGTCTGACAGTCCTGGCAAGTCAAAGGTTAGTTGTGAGGGTCTGTTGGAGACTGAATGGAGAAAGTCTGACAGTCCTGGCAAGTCAAAGGTTAGTTGTGAGGGTCTGTTGGAGACTGAATGGAGAAAGTCTGACAGGCCTGGCAAGTCAAAGGTTAGTTGTGAGGGTCTGTTGGAGACTGAATGGAGAAAGTCTGACAGTCCTGGCAAGTCAAAGGTTAGTTGTGAGGGTCTGTAGGTGCCTGAATGGAGAAAGTCTGACAGTCCTGGCAAGTCAAAGGTTAGTTGTGAGGGTCTGTTAGAGACTGAATGGAGAAAGTCTGACAGTCCTGGCAAGTCAAAGGTTAGTTGTGAGGGTCTGTTGGAGACTGAATGGAGAAAGTCTGACAGTCCTGGCAAGTCAAAGGTTAGTTGTGAGGGTCTGTTGGTGCCTGAATGGAGAAAGTCTGACAGTCCTGGCAAGTCAAAGGTTAGTTGTGAGGGTCTGTTGGAGACTGAATGGAGAAAGTCTGACAGTACTGGCAAGTCAAAGGTTAGTTGTGAGGGTCTGTAGGTGCCTGAATGGAGAAAGTCTGACAGTCCTGGCAAGTCAAAGGTTAGTTGTGAGGGTCTGTTGGTGCCTGAATGGAGAAAGTCTGACAGTCCTGGCAAGTCAAAGGTTAGTTGTGAGGGTCTGTTGGAGACTGAATGGAGAAAGTCTGACAGTCCTGGCAAGTCAAAGGTTAGTTGTGAGGGTCTGTAGGTGCCTGAATGGAGAAAGTCTGACAGTCCTGGCAAGTCAAAGGTTAGTTGGTCTGTTGGAGACTGAATGGAGAAAGTCTGACAGTCCTGGCAAGTCAAAGGTTAGTTGTGAGGGTCTGTAGGTGCCTGAATGGAGAAAGTCTGACAGTCCTGGCAAGTCAAAGGTTAGTTGTGAGGGTCTGTTGGAGACTGAATGGAGAAAGTCTGACAGTACTGGCAAGTCAAAGGTTAGTTGTGAGGGTCTGTTGGAGACTGAATGGAGAAAGTCTGACAGTCCTGGCAAGTCAAAGGTTAGTTGTGAGGGTCTGTTGGAGACTGAATGGAGAAAGTCTGACAGTCCTGGCAAGTCAAACGTTAGTTGTGAGGGTCTGTAGGAGACTGAATGGAGAAAGTCTGACAGTCCTGGCAAGTCAAAGGTTAGTTGTGAGGGTCTGTTGGAGACTGAATGGAGAAAGTCTGACAGTCCTGGCAAGTCAAAGGTTACTTGTGAGGGTCTGTTGGAGACTGAATGGAGAAAGTCTGACAGTCCTGGCAAGTCAAAGGTTAGTTGTGAGGGTCTGTTGGAGACTGAATGGAGAAAGTCTGACAGTCCTGGCAAGTCAAAGGTTAGTTGTGAGGGTCTGTTGGAGACTGAATGGAGAAAGTCTGACAGTCCTGGCAAGTCAAAGGTTACTTGTGAGGGTCTGTTGGAGACTGAATGGAGAAAGTCTGACAGTCCTGGCAAGTCAAAGGTTAGTTGGTCTGTAGGTGCCTGAATGGAGAAAGTCTGACAGTCCTGGCAAGTCAAAGGTTACTTGTGAGGGTCTGTTGGAGACTGAATGGAGAAAATCTGACAGTCCTGGCAAGTCAAAGGTTACTTGTGAGGGTCTGTTGGAGACTGAATGGAGAAAGTCTGACAGTCCTGGCAAGTCAAAGGTTAGTTGTGAGGGTCTGTTGGAGACTGAATGGAGAAAGTCTGACAGGCCTGGCAAGTCAAAGGTTAGTTGTGAGGGTCTGTTGGAGACTGAATGGAGAAAGTCTGACAGTCCTGGCAAGTCAAAGGTTAGTTGTGAGGGTCTGTTGGAGACTGAATGGAGAAAGTCTGACAGTCCTGGCAAGTCAAAGGTTAGTTGGTCTGTAGGTGCCTGAATGGAGAAAGTCTGACAGTCCTGGCAAGTCAAAGGTTACTTGTGAGGGTCTGTTGGAGACTGAATGGAGAAAATCTGACAGTCCTGGCAAGTCAAAGGTTAGTTGTGAGGGTCTGTTGGAGACTAAATGGAGAAAGTCTGACAGTCCTGGCAAGTCAAAGGTTAGTTGTGAGGGTCTGTTGGAGACTGAATGGAGAAAGTCTGACAGTCCTGGCAAGTCAAAGGTTAGTTGTGAGGGTCTGTTGGAGACTGAATGGAGAAAGTATGACAGTCCTGGCAAGTCAAAGGTTAGTTGTGAGGGTCTGTAGGTGCCTGAATGGAGAAAGTCTGACAGTCCTGGCAAGTCAAACGTTAGTTGTGAGGGTCTGTTGGAGACTGAATGGAGAAAGTCTGACAGTCCTGGCAAGTCAAAGGTTAGTTGTGAGGGTCTGCTGGAGACTGAATGGAGAAAGTCTGACAGTCCTGGCAAGTCAAAGGTTAGTTGGTCTGTAGGTGCCTGAATGGAGAAAGTCTGACAGTCCTGGCAAGTCAAACGTTAGTTGTGAGGGTCTGTTGGAGACTGAATGGAGAAAGTCTGACAGGCCTGGCAAGTCAAAGGTTAGTTTTGAGGGTCTGTTGGAGACTGAATGGAGAAAGTCTGACAGTCCTGGCAAGTCTAAGGTTGGTTGTGAGGGTCTGTTGGAGACTGAATGGAGAAAGTCTGACAGGCCTGGCAAGTCAAAGGTTAGTTGTGAGGGTCTGTTGGAGACTGAATGGAGAAAGTCTGACAGTCCTGGCAAGTCAATGGTTAGTTCGAGGGTCTGTTGGAGACTGAATGGAGAAAGTCTGACAGTCCTGGCAAGTCAAAGGTTAGTTGTGAGGGTCTGTTGGAGACTGAATGGAGAAAGTCTGACAGTCCTGGCAAGTCTAAGGTTAGTTGTGAGGGTCTGTTGGAGACTGAATGGAGAAAGTCTGACTGTCCTGGCAAGTCAAAGGTTAGTTGGTCTGTAGGTGCCTGAATGGAGAAAGTCTGACAGTCCTGGCAAGTCAAAGGTTAGTTGTGAGGGTCTGTTGGAGACTGAATGGAGAAAGTCTGACAGTCCTGGCAAGTCAAAGGTTAGTTGTGAGGGTCTGTTGGAGACTGAATGGAGAAAGTCTGACAGGCCTGGCAAGTCAAAGGTTAGTTGTGAGGGTCTGTTGGAGACTGAATGGAGAAAGTCTGAGAGTCCTGGCAAGTCAAAGGTTAGTTGTGAGGGTCTGTAGGTGCCTGAATGGAGAAAGTCTGACTGTCCTGGCAAGTCAATGGTTAGTTCGAGGGTCTGTTGGAGACTGAATGGAGAAAGTCTGACAGTCCTGGCAAGTCAAAGGTTAGTTGGTCTGTAGGTGCCTGAATGGAGAAAGTCTGACAGTCCTGGCAAGTCAAAGGTTAGTTGGTCTGTAGGTGCCTGAATGGAGAAAGTCTGACAGTCCTGGCAAGTCAAAGGTTAGTTGTGAGGGTCTGTTGGAGACTGAATGGAGAAAGTCTGACAGTCCTGGCAAGTCTAAGGTTAGTTGTGAGGGTCTGTTGGAGACTGAATGGAGAAAGTCTGACTGTCCTGGCAAGTCAAAGGTTAGTTGGTCTGTAGGTGCCTGAATGGAGAAAGTCTGACAGTCCTGGCAAGTCAAAGGTTAGTTGTGAGGGTCTGTTGGAGACTGAATGGAGAAAGTCTGACAGTCCTGGCAAGTCTAAGGTTAGTTGTGAGGGTCTGTTGGAGACTGAATGGAGAAAGTCTGACAGTCCTGGCAAGTCAAAGGTTAGTTGGTCTGTAGGTTCCTGAATGGAGAAAGTCTGACAGTCCTGGCAAGTCAAAGGTTAGTTGTGAGGGTCTGTTGGAGACTGAATGGAGAAAGTCTGACAGTCCTGGCAAGTCAAAGGTTAGTTGTGAGGGTCTGTTGGAGACTGAATGGAGAAAGTCTGACAGTCCTGGCAAGTCAAAGGTTAGTTGTGAGGGTCTGTTGGAGACTGAATGGAGAAAGTCTGACAGTCCTGGCAAGTCAAAGGTTAGTTGTGAGGGTCTGTTGGAGACTGAATGGAGAAAGTCTGACAGTCCTGGCAAGTCAAAGGTTAGTTGTGAGGGTCTGTTGGAGACTGAATGGAGAAAGTCTGACAGTCCTGGCAAGTCAAAGGTTAGTTGTGAGGGTCTGTTGGAGACTGAATGGAGAAAGTCTGACAGTCCTGGCAAGTCAAAGGTTAGTTGTGAGGGTCTGTTGGAGACTGAATGGAGAAAGTCTGACAGTCCTGGCAAGTCAATGGTTGTGAGGGTCTGTAGGAGACTGAATGGAGAAAGTCTGACAGTCCTGGCAAGTCAAAGGTTAGTTGTGAGGGTCTGTTGGAGACTGAATGGAGAAAGTCTGACAGTCCTGGCAAGTCAAAGGTTAGTTGTGAGGGTCTGTTGGAGACTGAATGGAGAAAGTCTGACAGTCCTGGCAAGTCAAAGGTTAGTTGTGAGGGTCTGTTGGAGACTGAATGGAGAAAGTCTGACAGTCCTGGCAAGTCAAAGGTTAGTTGTGAGGGTCTGTTGGAGACTGAATGGAGAAAGTCTGACAGTCCTGGCAAGTCAAAGGTTAGTTGTGAGGGTCTGTTGGAGACTGAATGGAGAAAGTCTGACAGTCCTGGCAAGTCGAAGGTTAGTTGTGAGGGTCTGTTGGAGACTGAATGGAGAAAGTCTGACAGTCCTGGCAAGTCAAAGGTTAGTTGTGAGGGTCTGTTGGAGACTGAATGGAGAAAGTCTGACAGTCCTGGCAAGTCAATGGTTAGTTGTGAGGGTCTGTTGGAGACTGAATGGAGAAAGTCTGACAGTCCTGGCAAGTCAAAGGTTAGTTGTGAGGGTCTGTAGGTGCCTGAATGGAGAAAGTCTGACAGTCCTGGCAAGTCAAAGGTTAGTTGTGAGGGTCTGTAGGAGACTGAATGGAGAAAGTCTGACAGTACTGGCAAGTCAAAGGTTAGTTGGTCTGTAGGTGCCTGAATGGAGAAAGTCTGACAGTCCTGGCAAGTCAAAGGTTAGTGGTGAGGGTCTGTTGGAGACTGAATGGAGAAAGTCTGACAGTCCTGGCAAGTCAAAGGTTAGTGGTGAGGGTCTGTAGGTGCCTGAATGGAGAAAGTCTGACAGTACTGGCAAGTCAAAGGTTAGTGGTGAGGGTCTGTAGGTGCCTGAATGGAGAAAGTCTGACAGTACTGGCAAGTCAAAGGTTAGTGGTGAGGGTCTGTTGGAGACTGAATGGAGAAAGTCTGACAGTCCTGGCAAGTCAAAGGTTAGTGGTGAGGGTCTGTAGGTGCCTGAATGGAGAAAGTCTGACAGTACTGGCAAGTCAAAGGTTAGTGGTGAGGGTCTGTAGGTGCCTGAATGGAGAAAGTCTGACAGTACTGGCAAGTCAAAGGTTAGTGGTGAGGGTCTGTTGGAGACTGAATGGAGAAAGTCTGACAGTCCTGGCAAGTCAAAGGTTAGTGGTGAGGGTCTGTTGGAGACTGAATGGAGAAAGTCTGACAGTACTGGCAAGTCAAAGGTTAGTGGTGAGGGTCTGTAGGTGCCTGAATGGAGAAAGTCTGACAGTCCTGGCAAGTCAAAGGTTAGTTGTGAGGGTCTGTTGGAGACTGAATGAAGAAAGTCTGACAGTACTGGCAAGTCAAAGGTTAGTTGGTCTGTAGGTGCCTGAATGGAGAAAGTCTGACAGTCCTGGCAAGTCAAAGGTTAGTGGTGAGGGTCTGTTGGAGACTGAATGGAGAAAGTCTGACAGTCCTGGCAAGTCAAAGGTTAGTGGTGAGGGTCTGTTGGAGACTGAATGGAGAAAGTCTGACAGTCCTGGCAAGTCAAAGGTTAGTTGTGAGGGTCTGTAGGTGCCTGAATGGAGAAAGTCTGACAGTCCTGGCAAGTCAAAGGTTAGTTGTGAGGGTCTGTTGGAGACTGAATGGAGAAAGTCTGACAGTCCTGGCAAGTCAAAGGTTAGTTGTGAGGGTCTGTTGGAGACTGAATGGAGAAAGTCTGACAGTCCTGGCAAGTCAAAGGTTAGTTGTGAGGGTCTGTTGGAGCCTGAATGGAGAAAGTCTGACAGTCCTGGCAAGTCAAAGGTTAGTTGTGAGGGTCTGTTGGAGACTGAATGGAGAAAGTCTGACAGTCCTGGCAAGTCAAAGGTTAGTTGTGAGGGTCTGTTGGAGATTGAATGGAGAAAGTATGACAGTCCTGACAAGTCAAAGGTTAGTTGTGAGGGTCTGTTGGAGACTGAATGGAGAAAGTCTGACAGTCCTGGCAAGTCAAAGGTTAGTTGTGAGGGTCTGTTGGAGACTGAATGGAGAAAGTCTGACAGTCCTGGCAAGTCAAAGGTTAGTTGTGAGGGTCTGTAGGAGACTGAATGGAGAAAGTCTGACAGTCCTGGCAAGTCAAAGGTTAGTTGTGAGGGTCTGTTGGAGACTGAATGGAGAAAGTCTGAAAGTCCTGGCAAGTCAAAGGTTAGTTGTGAGGGTCTGTTGGAGACTGAATGGAGAAAGTCTGACAGTCCTGGCAAGTCAAACGTTAGTTGTGAGGGTCTGTTGGAGACTGAATGGAGAAAGTCTGACAGTCCTGGCAAGTCAAAGGTTAGTTGTGAGGGTCTGTTGGAGACTAAATGGAGAAAGTCTGACAGTCCTGGCAAGTCAAAGGTTACTTGTAAGGGTCTGTTGGAGACTGAATAAAGAAAGTATGATCCATATGTTTGTTGCATATTGGAATAGCACCACATTCTATGTAATGTCTGTTTTGGGCTATACATAGGATTTTTTCTCTTGAAATAACAGTATATAAATATTAATACAAACCACTTACTGGGTATTACCCTGTCACTGCAGTGTATTTAATTTCTATTTTCACATCAGTTCAATGTCTGATGTTCTATGATATGAGGAGCAACTTTATTGAATTAGTTAGTTGTCATGGTGATACATTTGTTTATTTCCAGACAAGAATTAATGAAACGCTATGAACACTTGATATTGATTGACATTGATCTGTCAACCAAACACAATGTTGATCAGCTTCTCTGGAAAGCTGTGTTTTATCAAGTGATTGAAGTATTCAGAAAACACATGAATGAAGAAGATGATGCCAAATCTAGACTGTCCCAGATATTGGACGAGGTTTGTAAGATTTTTATAATTGACCTATGTAAATGTTTTGATAGGGTAAATGATTATTTTCCGTGCAGCTGATACCAGCGGTGTTGTGCAGAATTTTGTCTTGTGTCATTATCCTACCTGATCGAAGGGTGATTTGAGCAATTGTCATCACTTTGCATGTTGTCTGCATAATTGTTGTCAACTATAACAAAAGTTCTAAATGGCTACCACTGCAGGGCTTGGTTTAACATGTGACCATACAGGAAAATGTTCAAATACTTTCCTTTCAGAAACTGCTAAACTGATTGAAGCCATATATTATATGAATATTTATTGGATGATCCTCTATGAAGTATGTTTTTATTCAATCAGAGATGCAAAATGGCTGCCACAGCAGGTCTTAGTTTTAAAGAAACCTATAAACCTATAAATTGTTTAAAAAGGCTTCTTCTCTAAAAGCGTTGAACCAATGATATTAACATGGTAACATTGTTCCTTGAATGGTCCTCTACAAATTTGATATGTTTTATGAGTCAATCTATTTCTGGGACTGTTGATCATCGTCTGCTACACAGATATGTCAACCTTTTTTGTGAATATTGAAATATGGTCTGGTACACAAATATGTCAATCTATTTTAGGGAACATTGATTTATGGTCTGCTACACAAATATGTAAATCTATTTTTAGGGAACATCCTTTTATGAAGGCCTGTTACAGAAACTACAGCAGACGTATCATTTCAAGCTTGATGACTTCCTGGATACACACAATCTTCCTCCAGAAAACATTCACCGTTTGATGAAGCTGGCACTGTTAAGTAGTCAGAGGAACATGATCTGTCTAGGAGATATCGCTCGGTACAGGGAGCAGATGAATGACTCGGGAAAAGTGAACTATGGAAGAGCAAGAAAGTGAGTAAATAAACACAATTTATAGTTTACTGAAATGACAAAAACGTGAGCAATTAAACAGAAGTCTGAGTCAAATATCAGCAGGAAGATTGACCAAGAAACAAATTGATCTTTGACATTTACACAAAGTATAAGGTAAATAAAATTTAATAAAGAAGCTAAGAAGCTCTTTTTAAGTTAATGATGTTCTCACATTTGACCATAATGGACCTTACATGTTTTTTACTTGTAGTTGGTACACTAAAGCCCAGCATTTGGCACCTAAGAATGGAAGACCCTACAACCAGCTGGCAATACTGGCATTATACACAGTAAGTCATTGATAGTTTATAGAAATGCTCTCCATGTAAAAAGAAAATCTATATTTTATATTTTTTAGAAATTGCAGATCAAAGCGAAACACATTTATTAGGGCCCCGCCACTTAGTGGTTGATGCCTTATAGTGATCATTCAGTCCATACGTGCATGCGTCCATCCGTCCGAACCTACCCATAACCACTCAATCTCCATGCAAAGGATTCTGGGTATCCTACGTCAACCACATTCACCTTTGCCATACCATTGGTTGACATTGTGAGAGATATCTCGACATGGCGGATAGGCTTCGTGTACAAACACAGTAACTGTATCAAACGTGTATAAATAGACTATATAAAAATAAAAAAGATCTCATGTATTGATGTAAAAACAACATTCTTTGTTTACAAATGTTACAAGCAGACGACAAATGTAGTCCCGCAGTAAATAGAGAATGACGTGTTGCAGAGGTTATATCTGGGAACCAGTTATGTTCTCTGTGGCAGAGAGTGATAACCACTCTGCCACCAAAGCCCCCTGTTTTGTTGTAATTGTAATATGGACTGATTTAATTTAATGCATGGAGTTGGGGGTTTGAAGTGTTCTGCTGGAGTAGGGAGGACATGGCAATTTCTGGAACAGTCCTAAATTAATTGAACAATAAATCTCTATTTTTTTCCAGAGAAGGAAGTTAGATGCTGTGTACTACTACATGAGAAGCCTGGCAGCAAGCAATCCGTTCTTAACAGCACGGGAGAGTTTAATGTCACTGTTTGATGAAGCTAGAAAAAAGGTTTGATATATGTAACATGTTATTGAAAGCTCTGAATATTGTCCTCCACTGAACACTCTATCTTGGAAATTCATACAATATCCTACAAGGCACAGTTTTACCTGATGTCCATTGAATACAGTCTATACTAAATGTCACAGTGTCTGTGCGGTGGTGTTTTGTCTGACAAATAAAAACTGCTTACTGCGTTAGGTTGAGTTTATGGTCCTTTTGTAGATCCAAAAAATAATATTTTGAAATCAACATCTATTTTCCACAGTTAATCGGCTTTGTGAAATGCAGAGGTTTTTTTCATTTTGATAGGAGATTTTCTTTAGTAAATTTTGACTTTTAGTATAGTATACAGGACACAGGTGAAACATTTGCAATATTCTATGTAAACAAAAATCCGTTTGGATTTTTTTTTTATTTTACACAGAAAACTTCAGTAAAATAACATTTCCACTCAAAGTGAATTTAAGGTCAGTTGAATTTTAAATTGAATTGTTCTAATATTCCAAGAGTTTAGTGACAGTTGGTCAAAGCTGTGTACTGTTTAATACAGGGTCTGTATGTGGTGACAGTTGGTCAAAGCTGGGTACTGTTTAATACAGGGTCAGTATGTGGTGACAGTTGGTCAAAGCTGTGTACTGTTTAATACAGGGTCAGTATGTAGTGACAGTTGTTCAAAGCTGGTTACTGTTTAATACAGGGTCAGTATGTGGTGACAGTTGGTCAAAGCTGTGTACTGTTTAATACAGGGTCAGTATGTGGTGACAGTTGGTCAAAGCTGTGTACTGTTTAATACAGGGTCAGTATGTGGTGACAGTTGGTCAAAGCTGTGTACTGTTTAATACAGGGTCTGTATGTGGTGACAGTTGGTCAAAGATGTGTACTGTTTAATACAGGGTCAGTATGTGGTGACAGTTGGTCAAAGCTGTGTACTGTTTACCGTAAAAAGTGTCGTATTGTCCGCAGTTTTTTTCTTTTAATCTAAGTCGGAAAGGAATGGTGCGGATTATACGTAAATACAAACTCGGTAGAGTTTTTTTTGACCCGTTGATTGTTGTCACTGGCGGTCGCCATTTTGTTGTTGTGTTAGATGCGGTATTTTCGTACTATTCTAACGTGATTCTTTTATAAACTTTCATTATGTATACTTTGTAATGATATTAATTTTACTTAAATTATTTTTATTTATGATTTTAATTATATATGACAAATAAAAATTGAAACGGATACGAAAATAGAGGATGTTTAAACCAGCTATGCGTAAAATGCAAATGGCGTCGTTATGTAATGTTACAGTACGTTGCAGAAAATCGATGTTTTGGTGGCAATCTTTGAGGGATTGAAATAAAACGTGTTATCTTTTTTCTTTTCTTTGTTTACGTTGATAAATGAAAGTTGACAAATCGGTTTGGTTTCGAAATGTGTGAGTATTCGTTTAACAATGATCAACACAGACGATATGACAATGCACTATTTTTAATTTTATTTATTACAATCGTAAGAAATAAATAAAACGATAAACATTAATGATATTTTAGAAGAGAATAAATTACATATTACAGTAAAAACTTTTTAAAAAGCGCGCCCAAGTCGGACTCGGATGTCTTCATCATGACGCGTTTCGTAAAAACTTGTACGTGCGGATTGTACATGCATATAAGAATTTTTCCGCAATTTTCTGGTCCAAGAAAGGGGTGCGGACAATACGTAAATGCGGACTATACGCAACGTTTTACGGTAATACAGGGTCAGTATTTGTTGACAGTTGGTCAAAGCTGTGTACTGTTTAATACAGGGTCTGTATGTGGTGACAGTTGGTCAATGCTGTGTACTGTTTAATACAGGGTCAGTATGTGGTGACAGTTGGTCAAAGCTGTATACTGTTTAATACAAGGTCAGTATGTGGTGACAGTTGGTCAATGCTGTGTACTGTTTAATACAGGGTCAGTATGTGGTGACAGTTGGTCAAAGCTGTATACTGTTTAATACAAGGTCAGTATGTGGTGACAGTTGGTCAAAGCTGTGTACTGTTTAATACAGGGTCAGTATGTGGTGACAGTTGGTCAAAGCTTTGTACTGTTTAATACAGGGTCAGTATGTGGTGACAGTTGGTCAAGGCTGGGTACTGTTTAATACAGGGTCAGTATGTGGTGACAGTTGGTCAAAGCTGTGTACTGTTTAATACAGAATTAGTATGTGGTGACAGTTGGTCAATTCTGTGTACTGTTTAATACAGGGTCAGTATGTGGTGACAGTTGGTCAAAGCTGGGTACTGTTTAATACAGGGTCAGTATGTGGTGACAGTTGGTCAAAGCTGTGTACTGTTTAATACAGAGTCAGTATGTGGTGACAGTTGGTCAAAGCTGTGTACTGTTTAATACAGGGTCAGTATGTGTTGACAGTTGTTCAAAGCTGTGTACTGTTTAATACAGGGTCAGTATGTGGTGACAGTTGGTCAAAGCTGTGTACTGTTTAATACAGGGTCAGTATGTGATGACAGTTGGTCAAAGCTGTGTACTGTTTAATACAGGGTCAGTATGTGGTGACAGTTGGTCAAAGCTGGGTACTGTTTAATACAGGGTCAGTATGTGGTGACAGTTGGTCAAAGATGTGTACTGTTTAATACAAGGTCAGTATGTGGTGACAGTTGGTCAAAGCTGTGTACTGTTTAATACAGGGTCAGTATGTGATGACAGTTGGTCAAAGCTGTGTACTGTTTAATACAGAGTCTGTATGTGGTGACAGTTGGTCAAAGCTGTGTACTGTTTAATACAGGGTCAGTATGTGGTGACAGTTGGTCAAAGCTGTGTACTGTTTAATACAGGGTCAGTATGTGGTGACAGTTGGTCAAAGCTGTGTACTGTTTAATACAGGGTCTGTATGTGGTGACAGTTGGTCAAAGCTGTGTACTGTTTAATACAGAGTCAGTATGTGGTGACAGTTGGTCAAAGCTGTGTACTGTTTAATACAGGGTCAGTATGTGTTGACAGTTGTTCAAAGCTGTGTACTGTTTAATACAGGGTCAGTATGTGGTGACAGTTGGTCAAAGCTGTGTACTGTTTAATACAGGGTCAGTATGTGATGACAGTTGGTCAAAGCTGTGTACTGTTTAATACAGGGTCAGTATGTGGTGACAGTTGGTCAAAGCTGGGTACTGTTTAATACAGGGTCAGTATGTGGTGACAGTTGGTCAAAGATGTGTACTGTTTAATACAAGGTCAGTATGTGGTGACAGTTGGTCAAAGCTGTGTACTGTTTAATACAGGGTCAGTATGTGATGACAGTTGGTCAAAGCTGTGTACTGTTTAATACAGAGTCTGTATGTGGTGACAGTTGGTCAAAGCTGTGTACTGTTTAATACAGGGTCAGTATGTGGTGACAGTTGGTCAAAGCTGTGTACTGTTTAATACAGGGTCAGTATGTGGTGACAGTTGGTCAAAGCTGTGTACTGTTTAATACAGGGTCTGTATGTGGTGACAGTTGGTCAAAGCTGTGTACTGTTTAATACAGGGTCAGTATGTGTTGACAGTTGTTCAAAGCTGTGTACTGTTTAATACAGGGTCAGTATGTGGTGACAGTTGGTCAAAGCTGGGTACTGTTTAATACAGGGTCTGTATGTGGTGACAGTTGGTCAAAGCTATGTACTGTTTAATACAGGGTCAGTATGTGGTGACAGTTGGACAAAGCTGTGTACTGTTTAATACAGGGTCAGTATGTGGTAACAGTTGGTCAAAGCTGGGTACTGTGTAATACAGGGTCAGTATGTGGTAACAGTTGGTCAAAGCTGGGTACTGTGTAATACAGGGTCAGTATGTGGTAACAGTTGGTCAAAGCTGGGTACTGTGTAATACAGGGTCAGTATGTGGTGACAGTTGGTCAAAGCTGGGTACTGTTTAATACAGGGTCAGTATGTGGTGACAGTTGTTCAAAGCTGTGTACTGTTTAATACAGGGTCAGTATGTGGTGACAGTTGGTCAAAGCTGTGTACTGTTTAATACAGGGTCAGTATGTGGTGACAGTTGGTCAAAGATGTGTACTGTTTAATACAGGGTCAGTATGTGGTGACAGTTGGTCAAAGCTGGGTACTGTTTAATACAGGGTCTGTATGTGGTGACAGTTGTTCAAAGCTGTGTACTGTTTAATACAGGGTCAGTATGTGGTGACAGTTGGTCAAAGCTGTGTACTGTTTAATACAGGGTCTGTATGTGGTGACAGTTGGTCAGAGCTGTGTACTGTTTAATACAGGGTCTGTATGTGGTGACAGTTGGTCAAGCTGTGTACTGTTTAATACAGGGTCAGTATGTGGTGACAATTGTTCAAGCTGTGTACTGTTTAATACAGGGTCAGTATGTGGTGACAGTTGGTCAAAGCTGTGTACTGTTTAATACAGGGACAGTATGTGGTGACAGTTGGTCAAAGCTGGGTATTGTTTAATACAAGGTCAGTATGTGGTGACAGTTGTTCAAAGCTGTGTACTGTTTAATACAGGGTCAGTATGTGGTGACAGTTGGTCAAAGATGTGTACTGTTTAATACAGGGTCAGTATGTGGTGACAGTTGGTCAAAGCTGGGTACTGTTAAATACAAGGTCAGTATGTGGTGACAGTTGGTCAAAGCTGTGTACTGTTTAATACAGGGTCAGTATGTGGTGACAGTTGGTCAAAGCTGTGTACTGTTTAATACAGGGTCAGTATGTGGTGACAGTTGGTCAAAGCTGGGTACTGTTTAATACAAGGTCAGTATGTGGTGACAGTTGGTCAAAGCTGTGTACTGTTTAATACAGGGTCAGTATGTGGTGACAGTTGGTCAAAGATGTGTACTGTTTAATACAGGGTCAGTATGTGGTGACAGTTGGTCAGAGCTGTGTACTGTTTAATACAGGGTCAGTATGTGGTGACAGTTGGTCAGAGCTGGGTACTGTTTAATACAGGGTCAGTATGTGTTGACAGTTGGTCAAAGATGTGTACTGTTTAATACAGGGTCAGTATGTGGTGACAGTTGGTCAAAGCTGTGTACTGTTTAATACAGGGTCAGTATGTGGTGACAGTTGGTCAAAGCTGTGTACTGTTTAATACAGGGTCAGTATGTGGTGACAGTTGGTCAAAGCTGGGTACTGTTTAATACAGGGTCAGTATGTGGTGACAGTTGGTCAAAGCTGTGTACTGTTTAATACAGGGTCAGTATGTGGTGACAGTTGGTCAAAGCTGGGTACTGTTTAATACAAGGTCAGTATGTGGTGACAGTTGTTCAAAGCTGTGTACTGTTTAATACAAGGTCAGTATGTGGTGACAGTTGATCAAAGCTGGGTACTGTTTAATACAGGGTCAGTATGTGGTGACAGTTGTTCAAAGCTGGGTACTGTTTAATACAAGGTCAGTATGTGGTGACAGTTGTTCAAAGCTGTGTACTGTTTAATACAAGGTCAGTATGTGGTGACAGTTGGTCAAAGCTGTGTACTGTTTAATACAAGGTCAGTATGTGGTGACAGTTGGTCAAAGCTGGGTACTGTTTAATACAGGGTCAGTATGTGGTGACAGTTGGTCAAAGCTGGGTACTGTTTAATACAGGGTCAGTATGTGGTGACAGTTGGTCAAAGCTGTGTACTGTTTAATACAAGGTCAGTATGTGGTGACAGTTGTTCAAAGCTGTGTACTGTTTAATACAGGGTCAGTATGTGGTGACAGTTGTTCAAAGCTGTGTACTGTTTAATACAGGGTCAGTATGTGGTGACAGTTGTTCAAAGCTGTGTACTGTTTAATACAGGGTCAGTATGTGGTGACAGTTGGTCAAAGCTGTGTACTGTTTAATACAAGGTCAGTATGTGGTGACAGTTGGTCAAAGCTGTGTACTGTTTAATACAAGGTCAGTATGTGGTGACAGTTGGTCAAAGCTGTGTACTGTTTAATACAGGGTCAGTATGTGGTGACAGTTGTTCAAAGCTGTGTACTGTTTAATACAGGGTCAGTATGTGGTGACAGTTGGTCAAAGCTGTGTACTGTTTAATACAGGGTCAGTATGTGGTGACAGTTGGTCAAAGCTGTGTACTGTTTAATACAAGGTCAGTATGTGGTGACAGTTGTTCAATGCTGGGTACTGTTTAATACAAGGTCAGTATGTGGTG
This sequence comes from Limnoperna fortunei, assembly GCA_944474755.1. Lineage (NCBI taxonomy): Eukaryota > Metazoa > Mollusca > Bivalvia > Mytilida > Modiolidae > Limnoperna > Limnoperna fortunei. The sequence continues at coordinate 69,864,625 of OX104121.1, read as the reverse complement.
ACAGTTGGTCAAAGCTGTGTAATGTTTAATGCAGGGTCAGTATGTGGTGACATTTGGTCAAAGCTGGGTACCGTTTAATACAAGGTCAGTATGTGGTGACAGTTGGTCAAAGCTGTGTATTGTTTAATACAGGGTCAGTATGTGGTGACAGTTGGTCAAAGCTGTGTATTGTTTAATACAGGGTCAGTATGTGGTGACAGTTGGTCAAAGCTGTGTACTGTTTAATACAGGGTCAGTATGTGGTGACAGTTGGTCAAAGCTGTGTACTGTTTAATACAAGGTCAGTATGTGGTGACAGTTGGTCAAAGCTGTGTACTGTTTAATACATGGTCAGTATGTGGTGACAGTTGGTCAAAGCTGTGTACTGTTTAATACAAGGTCAGTATGTGGTGACAGTTGGTCAAAGCTGTGTACTGTTTAATACAAGGTCAGTATGTGGTGACAGTTGGTCAAAGCTGTGTACTGTTTAGTACAAGGTCAGTATGTGGTGACAGTTGGTCAAAGCTGGGTACTGTTTAATACAGGGTCAGTATGTGGTGACAGTTGGTCAAAGCTGTGTACTGTTTAATACAGGGTCAGTATGTGGTGACAGTTGGTCAAAGCTGTGTACTGTTTAATACAGGGTCAGTATGTGGTGACAGTTGTTCAATGCTGTGTACTGTTTAATACAGGGTCAGTATGTGGTGACAGTTGTTCAATGCTGTGTACTGTTTAATACAGGGTCAGTATGTGGTGACAGTTGGTCAAAGCTGTGTACTGTTTAATACAGGGTCAATATGTGGTGACAGTTGTTCAATGCTGTGTACTGTTTAATACAAGGTCAGTATGTGGTGACAGTTGGTCAAAGCTGTGTACTGTTTAATACAAGGTCAGTATGTGGTGACAGTTGTCAAAGCTGTGTACTGTTTAATACAGGGTCAGTATGTGGTGACATTTGTTAAAAGCTGGGTACTGTTTAATACAAGGTCAGTATGTGGTGACAGTTGGTCAAAGCTGTGCACTGTTTAATACAAGGTCAGTATGTGGTGACAGTTGGTCAAAGCTGTGTACTGTTTAATACAGGGTCAGTATGTGGTGACATTTGTTAAAAGCTGGGTACTGTTTAATACAAGGTCAGTATGTGGTGACAGTTGGTCAAAGCTGGGTACTGTTTAATACAAGGTCAGTATGTGGTGACAGTTGGTCAAAGCTGTGTACTGTTTAATACAGGGTCAGTATGTGGTGACAGTTGGTCAAAGCTGTGTACTGTTTAATGCAAGGTCAGTATGTGGTGACAGTTGGTCAAAGCTGGGTACTGTGTAATACAGGGTCAGTATGTGGTGACAGTTGGTCAAAGCTGTGTACTGTTTAATACAAGGTCAGTATGTGGTGACAGTTGTTCAAAGCTGTGTACTGTTTAATACAGGGTCAGTATGTGGTGACAGTTGTTCAAAGCTGTGCACTGTTTAATACAGGGTCAGTATGTGGTGACAGTTGTTCAAAGCTGTGTACTGTTTAATACAGGGTCAGTATATGGTGACAGTTGGTCAAAGCTGTGTACTGTTTAATACAAGGTCAGTATGTGGTGACAGTTGGTCAAAGCTGTGTACTGTTTAATACAGGGTCAGTATGTGGTGACAGTTGGTCAAAGCTGTGTACTGTTTAATACAGGGTCAGTATGTGGTGACAGTTGGTCAAAGCTGTGTACTGTTTAATACAGGGTCAGTATGTGGTAACAGTTGGTCAAAGCTGTGTATTGTTTAATACAGGGTCAGTATGTGGTGACAGTTGGTCATAGCTGTGTACTGTTTAATACAGGGTCAGTATGTGGTGACAGTTGGTCATAGCTGTGTACTGTTTAATACAGGGTCAGTATGTGGTGACAGTTGTTCAAAGCTGGGTTCTGTTTAATACAAGGTCAGTATGTTGTGAAAGTTGGTCAAAGCTGTGTACTGTTTAATACAGGGTCAGTATGTGGTGACAGTTGGTCAAAGCTGGGTACTGTTTAATACAAGGTCAGTATGTTGTGACAGTTGGTCAAAGCTGTGTACTGTTTAATACAGGGTCAGTATGTGGTGACAGTTGGTCAAAGCTGGGTACTATTTAATACAAGGTCAGTATGTGGTGACAGTTGGTCAAAGCTGTGTACTGTTTAATACAAGGTCAGTATGTGGTGACAGTTGGTCAAAGCTGTGTACTGTTTAATACAGGGTCAGTATGTGGTGACAGTTGGTCAAAGCTGGGTACTATTTAATACAAGGTCAGTATGTGGTGACAGTTGGTCAAAGCTGTGTACTGTTTAATACAAGGTCAGTATGTGGTGACAGTTGGTCAAAGCTGTGTACTGTTTAATACAGGGTCAGTATGTGGTGACAGTTGGTCAAAGCTGGGTACTATTTAATACAAGGTCAGTATGTGGTGACAGTTGGTCAAAGCTGTGTACTGTTTAATACAAGGTCAGTATGTGGTGACAGTTGGTCAAAGCTGTGTACTGTTTAATACAGGGTCAGTATGTGGTGACAGTTGGTCAAAGCTGTGTACTGTTTAATACAAGGTCAGTATGTGGTGACAGTTGGTCAAAGCTGTGCACTGTTTAATACAAGGTCAGTATGTGGTGACAGTTGGTCAAAGCTGGGTACTGTTTAATACAGGGTCAGTATGTGGTGACAGTTGTTCAAAGCTGGGTACTGTTTAATACAGGGTCAGTATGTGGTGACAGTTGGTCAAAGCTGTGTACTTTTTAATACAGGGTCAGTATGTGGTGACAGTTGGTCAAAGCTGTGTACTGTTTAATACAAGGTCAGTATGTGGTGACAGTTGGTCAAAGCTGTGTACTGTTTAATACAGGGTCAGTATGTGGTGACAGTTGGTCAAAGATGTGTACTGTTTAATACAGGGTCAGTATGTGGTGACAGTTGGTCAAAGCTGTGTATTGTTTAATACAGGGTCTGTATGTGGTGACAGTTGGTCAAAGCTGTGTACTGTTTAATACAGGGTCAGTATGTGGTGACAGTTGGTCAAAGCTGTGTACTGTTTAATACAAGGTCAGTATGTGGTGACAGTTGGTCAAAGCTGTGTACTGTTTAATACAGGGTCAGTATGTGGTGACAGTTGGTCAAAGCTGTGTACTGTGTAATACAGGGTCAGTATGTGGTGACAGTTGGTCAAAGCTGTGTACTGTTTAATACATGGTCAGTATGTGGTGACAGTTGGTCAAAGCTGTGTACTGTTTAATACAAGGTCAGTATGTGGTGACAGTTGGTCAAAGCTGTGTACTGTGTAATACATGGTCAGTATGTGGTGACAGTTGGTCAAAGCTGTGTACTGTTTAATACAAGGTCAGTATGTGGTGACAGTTGGTCAAAGCTGTGCACTGTTTAATACAGGGTCAGTATGTGGTGACAGTTGGTCAAAGCTGTGTACTGTTTAATACAAGGTCAGTATGTGGTGACAGTTGGTCAAAGCTGTGCACTGTTTAATACAAGGTCAGTATGTGGTGACAGTTGGTCAAAGCTGTGCACTGTTTAATACAGGGTTAGTATGTGGTGACAGTTGGTCAAAGCTGTGTACTGTTTAATACAAGGTCAGTATGTGGTGACAGTTGGTCAAAGCTGGGTACTGTTTAATACAAGGTCAGTATGTGGTGACAGTTGTTCAAAGCTGGGTACTGTTTAATACAAGGTCAGTATGTGGTGACAGTTGTTCAAAGCTGTATACTGTTTAATACAGGGTCAGTATGTGGTGACAGTTGGTCAAAGCTGTGTACTTTTTAATACAGGGTCAGTATGTGGTGACAGTTGGTCAAAGCTGTGTACTGTTTAATACAAGGTCAGTATGTGGTGACAGTTGGTCAAAGCTGTGTATTGTTTAATACAGGGTCTGTATGTGGTGACAGTTGGTCAAAGCTGTGTACTGTTTAATACAGGGTCAGTATGTGGTGACAGTTGGTCAAAGCTGTGTACTGTTTAATACAAGGTCAGTATGTGGTGACAGTTGGTCAAAGCTGTGTACTGTTTAATACAGGGTCAGTATGTGGTGACAGTTGGTCAAAGCTGTGTACTGTGTAATACAGGGTCAGTATGTGGTGACAGTTGGTCAAAGCTGTGTACTGTTTAATACATGGTCAGTATGTGGTGACAGTTGGTCAAAGCTGTGTACTGTTTAATACAAGGTCAGTATGTGGTGACAGTTGTTCAAAGCTGTGTACTGTGTAATACAGGGTCAGTATGTGGTGACAGTTGGTCAAAGCTGTGTACTGTTTAATACAAGGTCAGTATGTGGTGACAGTTGGTCAAAGCTGTGTACTATGTAATACAGGGTCAGTATGTGGTGACAGTTGGTCAAAGCTGTGTACTGTTTAATACAGGGTCAGTATGTGGTGACAGTTGGTCAAAGCTGTGTACTGTTTAATACAGGGTCAGTATGTGGTGACAGTTGGTCAAAGCTGTGTACTGTTTAATACAGGGTCAGTATGTGGTGACAGTTGGTCAAAGCTGGGTACTGTTTAATACAAGGTCAGTATGTGGTGACAGTTGTTCAAAGCTGTGTACTGTTTAATACAGGGTCAGTATGTGGTGACAGTTGGTCAAAGCTGTGTACTGTTTAATACAGGGTCAGTATGTGGTGACAGTTGTTCAAAGCTGGGTACTGTTTAATACAGGGTCAGTATGTGGTGACAGTTGGTCTAAGCTGGGTACTGTTTAATACAGGGTCAGTATGTGGTGACAGTTGGTCAAAGCTGTGTACTGTTTAATACAAGGTCAGTATGTGGTGACAGTTGGTCAAAGCTGGGTACTGTTTAATACAGAGTCAGTATGTGGTGACAGTTGGTCAAAGCTGTGTACTGTTTAATACAGAGTCAGTATGTGGTGACAGTTGGTCAAAGCTGTGTACTGTTTAATACAAGGTCAGTATGTGGTGACAGTTGGTCAAAGCTGTGTACTGTTTAATACAGGGTCAGTATGTGGTGACAGTTGTTCAAAGCTGTGTACTGTTTAATACAGGATCAGTATGTGGTGACAGTTGGTCAAAGCTGTGCACTGTTTAATACAAGGTCAGTATGTGGTGACAGTTGTTCAAAGCTGGGTACTGTTTAATACAGGGTCAGTATGTGGTGACAGTTGGTCAAAGCTGTGTACTGTTTAATACAAGGTCAGTATGTGGTGACAGTTGTTCAAAGCTGTGTACTGTTTAATACAGGGTCAGTATGTGGTGACAGTTGTTCAAAGCTGTATACTGTTTAATACAGGGTCAGTATGTGGTGACAGTTGGTCAAAGCTGTGTACTGTTTAATACAAGGTCAGTATGTGGTGACAGTTGGTCAAAGCTGTGTACTGTTTAATACAGGGTCAGTATGTGGTGACAGTTGGTCAAAGCTGTGTACTGTTTAATACAAGGTCAGTATGTGGTGACAGTTGGTCAAAGCTGTGTACTGTTTAATACAGGGTCAGTATGTGGTGACAGTTGGTCAAAGCTGTGTACTGTGTAATACAGGGTCAGTATGTGGTGACAGTTGGTCAAAGCTGTGTACTGTTTAATACATGGTCAGTATGTGGTGACAGTTGGTCAAAGCTGTGTACTGTTTAATACAAGGTCAGTATGTGGTGACAGTTGTTCAAAGCTGTGTACTGTGTAATACAGGGTCAGTATGTGGTGACAGTTGGTCAAAGCTGTGTACTGTTTAATACAAGGTCAGTATGTGGTGACAGTTGGTCAAAGCTGTGTACTATGTAATACAGGGTCAGTATGTGGTGACAGTTGGTCAAAGCTGTGTACTGTTTAATACAGGGTCAGTATGTGGTGACAGTTGGTCAAAGCTGTGTACTGTTTAATACAGGGTCAGTATGTGGTGACAGTTGGTCAAAGCTGTGTACTGTTTAATACAGGGTCAGTATGTGGTGACAGTTGGTCAAAGCTGGGTACTGTTTAATACAAGGTCAGTATGTGGTGACAGTTGTTCAAAGCTGTGTACTGTTTAATACAGGGTCAGTATGTGGTGACAGTTGGTCAAAGCTGTGTACTGTTTAATACAGGGTCAGTATGTGGTGACAGTTGTTCAAAGCTGGGTACTGTTTAATACAGGGTCAGTATGTGGTGACAGTTGGTCTAAGCTGGGTACTGTTTAATACAGGGTCAGTATGTGGTGACAGTTGGTCAAAGCTGTGTACTGTTTAATACAAGGTCAGTATGTGGTGACAGTTGGTCAAAGCTGGGTACTGTTTAATACAGAGTCAGTATGTGGTGACAGTTGGTCAAAGCTGTGTACTGTTTAATACAGAGTCAGTATGTGGTGACAGTTGGTCAAAGCTGTGTACTGTTTAATACAAGGTCAGTATGTGGTGACAGTTGGTCAAAGCTGTGTACTGTTTAATACAGGGTCAGTATGTGGTGACAGTTGTTCAAAGCTGTGTACTGTTTAATACAGGATCAGTATGTGGTGACAGTTGGTCAAAGCTGTGCACTGTTTAATACAAGGTCAGTATGTGGTGACAGTTGTTCAAAGCTGGGTACTGTTTAATACAGGGTCAGTATGTGGTGACAGTTGGTCAAAGCTGTGTACTGTTTAATACAAGGTCAGTATGTGGTGACAGTTGTTCAAAGCTGTGTACTGTTTAATACAGGGTCAGTATGTGGTGACAGTTGTTCAAAGCTGTATACTGTTTAATACAGGGTCAGTATGTGGTGACAGTTGGTCAAAGCTGTGTACTGTTTAATACAAGGTCAGTATGTGGTGACAGTTGGTCAAAGCTGTGTATTGTTTAATGCAGGGTCAGTATGTGGTGACAGTTGTTCAGAGCTGGATACTGTTTAATACAGGGTCAGTATGTGGTGACAGTTGTTCAAAGCTGTGCACTGTTTAATACAAGGTCAGTATGTGGTGACAGTTGGTCAAAGCTGTGTACTGTTTAATACAGGGTCAGTATGTGGTGACAGTTGGTCAAAGCTGTGTACTGTGTAATACAGGGTCAGTATGTGGTGACAGTTGGTCAAAGCTGTGCACTGTTTAATACAAGGTCAGTATGTGGTGACAGTTGGTCAAAGCTGTGTACTGTTTAATACAGGGTCAGTATGTGGTGACAGTTGGTCTAAGCTGGGTACTGTTTAATACAAGGTCAGTATGTGGTGACAGTTGGTCTAAGCTGGGTACTGTTTAATACAGGGTCAGTATGTGGTGACAGTTGGTCAAAGCTGTGTATTGTTTAATGCAGGGTCAGTATGTGGTGACAGTTGTTCAGAGCTGGGTACTGTTTAATACAGGGTCTGTATGTGGTGACAGTTGTTCAAAGCTGGGTACTGTTTAATACAGGGTCAGTATGTGGTGACAGTTGGTCAAAGCTGTGTACTGTTTAATACAGGGTCAGTATGTGGTGACAGTTGGTCAAAGCTGGGTATTGTTTAATACAAGTTCAGTATATGTTTTACAGGCTGAGGCAGCAGAAAAGAAGAGGTCTGAAGAAAGAGGAAAACAGACACCGAAACCACATCGCCACAAACATGGAGAGAGGATTGAAATCTGGATAGCACTGGATGGGACCAGTTGTGAGGATCATGGAGACCAGGCTGATGTCGATGATTTAGAGAAAATGGATGCTGTTGAGGTATGTTATATGTAGGATAACAGAGAGTAAAATAGTTACAGAACAGATTGCTTGTTGAATTTTTACACAAAAACTTCAAATATATTGAATCTGTAAATGGTGTTTATTAGGTTTGTATAATGGTATCTGGACCTTATCATTGCTCATGATCTAACATGTACACAAATGGTCCCATTGTGGTGTGGTGTGTTCTAATATTAGACTAACTACCTTAACCACTCTGCCACCGTGGCCCCGTACTTTAATTGTTCCGTTGAGGGGTGTTGTGTTCTAATAGTAAACTAACTACCTTAACTACTCTGCCACTGAGGCCCCCTGCATTTATTATTTAGTTGAGGGGTGGTGTGTTCTAATAGCAGACTAACTACCTTAACCACTCTGCCACCGAGGCCCAGTACTTTAATTGTTCCGTTGAGGGGTGTTTTGTTCTAATAGTAGACTAACTACCTTAACCACTCGGCCACCGAGGCCCAGTACTTCAATTGTTCTGTTGAGGAGTGTTGTGTTCTAATAGTAGACTAACTACCTTAACCACTCTGCCACCGTGGCCCCGTACTTTAATTGTTCCGCTGAGGGGTGATGTATTCTAATAGTAGACTAACTGCCTTAACCAATCGGCCACCAAGGCCCCGTTGAGGGGTGTTGTGTTCTAATCATAGAATACAACTTAACAGATTCAATTTACTCAATAAATTTAAATCCCTTGCAGAGAGAAAAGCTGGTAAGTATATCTGTTATAATGTTTGTTTTGTTTTATTTTATACAATGTTATGTTAATTTTTGGTTTTTTTTTAAATTATGCAGTTCATTATTTAGTTACTCATTTCCTGGGACCATACTGGGAGGGTTCCTAGTTCTCGACCCACAGAGCAGCTTAGCATGTTCCCGGGTGGAGACCCTCTCGTTGGGGGTTGTCAGGTCATAATATGGAAAGCCTGGCCACTGGCCGTAGAGGGTGTTGTGTTTGTAGAGTTGAACAATAAACAACCCTTTTGTAGATTTTGAAAAAAAGTAGGCTCATTGTAGCTGCTACAAAAGGCTAAATTCTCCGACCCTCAGTTGGTAGTCACCGTACAATTAGCTGAACATAAAGGGCATAACAGTTCCAACATATTAGTTCCCTCCTGGTGTTGGTGATTTGGGAAAGTTTTTACAGCTTCCATATTAAAGTATCTAGCATGTTTTTAAACCTGTCATTTACAAAATTATTAATAAATAAGACTGACTTACGTATTGTAACAGCCTAATTATTGACCTGTGTCGAAGTAATTAATATATAGGGGCAGGTTTATCCGGTGTCATTCAATCCCAAATTTTAAAATTATGGATTGATTGATTGTTAAAATTATGGACAAATGTTTACCATAAAGTGTGATATCACTATATATCTATCTGGATTGAGAAGTCCAGTTCTTGAATTTATAACAAAGTAGATTTTTTAGTTTTTTTTAGACTAATAAGGGGATAAGTTTTTTAGGCTAACAAAGGGTTCAATTTTTTTTCATTGAGAGGGGGGTCATTCAAATAATTTGCAAATTGTTAAAATCCTTGTAATACGTACTGTAAGTTATCATGTCTATTTTCAGCTGAACAAAAGATTTGTACTAAGTTTCCTGAATATTCATGGTAAACTGTTCACAAAGATTGGGTAAGTTAGGAGTTTAATCATACTGTATATTGAAAAATCAAATGTTGAATATGTAACTAATATTTCATATTTTTTTTATAAACTATAGAAATTTGAGATATTTCTTATATTTTAATTTTAACGATTATTCTTGCCAATTTTTATAGTAAATACAGTGATAATTGTATTGTACTTTTTAAATTTTAACAGCGCAAGAACAGGTCATGTGTTGCTCCATTTGAATTGACCAATCAGGTTTCAGCTTACAAGCGAATAAATATATATATACATTTTAATGTTATGTCTGGCAGGTTCCGTTCAGTACAGTAACATTTGAATCAGAAAATCAGAAAACAAAAGCTGGATGTATCATTGCATTCATCCCTTAATCTATACAGAAGGAATGCTAGTTTGCCCCCTTCTTCTAACCTCCTAAAATATGCCATCTTCAAAGGTCCATGTGAGCTTTTGTCATCATGTGGCTCCTGTCATCTTTCATCTGTCTGACTGTGTGTCCTTCCGTCATTAACTTTTTCTAAAATTTTCTCTGAAACCACTGGGCCAATTTTTTTCAAACTTGTTCACAAAATTTCTGTTAAAATTTTTTATCCAGGGTGTTGATTAGGAGTTTTTGTGTTATCAATTAAAATCTTTAACATCAAGAGTAAAACTGTAAATTACTTGACTAACCTGAAGGACAATGCCTACAGATCATTTAATCTTTTAAAAAATTTCTAAATAATTGAGTCTCTATAATAGTATGGACTGCGTTGACCTGGCTCACAGCTTTTATATTGTAAATTCGTTTTTGTAGTTTTGTACATCTGTTGCTGGCAATGTCATAGTGTTTAAAAGAGATTATTTTATATACTGTAAACCAATAAAATTTCGCGGGATATAAACTTTCGCGGATTTCGCGAGGAAGTAACAAACGCGAAAGTTTATATCCGCGAAAAGGTTTGGGAAAATTAATGATGAGGAATGGTAACTCTTCTAACGTCGTGTAAAATACCAAATTTGTGTGAAAACCCTTATTTGGAATTACTAAACTATTTCACAATGACAACTTCAGGTTGATAAAACAGTTATCTTTCTTAGGTTTAATTAAAATCTGATTATTTGTCTTTTATCGTCCTGTTATTGACATCTGTTTGTCACTTGAAAGGACAAATTAATTATTTAATTATGTCAGGTGTTAAAAGATCGAACGACTTATTAGCCGTTATGCAAACAGCAATCACCCTGGTAATTAAAAACTATGTACACCTACAGGCATGACAGGCCATAAATGAAAAACGGTTAATAAAATTGTCGACTTAAAAATTATTATATTCAATGTGTTGATTATGAAAACACGTGTTTAGATCATTCGTTTTTATTTGTTTTAAAAATAAAATATATTTAGTAAACTCATCTAAACTAAATGTACTTGAGTTTTTGTTCACGTGAATCAGTCGGCTATAAAAATCGATAGACAATAAAAAAAACCCAGAAGACATCAGGACATGTATTATTAATTGTGTGCTCATTTTCTATACAAAGATAAGTAGATCAGCGAATATTTATTTTTTATGATATCAATTTCGCGAAAGTTTGTATTCGCGAAACAGTCCATTGAATACAAACCGCGAAAGTTTGCTTACGCGAATATTAATTGGTTTACAGTAGTAAACTATAATTGTAACATTATTGATTTAGTTTTTAGTGTTTGTCTTAAATAAATTTTGCTAAAATTTATAATGTCCTCAATATAGCTGAAATATTTCTTGCTGGAAATTAAACATTAGTCAATCACCTTTTAGGAGTTGTTGCCCTTTAATGATAATTTTTTTTATGAAACCTGCAACTTATAAGCTAAAGTGAAACTGTGACAAAAATGTGAAGATAGATTGAAGTCATTTGTCTTCCAGGAGAGCGATTACAGGCTGCTAGGAGCCACTAGTTCTTATTCTAAAGACAAACCATTTATTCCCATGTAACAACATTTTAGATTATTTTTTAACAGGCGGGAGAACTTTCCTGAATGTTGTGCACAGATGTTGAAGGAGTTCAGAGCCCTACTTAAGTACAATGCTATTGGTCCAACAAGACTGTTACAGTTAATGGCCATTAATATGTTTGCTATAGACAATACAGCACTTAAAGGTTGGTAATGTAATTTTATAGGCAATTTTCCTGTCATGTGTGCCAATTGATTATGCTTGTCACAGCATACTGGCCTGAATACATGACTAATCATGGAGGAATCGGGACGGTATTACAACGCAAACTAACAAAATTTTAAAAAATGCTCAAAACAAGATACAATCAAACACAATCTAAAATCTCACCCCCACCCCAAAAAAAAAAGAAAGAAAGAAAAGCAAACAAAACATAAAATATCAAAATTTTTCTGAAACCTAGAAATATAGCATTCTTGCCCTCATCACACTTGCATTAAAATATGCCTGCTTGAATATACAAACTGGGACCATATTGGGAGGGTTCCCAGTACTCGACCCACAGAACAGCCCAGCGCTTACCCGGGTGGCAGATGGGGTAGACCCTCTGGTTGGGGGTTGTCAGGTCATAATACAGAAAGTCTGGCTGTGGACTGTAGTGGGTAACATGTTTTGAGAGTGCCACGCTCCTTGCACAATAAAGACCCCGTTTGTAGATTTGGAAAAAGAGTAAGCTCATTGTAGCCGCTACAAAAGGCTTAATTCTCTGCCCCTACCCAATACTTCATACTTTTCCAGTTGCTGTCAAAATTATGTTCCCTGTTTCCAATCACACCCTTTTTTCCATTCATTTATTGTTTGTTAAGGTATCCGGACCACAATTGACCATGTGATCATATTTGGTGTCCCGGATGTCCATTGTTGTTCAAGGAAGCAGACCTCGGTAATGTTCGGCAAACATCAGAAATACTATTTGAGTAACTAACTTTCTTTCCTCGAAAATGTTAACATTGCCTCAAAGTAAAACAAGATATTTAATTTGTATCATTAATTAGCAATACATTTATTTAATAAAGCTGTATTTCTTGGTCAAAAATATAAAATTAAACAGTGACTTCAATTATGGGTCGGATACCTAAATGTGTTCTCGTCCTGAATATAGCTGAAATACTGCTGGCTGAATGTAAAGCAAACATCTTATCAATCAATGAATATACAAAAATATTGGCCCCCACAACACCATTTAAAGGGTTTGACATGCAATATCATCTGCCTTCTGTAAAGAATTACCAGTTTAAATAATATTAACAAAACTCTCTTAAAATTGCACAAAGGTGACAAATCCCAAATTCCCATTAATTCACTAACTTCTCACATATAGCAATTTAATTGCAAATGGAATTTCTAAATAAATGATGTGTAAATCATATCTCTCCTGGTCATTGTACTGAAAATCAAACTAACACAGCACCAAACAGTTACCAGGAACGATAACAATATAAAATACAAAATTTAGAAAAAAATAAAAGTGAAACTGAAAGATCAATCTGAAAATCGGTCGGAAATTTATGTAATGAAAATTTGAATTCGGCTTCAATACAGTTTTTCATCAAAGGTCATGATATTAATTAGGGCCCCGCCACTCTGTGGCGGACGCCCTATAGAGATCAGTCTGTCTGTCAATCCGTCTGAAACTAATCGTGTCCGAGCTATAACTTTTATTTTATTTTTTTATTTTGAGGTAGGCTTTTGATATTTGGTATGTGGGTAGATAATATCAAGGTGATATGTTGCATACCATGGTTAATGACCTTTGACCTTGACCTCAAGGACGGCGATGCCCTCAGAGATGGATACCATCTCACTGATATATGGTTATTTTTCTGTTTTACAACAAAGTTTAGACTGATTATTTGAGATTTCAATTTTTGGTTCTGTTTGGGCCCTTAATACACATTTACTCCCAGTGCCCATGAATTGATTCAGCAATCCAAGTATGTTTATAAATTTCCCTGATTACTTCCCTGTACAATGCCACAAGTAATGGATCTTACTTTTAATTAGTAACATTTCTAGAAACCTAACAGTTTTGATTTTTGTAAAAATGTATTATTAATATTTTTTATTAACATGTTTTATCAATTAGTAGAAATTAAATGAAAATTATTATACAAAAAGTGAATATTTAAAGTTTTACTTTGTAGCATTCCTCATGCTTATTTTATATTTACATGTATTTACAAAGATGTCATCAGAATTTTCACACAAGTATTCCTATAGATGTACATTGCATATTGTTTGTGATTCCTGATTGTGTATGGGATCGGCTGTATCTGATGGTTTAAATCCCACATTTGTATAGAATAGATGTGTGGTACTTAGGATTCTGTTCACAGATATGGCCTTGCCAGAACAGCCAGATACAAATTGTTAGATTTCTGTTCACAGATATGGCCTTGCAGTCAGGATTAAGATTAGAACTACAGGAGCAGGCTGTAGAACTTGGACTGGACATGTTTGGAACAGCCACATACTAATTGTTAGATTTCTGTTCACAGATACCTCCCTGCAGTCAGGATTAAGATTAGAACTACATTAGGAGGCTGTAGAACTTGGACTGGACATGTTTGGAACAGCCACATACTAATTGTTAGATTTCTGTTCACAGATACCTCCCTGCAGTCAGGATTAAGATCAGAACTACAGGAGCAGGCTGTAGAACTTGGACTGGACATGTTTGGTACAGCCACATACTAATTGTTAGATTTCTGTTCACAGATACCTCCCTGCAATCAGAATTAAGATCAGAACTACAGGAGCAGGCTGTAGAACTTGGACTGGAGATGTTTGGTACAGCCACATACTAATTGTTAGATTTCTGTTCACAGATACCTCCCTGCAGTCAGGATTAAGATCAGAACTACAGGAGCAGGCTGTAGAACTTGGACTGGACATGTTTGGTACAGCCACATACTAATTGTTAGATTTCTTTTCACAGATACCTCCCTGCAGTCAGGATTAAGATCAGAACTACAGGAGCAGGCTGTAGAACTTGGACTGGACATGTTTGGTACAGCCACATACTTATTGTTAGATTTCTGTTCACAGATACCTCCCTGCAGTCAGGATTAAGATCAGAACTACAGGAGCAGGCTGTAGAACTTGGACTGGAGATGTTTGGTACAGCCACATACTAATTGTTAGATTTCTTTTCACAGATACCTCCCTGCAGTCAGGATTAAGATCAGAACTACAGGAGCAGGCTGTAGAACTTGGACTGGAGATGTTTGGTACAGCCACATACTAATTGTTAGATTTCTGTTCATAGATACCTCCCTGCAGTCAGGATTAAGATCAGAACTAGAGGAGCAGGCTGTAGAACTTGGACTGGACATGTTTGGTACAGCCACATACTTATTGTTAGATTTCTGTTCACAGATACCTCCCTGCAGTCAGGATTAAGATCAGAACTACAGGAGCAGGCTGTAGAACTTGGACTGGACATGTTTGGTACAGCCACATACTAATTGTTAGATTTCTTTTCACAGATACCTCCCTGCAGTCAGGATTAAGATCAGAACTACAGGAGCAGGCTGTAGAACTTGGACTGGACATGTTTGGTACAGCCACATACTTATTGTTAGATTTCTGTTCACAGATACCTCCCTGCAGTCAGGATTAAGATCAGAACTACAGGAGCAGGCTGTAGAACTTGGACTGGAGATGTTTGGTACAGCCACATACTAATTGTTAGATTTCTTTTCACAGATACCTCCCTGCAGTCAGGATTAAGATCAGAACTACAGGAGCAGGCTGTAGAACTTGGACTGGAGATGTTTGGTACAGCCACATACTAATTGTTAGATTTCTGTTCATAGATACCTCCCTGCAGTCAGGATTAAGATCAGAACTAGAGGAGCAGGCTGTAGAACTTGGACTGGACATGTTTGGTACAGCCACATACTTATTGTTAGATTTCTGTTCATAGATACCTCCCTGCAGTCAGGATTAAGATCAGAACTACAGGAGCAGGCTGTAGAACTTGGACTGGACATGTTTGGTGCAGCCACATACTAATTGTTAGATTTCTGTTCACAGATACCTCCCTGCAGTCAGGATTAAGATCAGAACTACAGGAGCAGGCTGTAGAACTTGGACTGGACATGTTTGGTACAGCCACATACTAATTGTTAGATTTCTGTTCACAGATACCTCCCTGCAGTCAGGATTAAGATCAGAACTACTAGAGGCAGGCTGTAGAACTTGGACTGGACATGTTTGGTACAGCCACATACTAATTGTTAGATTTCTTTTCACAGATACCTCCCTGCAGTCAGGATTAAGATCAGAACTAGAGGAACAAGCTGTAGAACTTGGACTGGAGATGTTTGGTACAGCCACATACTTATTGTTAGATTTCTTTTCACAGATACGGCCCTGCAGTCAGGATTAAGATCAGAACTACAGGAGCAGGCTGTAGAACTTGGACTGGACATGTTTGGTACAGCCACATACTAATTGTTAGATTTCTTTTCACAGATACCTCCCTGCAGTCAGGATTAAGATCAGAACTAGAGGAACAAGCTGTAGAACTTGGACTGGAGATGTTTGGTACAGCCACATACTTATTGTTAGATTTCTGTTTACAGATACCTCCCTGCAGTCAGGATTAAGATCAGAACTACAGGAGCAGGCTGTAGAACTTGGACTGGACATGTTTGGTACAGCCACATACTTATTGTTAGATTTCTGTTCACAGATACCTCCCTGCAGTCAGGATTAAGATCAGAACTACAGGAGCAGGCTGTAGAACTTGGACTGGACATGTTTGGTACAGCCACATACTAATTGTTAGATTTCTGTTCACAGATACCTCCCTGCAGTCAGGATTAAGATCAGAACTACAGGAGCAGGCTGTAGAACTTGGACTGGACATGTTTGGTACAGCCACATACTTATTGTTAGATTTCTGTTCATAGATACCTCCCTGCAGTCAGGATTAAGATCAGAACTACAGGAGCAGGCTGTAGAACTTGGACTGGACATGTTTGGTACAGCCACATACTAATTGTTAGATTTCTGTTCACAGATACCTCCCTGCAGTCAGGATTAAGATCAGAACTACAGGAGCAGGCTGTAGAACTTGGACTGGACATGTTTGGTACAGCCACATACTAATTGTTAGATTTCTGTTCACAGATACCTCCCTGCAGTCAGGATTAAGATCAGAACTACTAGAGGCAGGCTGTAGAACTTGGACTGGACATGTTTGGTACAGCCACATACTAATTGTTAGATTTCTTTTCACAGATACCTCCCTGCAGTCAGGATTAAGATCAGAACTAGAGGAACAAGCTGTAGAACTTGGACTGGAGATGTTTGGTACAGCCACATACTTATTGTTAGATTTCTGTTTACAGATACCTCCCTGCAGTCAGGATTAAGATCAGAACTACAGGAGCAGGCTGTAGAACTTGGACTGGACATGTTTGGTACTGCCACATACTAATTGTTAGATTTCTGTTCACAGATACCTCCCTGCAGTCAGGATTAAGATCAGAACTACAGGAGCAGGCTGTAGAACTTGGACTGGACATGTTTGGTATAGCCACATACTTATTGTTAGATTTCTGTTCATAGATACCTCCCTGCAGTCAGGATTAAGATCAGAACTACAGGAGCAGGCTGTAGAACTTGGACTGGACATGTTTGGTACTGCCACATACTAATTGTTAGATTTCTGTTCACAGATACCTCCCTGCAGTCAGGATTAAGATCAGAACTACAGGAGCAGGCTGTAGAACTTGGACTGGACATGTTTGGTACAGCCACATACTTATTGTTAGATTTCTGTTCACAGATACCTCCCTGCAGTCAGGATTAAGATCAGAACTACAGGAGCAGGCTGTAGAACTTGGACTGGACATGTTTGGTACAGCCACATACTTATTGTTAGATTTCTTTTCACAGATACCTCCCTGCAGTCAGGATTAAGATCAGAACTACAGGAGCAGGCTGTAGAACTTGGACTGGACATGTTTGGTACAGCCACATACTAATTGTTAGATTTCTGTTCACAGATACCTCCCTGCAGTCAGGATTAAGATCAGAACTAGAGGAACAAGCTGTAGAACTTGGACTGGACATGTTTGGTACAGCCACATACTTATTGTTAGATTTCTGTTCACAGATACCTCCCTGCAGTCAGGATTAAGATCAGAACTACAGGAGCAGGCTGTAGAACTTGGACTGGACATGTTTGGTACAGCCACATACTTATTGTTAGATTTCTTTTCACAGATACCTCCCTGCAGTCAGGATTAAGATCAGAACTACAGGAGCAGGCTGTAGAACTTGGACTGGACATGTTTGGTACAGCCACATACTAATTGTTAGATTTCTGTTCACAGATACCTCCCTGCAGTCAGGATTAAGATCAGAACAAGAGGAACAAGCTGTAGAACTTGGACTGGACATGTTTGGTACAGCCACATACTAATTGTTAGATTTCTGTTCACAGATACCTCCCTGCAGTCAGGATTAAGATCATAACTACAGGAGCAGGCTGTAGAACTTGGACTGGACATGTTTGGTACAGCCACATACTTATTGTTAGATTTCTGTTCACAGATACCTCCCTGCAGTCAGGATTAAGATCAGAACTACAGGAGCAGGCTGTAGAACTTGGACTGGACATGTTTGGTAAAGCCACATACTTATTGTTAGATTTCTGTTCACAGATACCTCCCTGCAGTCAGGATTAAGATCAGAACTACAGGAGCAGGCTGTAGAACTTGGACTGGACATGTTTGGTACAGCCACATACTAATTGTTAGATTTCTGTTCACAGATACCTCCCTGCAGTCAGGATTAAGATCAGAACTAGAGGAACAAGCTGTAGAACTTGGACTGGACATGTTTGGTACAGCCACATACTTATTGTTAGATTTCTGTTCACAGATACCTCCCTGCAGTCAGGATTAAGATCAGAACTACAGGAGCAGGCTGTAGAACTTGGACTGGACATGTTTGGTACAGCCACATACTTATTGTTAGATTTCTGTTCACAGATACCTCCCTGCAGTCAGGATTAAGATCAGAACTACAGGAGCAAGCTGTAGAACTTGGACTGGACATGTTTGGTATACTGGTGGAGCGATGTACAGAAATGTTAAAGGATCATCTCAATTCTTCTGACTACCCTGCTAAACTGTTTAACAGAGATTTAGAAGAATTGATCCCTGGGGTCAAAATATGGACTGATTGGATGATATGTAATTCTTTTTACTGGAACCCACCTCCATCTACACTGGATCCTTATTTGGGGTAAACATTCTAAAGTAAAGGTCTGATAAAATGTACAACAGTTAACAATTTGGGAGGGGCCTTGGTGGCAGAGTGGTTAAGGTAGTTCGTCTACTATTGATTACATGGTCTGTCAACACTGAGGTTGCAGGTTCGAGTCTCACTGCGGACAAGAATAGCCAGTTTTCCTACCGCAGGTCGGGGTTTTTCTCCGGGGAACTCTGGCTTCCTCCCCCAATAAAAACTGGACACCATGATATAGCTGAAAAATTGCTGACAGTGGCGTTAAACAATATCAAACAAACAAACAGTTTGGGAAGCAAACGTTTTATATAAAAATGCTTAATTGTATATATAAAAATATAGAAATATTTTAGAAGTAATATTGTTTGGTGGATTAATTCATTTCAGATTTATAACGAACAGAAGCTGTAAATCACTTGTATGCCTTATAATTTACATGACATTTTTTCCATGCAGAATTATGATTTACATAAAGGGGGAAGAAATACTTATCATGGTCCCATTTTGCTTTGTTTATTTGAAAATATGAAGTACTGTAATTTTGAAAAGGAGTTCTATGTTGTCTTATTATTTTATTGTGGTTCAAGTCAGAAACAGTTGTATTTTTGTTGTGTTTTCACCTTGTGTTTATGAATAGCCTTTTTAACCAGTGGCAATAATCTATTTGAACTAGTAGAAGCTGGTTGTAGGTTTACTGAATCTTTTTAGAATTTATACGTCGTTTTCAAGATAGGTAGTTAGATGTATCATATCATGATTAATGGTATCACCAGATTTTATTTAGGGCACTTTCCTCAACGTACCATCTTAAACATCGTGTGAACGTCATAAAACGGAATAAAACTTGACCTCTTTCCATAAATTTTATGTTTAGTGTTGGAGTTGCACCCCTGCACAACACAGCACAGGTTTCGTTTTGCATCATCTTTCTTATGCCGTCCCATTTCTTATCAAGTGTCGCCGTTTTAAACTAAAAGTGTCCTAAATTTTTTTATGACGTCACGTGATCAGTATTACAATTTCCACCTCCTTTAACGAGAGCGATTATATCTTGAAAACGACGTATTGTAACAATACTGATGGATGTCTTTTAAAAATCAGCACAGAAAATACAACTGTTGTAATGAGAACACAAAACACAAAATGATAAATATTCAAATGGTGTTGTGCCAAAGTGATTAAAGTATACATTTTTTAAACTTGCCTAAACTATGACTTTTATTAAATTCATAAATATGACTTTATGTAGTGTTGATGTGGATGTCTGGAGCTCTACAGCAGGACTTTGTAACATCCTGAAGGATATTGACATCAGCCATGTAAAACTTTACAATGAAAAGAAAGAAGGTTAGTCATTATTTTCAACAAACAATAATTATTGACCTTCTTTTTGTACTATTTTATCTGGTTTTTTTTCTCATGATACATTACTATTAGGATATTGTTTTTTAATTGGTTACTAGATTTGTACATTATGGTAATGATTGATACCAGCCCAACTTTAGTTTGTTTAAAGCAATTTTTCAGATATACCAGCTTTTATAGGGGAGGAAACCGGAGTACCAGTAAAAAACCCCAAGTTTGTCAGTTAACATTGGAGTCAATTACACCCTGCCCACAATGAGATTGGAACCTGGATGTTGACAGGCATGTGATCAGTAGTAGATGACTTACTACCTTAACCACTCGGCCCATGAGCAGATGATTTACTACCTTAACCACTCGGCCCATGAGGCCTTATTTTAAGCTATTTTTATGTCATCAATCGATTCCTGCAGTTAAAACAAATGTATAAGTGTGAGTACAGATGGGACAATGTGTTTTGTCATATTCCCCACTATATACAGTGGTTGTGTTTTTTTATTCAAAAATTCACCACCATATTCCAGTGTGATATTCAACTGTATATCGAGTTCTGTACACTACATGCCGTGACTCACTATGGCCAGCTATGGTGGATTTTCAATTTCCTTTCATGGTAACACAATGAAAAAATTCACATGCTTTGATTTAATTTAGAGATTTTTTTTAAAATTTAGTTTTTAATAAGATTGTTTGATAATGGATTTAATCAGTGTCCTTGCTAAATTATCAGAATACAAGAATATGTTAGTTTATTGTCATTGATTTAGATTGACAGTAATTCTCTTAGATTTTTGTAAAAGGTTCGAACAATGCATTTTTCCCTTGAAATTGTAAAAAATATTTACATCTATACTAATTTATCAAAATTTCCATATCCGGGCCTCTCATTAACTTAAACCAGATGTAAATAATGTCAAACCTCAATTGACATATCAATATCGATCGATAACCTGTCATCATCTAACCAAGCACATGCTCTCAAAGTTTACAATAAACTTGTGTATTTGTGTCATTTTTAGCCAACATTTTAAAATCAACAGGTGTGCATGTGCTAAACAGATTTTTAATGGTAACTATAAATATGATATTGTTGTAAAGAAATTTTTTTATACCAAACTTGGCAGGAATGTGTAGTAGGTGGTTCTTTACAAAGTTTGAGTTGTTGGTGCTTATCAAGTATTCAACATGTCTGCCAGGACCATTAATATGTTCTGATTGGCTGAATCTCAAAAATCTTGGGGCCTTGGTGGCCGAGTGGTCAAGGTAGTTTGTCTACTATTTATCACGTGGTCTGTCAACACTGAGATTGATTTGTAATATTGTAGCAATTTACCTTAGATGGTCTTCTACAAAGTTTGAGTTTTTTGTGAGGATCCAAAATCCAAGATGGCCACCATCACAGGACTTAGTTTAACATAGGATTCAATGGGAAAAACATACAAACAGCTTCTTCTCTGAAACTTTCCCACAATGAAACCAAATTATGCAGAAATGAAGCTTGGGTAGTTATCTTATTATTTTGAGTTTTTCGAACCAATTGGAAATTCGACATGGCTGCCAGGGCCATTAATGTGTTCTGAATGGCTAAATTTCAAAATTCTTCTTCAGACAGACCTCTTTCAGATTGATTTGTAATATTGCAGAAAGGTACCTTAGATGGTCCTCTACAAAGTTTGAGTTTTTTGTGCTGATTCAAATTCAACACGGCCGCCATCCCAGGACATAGTTTAACAAAGGACCCTATGGGGAAAACATACGAAAAGCTTCTTTTCTGGAACTGTTCCACACACGTAACCAAATTATGCAAAAAGCTTGAATATAGTTAGCGTATTATTTTTAGTTTTTTGAGACAATAAGAAATTCAACATGGCTGCCGGAGCTGCAAATGCATTCTGATTGGCTGAAATTTAAAAATTCATTTCCTCACAAACCTCTTGGCAGAAGGAATTGTGATATTGTAGGAATGTACCTCAGATGTTCTTCTTCTAATTTTGAGTTTTTTGTTTTGATCCAAAATACAAGATTGCTGCCACCATGGAACATCGCTTAACATAGTATCCTATGAGTAAAACATTTAACTATTCCACACATTTAAACCAACTATGCAGAAATGAAGCTCATAAAGTTATCTCTTTCACTTTTTTTTAGTTTTGTGAGCCCATTTGTTATACAACATGACATCCAGTGCCATAAATTCATTTTGATTGGCTGAAAATTCAAAATGTGTTACCTGAAAAACCACTTAGCATATTGATTTTGTAATATTGCAGAAATGTAGCTTGGATGGTCCTCTACAAAGTTTGAGTTTTTGGGGCTGATTCAAATTCAACACGGCCACCAGACAGTATGGGAAAAACTTACAAACAGCTTCATCTCAGAAATTGTCCTACAAATTGCTGCTGATTGGTAATTCAACATGGCAACATTCATAGAAACAGAATGTTTGCATAAACTCTTCAGCATTTAATATCAAAATTTGCCTAAAAAGTCATGTCTCCTAAAAAGTTTTTGTGTCAGTCAGGAGAGCGATACAGGCTCTTAATAGCTTTTAGTTATTTTTCAACTGTCAGAAAATGTCGCAGATATATATTATTCCATAATGATTTTCTACCAGATTCATATTTGGTGTTGAGCCATTGATGTCGTTATATAGAACCAACCATAATAGTCTTATTGGCATTGAACGAAGTCTGTCACATCATCAAATTTATTTTATCTATTGCCAATAAGGGCTTACATAGTCTGAACTCCCTCTATGCATCCACCGCGGTAAAATTTTCCTGAGCAGATATCTTATCCATGATAAGTTGTTACTTCTGCAGCAGCTGATGTTAATGTGCCATCTGTACATTACTGTTGTAAACTTTAATGCTTGTCAACGATAAAATCTGCACACAAATCATGGCTATTAAAAGTACATGTTTCTTTCATTTATAGGTTGTGAACCTGTGTTATTGCTGGAGGATTCCATGGTATCTGGCTTTGTACCCTTACTGAGTGCCCCAATAGAGACCTCATATGTACATAATTTGGTTGACAAGGTATATATCTGGTTTTTGTACCCCTACTGAGTGCCCCTATAGAGACCTCATATGTACATAATTTGGTTGACAAGGTATATATCTGGTTTTTGTACCCCTGCTGAGTGCCCCTATAGAGACCTCATATGTACATAATATACAGTAGAACTTTGATAACTCAAACTCGCCGGGGTCGTCAAACACAGTTCGAGCTATCTGTAGTTCAAGCCACAGAAGTTAGACAACTTCTGAAAATTTATCTGTTTGGTACCGTGACAGTTTTTGTTTTCAGGTCGCTTGTTAATTTCCTAAACACGGAATGGTTGTTTTAGTAACTAAAATTTGTTTTAAATGTATGTAGATATTTATTTCATGAATTTTGACACAAATAAAGTTATTTTAGGTGTTATAATTTTTGAAATTTGAAATTTTAACATCAGTTATTATTTACTTCTGTTGATTGCGCAAAAACGAGTTTGTACACAGTAGATCTCATATGTGCATAACTTGGTTGACAAGGTATATATCTGGCTTTGTACCCCTGCTGAGTGCCCCTTTAGAGATCTCATATGTGCATAACTTGGTTGACAAGGTATATATCTGGCTTTGTACCCCCTACTTAGTACCCCTATAGAGACCTCATATGTACATAATTTGGATGACAAGGTATATATCTGGCTTTGTACCCCTGCTGAGTGCCCCTTTAGAGACCTCATATGTACATAATTTGGTTGACAAGGTATATATCTGGCTTTGTACCCCTGCTGAGTGCCCCTATAGAGACCTCATATGTACATAATTTGGATGACAAGGTATATATCTGGCTTTGTACCCCTGCTGAGTGCCCCTTTAGAGACCTCATATGTACATAATTTGGTTGACAAGGTATATATCTGGCTTTGTACCCCTGCTGAGTGCCCCTATAGAGACCTCATATGTACATAATTTGGTTGACAAGGTATATATCTGGTTTTGTACCCCTACTGAGTGCCCTATACAGACCTCATATGTACATAATTTGGTTGACAAGGTATATATCTGGTTTTGTACCCCTACTGAGTGCCCTATACAGACCTCATATGTACATAATTTGGTTGACAAGGTATATATCTGGTTTTGTACCCCTACTGAGTGCCCTATACAGACCTCATATGTACATAATTTGGTTGACAAGGTATATATCTGGCTTTGTACCCCTGCTGAGTGCCCCTATAGAGACCTCATATGTACATAATTTGGTTGACAAGGTATATATCTGGCTTTGTACCCCTGCTGAGTGCCCCTATAGAGACCTCATATGTATATAACTTGGTTGACAAGGTATATATCTGGTTTTGTACCCCTGCTGAGTGCCCCAATAGAGACCTTATATGTATATAATTTGGTTGACAAGGTATATATCTGGCTTTGTACCCCTGCTGAGTGCCCCTATAGAGACCTCATATGTATATAATTTGGTTGACAAGGTATTTATCTGGCTTTGTACCCCTGCTGAGTGACCCTTTAGAGACCTCATGCTAGAACAAAGCAACGTATATAATATAAACTAGGTTCTTGGTATATATAATGTTCATTCCACACTTTGGTACATTCATTGACATTGTTGGAAAATCATTTACATTGATGTACTTACATTTTTGCATTTTGTGTTTGGTTGTGTGACGTTGCTTGCATTACCATTGTTTTGTTTACAGTGTAATCATGTTGTCAATAATTTTATCAATGGTTATATGTAGTAAACATGTTTTCAGGAAATAGCTCAGGACTGCCTAAGAATACAGAAGTTACAATTGTTTGGGGATTACCTGTGTGGTATAGAGCCTCCAATGCTGTCATACAATGTAGAAAGTAAACAGTATTATTCCATAGCCTTATCTGTAGAGGAATCAGAACAGAAACCATCATTGTCAGCCGAGGAATGGTCAGACGTAAGTTGTAAGGGTTAGGGTTCTCTCCCCTGTCATACAATGAAGAAAGTAATAATTGATATTCAATAGCCTTACATGTATCTGTAGAGGAAACAGAACAGAAACCATCATTGTCAGCCAAGGAATGGACAGATGTAGGTAATAAGGGTTAGGTTCTCTCCCCTGTCATACAATGTAGAAGGTAAATATAGGATCTTACATTGGTACGAGTGGATTATCGGATTTCTCCAATCGAGATAGTTAAATTATGGAATTTTAAGTCCGAGCCTTGGCGAGGACTTAAAATTCCATAATTTAACTATCGAGATTGGAGAAATCCGATAATCCACGAGTACTAATGTAAGATTCTGTTTCTCTAATTTTAAAAAGTAGTAAATTTGCGAAACGAAGTACAAATTCTCCTAACCCCAATTTTACGTTCATGACTTGAATACGCGGTAAATGGAAGGTGTTTTGTTTATGCCGTCATGAGTTCTTATTGTGACGTTATTATTTTTAACCAATCAACTGCTGAGAACAACAAATTCACTAGTGACGAGAAATATTTTTTCCACACCGGTCAAGCGGTTGAAATATTACGTCAAAATTGGAGAAACATTGATATTCCATAGCCTTATCTGAAGAGGAAACTGAGCAGAAACTATCACAGTGTCATCCGAGGAATTATCAGATGTAAATAATAAGGGTTAGGGTTGTCTCCCCTGACAGCCTTATCTGTAGAGGTTACCAAGCAGAAACCATCATTGTCAGCCGAGGAATGGTCAGACATAAGTGTACCGTAAGTAATATTAGTAAGTGTGGTCTTCCCTGACAACATTGTCAGCCGAGGAATGGTCAGATGTAAGTATAAGTATTAGGACTTAGGGTTGTCTGCCATCACAACATCTTTGTCAGCCGAGGAATGGTCAGATGTAAGTATAAGTATTAGGACGTAGGGTTGTCTGCCATGACAACATCATTGTCAGCCGAGGAATGGTCAGATGTAAGTATAAGTATTAGGACTTAGGGTTGTCTGCCATCACAACATCATTGTTAGTTGAGGAATGGTCAGATGTAAGTATAAGTATTAGGACTTAGGGTTGTCTGCCATGACAACATCATTGTTAGTTGAGGAATGGTCAGATGTAAGTATAAGTATTAGGACTTAGGGTTGTCTGCCATGACAACATCATTGTTAGTTGAGGAATGGTAAGATGTAAGTATAAGTAATAGGACTTAGGGTTGTCTGCCATCACAACATCATTGTTAGTTGAGGAATGGTAAGATGTAAATATAAGTATTAGGACTTAGGGTTGTCTGCCATGACAACATCATTGTCAGCCGAGGAATGGTCAGATGTAAGTATTAGTATTAGGACTTAGGGTTGTCTGCCAAGACAACATCATTGTCAGCCGAGGAATGGTCAGATGTAAGTATAAGTAATAGGACTTAGGGTTGTCTTCCCTGACAACATCATTGTCAGCCGAGGAATGGTCAGATGTAAGTATAAGTATTAGGACGTAGGGTTGTCTGCCATGACAACATCATTGTCAGCCGAGGAATGGTCAGATGTAAGTATAAGTATTAGGACGTAGGGTTGTCTGCCATGACAACATCATTGTCAGCCGAGGAATGGTCAGATGTAAGTATAAGTATTAGGACTTAGGGCTGTCTGCCATGACAACATCATTGTCAGCCGAGGAATGGTCAGATGTAAGTATAAGTATTAGGACTTAGGGTTGTCTGCCATTACAACATCATTGTCAGCCAAGGAATGGTCAGATGTAAGTATAAGTATTAGGACTTAGGGTTGTCTGCCATGACAACATCATTGTCAGCCGAGGAATGGTCAGATGTAAGTATAAGTATTAGGACTTAGGGCTGTCTGCCACGACAACATCATTGTCAGCCGAGGAATGGTCAGATGTAAGTATAAGTATTAGGACTTAGGGTTGTCTGCCATGACAACATCATTGTCAGCCGAGGAATGGTCAGATGTAAGTATAAGTATTAGGACTTAGGGCTGTCTGCCATGACAACATCATTGTCAGCCGAGGAATGGTCAGATGTAAGTATAAGTATTAGGACTTAGGGTTGTCTGCCATGACAACATCATTGTCAGCCGAGGAATGGTCAGATGTAAGTATAAGTATTAGGACTTAGGGTTGTCTGCCATGACAACATCATTGTCAGCCGAGGAATGGTCAGATGTAAGTATAAGTAATAGGACTTAGGGTTGTCTTCCCTGACAACATTGTCAGCCGAGGAAGGGTCAGATGTAAGTATAAGTATTAGGACTTAGGGTTGTCTTCCCTGACTACATTGTCAGCCGAGGGATGGTCAGATGTAAGTATAAGTATTAGGACTTAGGGTTGTCTGCCATGACAACATCATTGTCAGCCAAGGAATGGTCACATGTAAGTATAAGTATTAGGACGTAGGGTTGTCTGCCATGACAACATCATTGTCAGCCGAGGAATGGTCAGATGTAAGTATAAGTATTAGGACTTAGGGTTGTCTGCCATGACAACATCATTGTTAGTTGAGGAATGGTAAGATGTAAGTATAAGTATTAGGACTTAGGGTTGTCTGCCATGACAACATCATTGTCAGCCGAGGAATGGTCAGATGTAAGTATAAGTATTAGGACTTAGGGTTGTCTGCCATGACAACATCATTGTCAGCCGAGGAATGGTCAGATGTAAGTATAAGTATTAGGACTTAGGGTTGTCTGCCATGACAACATCATTGTCAGCCGAGGAATGGTCAGATGTAAGTATAAGTATTAGGACTTAGGGTTGTCTGCCATGACAACATCATTGTTAGTTGAGGAATGGTAAGATGTAAGTATAAGTAATAGGACTTAGGGTTGTCTGCCATGACAACATCATTGTCAGCCGAGGAATGGTCAGATGTAAGTATAAGTAATAGGACTTAGGGTTGTCTGCCATGACAACATCATTGTCAGCCGAGGAATGGTCAGATGTAAGTATAAGTATTAGGACTTAGGGTTGTCTGCCATGACAACATCATTGTCAGCCGAGGAATGGTCAGATGTAAGTATAAGTAATAGGACTTAGGGTTGTCTGCCATGACAACATCATTGTCAGCCGAGGAATGGTCAGATGTAAGTATAAGTATTAGGACTTAGGGTTGTCTGCCATGACAACATCATTGTTAGTTGAGGAATGGTAAGATGTAAGTATAAGTATTAGGACTTAGGGCTGTCTGCCATCACAACATCATTGTCAGCCGAGGAATGGTCAGATATAAGTATAAGTAATAGGACTTAGGGCTGTCTGCCATGACAACATCATTGTTAGTTGAGGAATGGTAAGATGTAAGTATAAGTATTAGGACTTAGGGTTGTCTGCCATGACAACATCATTGTCAGCCGAGGAATGGTCAGATGTAAGTATAAGTATTAGGACTTAGGGTTGTCTGCCATGACAACATCATTGTTAGTTGAGGAATGGTAAGATGTAAGTATAAGTATTAGGACTTAGGGTTGTCTGCCATGACAACATCATTGTCAGCCGAGGAATGGTCAGATGTAAGTATAAGTATTAGGACTTAGGGTTGTCTGCCATGACAACATCATTGTCAGCCGAGGAATGGTCAGATGTAAGTATAAGTATTAGGACTTAGGGTTGTCTGCCATGACAACATCATTGTCAGCCAAGGAATGGTCAGATGTAAGTATAAGTATTAGGACTTAGGGTTGTCTGCCATGACAACATCATTGTTAGTTGAGGAATGGTAAGATGTAAGTATAAGTATTAGGACTTAGGGTTGTCTGCCATGACAACATCATTGTTAGTTGAGGAATGGTAAGATGTAATTGTAAGTTACAGGAGAGTAATGTCATCTTCCAGACAACATAATTGTCAGCAAATGATGTTCAAATGAAAATTCAAATTCAGCATTTTTGTATATATTATATAGGATGACAAAGTTACTTGTCATACAGTCACAGTAAGTAAATTATATACAAACGTCTAAGTATTGTGACAACCATATATCTATCCAGCGGATTTCTGAATCACCAGAAATACAGGGTTAATACCAAATATTTATATAGACGTCTACAAGTTAAGCCCAACAATGTTAGAATTAGATTTTTAACACTGTCAAATTTTTGCTTACCCTCAGCGGGATTCGAACTCACACCATTGTGACACTGTTGCACCAAATCGCCTGCACTTTGTCCAGCGGTCTAGACCCCTCGGCCAAATCCGCTATATAAAAATATAGCTTCATTAACCGGGGTGAATCGTAGACATAGACATAGTACATGTGTACTAGCGTGTGACGATGGAATTTTCGTACAAATATATACAAACGTCTAAGTATTGTGACAACCATATAATATATCTATCCAGCGGATTTTTGAAGCATCAGAAATACAGGGTTGATATCAAATATTTATATTTATTATATAGTAATAATTTTTCCCCTTTGTATTTCATATAGCAATAAAGTGCAATATATTTTCATATTTGACACTGAATCTCGGTCTTTTATGTAATTTCCGGGAAAAGTACAGATGTGTTTTCTGAACATCAGCTTTTATATTTTACTGTTGTTTGGTAAACAAACATGGCCGAAAATGACATACATGATCTGCTCTTGAGATAAAAATTAGCAGAACCGCTTGAAACTGAACAAATGGAAGTGAATTTGATTGTCGA
This sequence comes from Limnoperna fortunei, assembly GCA_944474755.1. NCBI lineage: Eukaryota > Metazoa > Mollusca > Bivalvia > Mytilida > Modiolidae > Limnoperna > Limnoperna fortunei. The sequence continues at coordinate 69,835,169 of OX104121.1, read as the reverse complement.
TAAAAGTAAAATTAAAGAATTCATAGACCAACAAAGGAAAAAATCGAGTGTAAATTGTACAAAACGGAATTTAAATATCGTGTACAAGTGGCTTGTTTCAAAGCAGGAATTTCTTCTTCGTCCGTGTCATTACATACCAAATACATTGGATACTCCTACCAGCGCATGTGGTGCAAGGATAACTATGTACAGGTGATGAAAAAAGAAATATTTACAGTGTGCAGTTAAAAACAACCTGTATAGGCTACTCCCTGATGGACTGGAGCCTGGTCTTGAAGTAGTCGACAGTTGAAGCATTGACTACCTCAGATGGTAAAGAGTTCCAGTTCCGAATTGAGTCAGGGAAGAATTAAGGACTTAAATTTATATTCACAACAATAAGGAGCAACCAATAAAAACACAAAATTGAAAAAAAAAAATCTGTTTTTTATTTTATTTACATCTACATCAAAATATATATCTGTAATATTGACCAAGTGAAAATATGATAATATTGGACCTAGTAAAATATTACAAAATAGCAAAGATAATGAATAATCACTTAAAAGCACCAAAAAAATTATTACTATATAATAAAATTGTTATTGCATGAATATTGGGAAATATTGTCCCTCGCAAGATGCTATATTGCACTCACAAGCTCATGCAATATAACACTTACTTGGGACAATATTTCCCAATATTCATGCAATAACCCTCTAATACGTCTACAAATTAAGCCCAACACTGGTAGAATTCGATTTTTAACACTATCAAATTTTTTGTGACCCTTGGGACAAATCTGCTATATACACAAGTCTAATAGAAGACACAGTTAAACCAACAAATAGCCTTCTTCAGTTTCAATATAAATAAATGACGTCAAAAAGTCAATTCAGTTACATATTGTACTTTCTTAAAGTTTTAACTGAACTTGAATTTTCTTTATATTGTTTTTAATATAAGCTAAGTGATGGTGATTTTCCACTTGGTTTTGTTCAAAATTCTAATAAAATGTTAGTAAAAATACCAAGGTGACAAATCGGTGGCGTTCAAATCTAAAGGTATTCTTCATATGACATGATAGGGAATCGGTGGCGTTCAAATCTAAAGGTATTCTTCGTATGACATGATAGGGAATCGGTGGCATTCAAATCTAAAGGTATTCTTCATATGACATGATAGGGAATCGGTGGCGTTCAAATCTAAAGGTATTCTTCATATGACATGATAGGGAATCGGTGGCGTTCAAATCTAAAGGTATTCTTCATATGACATGATAGGGAATCGGTGGCGTTCAAATCTAAAGGTATTCTTCATATGACATGATAGGGAATCGGTGGCATTCAAATCTAAAGGTATTCTTCATATGACATGATAGGGAATCGGTGGCATTCAAATCTAAAGGTATTCTTCATATGACATGATAGGGAATCGGTGGCATTCAAATCTAAAGGTATTCTTCATATGACATGATAGGGAATCGGTGGCGTTCAAATCTAAAGGTATTCTTCATATGACATGATAGGGAATCGGTGGCGTTCAAATCTAAAGGTATTCTTCATATGACATGATAGGGAATCTGTGGCGTTCAAATCTAAAGGTATTCTTCATATGACATGATAGGGAATCGGTGGCGTTCAAATCTAAAGGTATTCTTCATATGACATGATAGGGAATCGGTGGCGTTCAAATCTAAAGGTATTCTTCATATGACATGATTGGGAATCGGTGGCGTTCAAATCTAAAGGTATTCTTCATATGACATGATAGGGAATCTGTGGCGTTCAAATCTAAAGGTATTCTTCATATGACATGATAGGGAATCGGTGGCGTTCAAATCTAAAGGTATTCTTCATATGACATGATAGGGAATCGGTGGCGTTCAAATCTAAAGGTATTCTTCATATGACATGATAGGGAATCGGTGGCATTCAAATCTAAAGGTATTCTTCATATGACATGATAGGGAATCGGTGGCGTTCAAATCTAAAGGTATTCTTCATATGACATGATTGGGAATCGGTGGCGTTCAAATCTAAAGGTATTCTTCATATGACATGATAGGGAATCGGTGGCATTCAAATCTAAAGGTATTCTTCATATGACATGATAGGGAATCGGTGGCGTTCAAATCTAAAGGTATTCTTCATATGACATGATAGGGAATCGGTGGCGTTCAAATCTAAAGGTATTCTTCATATGACATGATAGGGAATCGGTGGCGTTCAAATCTAAAGGTATTCTTCATATGACATGATAGGGAATCGGTGGCATTCAAATCTAAAGGTATTCTTCATATGACATGATAGGGAATCGGTGGCATTCAAATCTAAAGGTATTCTTCATATGACATGATAGGGAATCGGTGGCATTCAAATCTAAAGGTATTCTTCATATGACATGATAGGGAATCGGTGGCGTTCAAATCTAAAGGTATTCTTCATATGACATGATAGGGAATCGGTGGCGTTCAAATCTAAAGGTATTCTTCATATGACATGATAGGGAATCTGTGGCGTTCAAATCTAAAGGTATTCTTCATATGACATGATAGGGAATCGGTGGCGTTCAAATCTAAAGGTATTCTTCATATGACATGATAGGGAATCGGTGGCGTTCAAATCTAAAGGTATTCTTCATATGACATGATTGGGAATCGGTGGCGTTCAAATCTAAAGGTATTCTTCATATGACATGATAGGGAATCTGTGGCGTTCAAATCTAAAGGTATTCTTCATATGACATGATAGGGAATCGGTGGCGTTCAAATCTAAAGGTATTCTTCATATGACATGATAGGGAATCGGTGGCGTTCAAATCTAAAGGTATTCTTCATATGACATGATAGGGAATCGGTGGCATTCAAATCTAAAGGTATTCTTCATATGACATGATAGGGAATCGGTGGCGTTCAAATCTAAAGGTATTCTTCATATGACATGATTGGGAATCGGTGGCGTTCAAATCTAAAGGTATTCTTCATATGACATGATAGGGAATCGGTGGCATTCAAATCTAAATCTTCATATGACATGATTGGGAATCGGTGGCGTTCAAATCTAAATCTTCATATGACATGATTGGGAATCGGTGGCATTCAAATTTAAAGGTATTCTTCATATGACATGATAGGGAATCGGTGGCGTTCAAATCTAAAGGTATTCTTCGTATGACATGATAGGGAATCGGTGGCATTCAAATCTAAAGGTATTCTTCATATGACATGATTGGGAATCGGTGGCGTTCAAATCTAAAGGTATTCTTCATATGACATGATTGGGAATCGGTGGCATTCAAATTTAAAGGTATTCTTCATATGACATGATTGGGAATCGGTGTCATTCAAATCTAAAGGTATTCTTCATATGACATGATAGGGAATCGGTGGCGTTCAAATCTAAAGGTATTCTTCATATGACATGATAGGGAATCGGTGGCGTTCAAATCTAAAGGTATTCTTCATATGACATGATTGGGAATCGGTGGCATTCAAATCTAAAGGTATTCTTCATATGACATGATTGGGAATCGGTGGCATTCAAATTTAAAGGTATTCTTCATATGACATGATTGGGAATCGGTGTCATTCAAATCTAAAGGTATTCTTCATATGACATGATAGGGAATCGGTGGCGTTCAAATCTAAAGGTATTCTTCATATGACATGATTGGGAATCGGTGGCATTCAAATCTAAAGGTATTCTTCATATGACATGATTGGGAATCGGTGGCGTTCAAATCTAAAGGTATTCTTCATATGACATGATTGGGAATCGGTGTCATTCAAATCTAAAGGTATTCTTCATATGACATGATAGGGAATCGGTGGCGTTCAAATCTAAAGGTATTCTTCATATGACATGATTGGGAATCGGTGGCGTTCAAATCTAAAGGTATTCTTCATATGACATGATAGGGAATCTGTGGCATTCAAATCTAAAGGTATTCTTCATATGACATGATTGGGAATCGGTGGCGTTCAAATCTAAAGGTATTCTTCATATGACATGATTGGGAATCGGTGGCGTTCAAATCTAAAGGTATTCTTCATATGACATGATAGGGAATCGGTGGCGTTCAAATCTAAAGGTATTCTTCATATGACATGATTGGGAATCGGTGGCGTTCAAATCTAAAGGTATTCTTCATATGACATGATAGGGAATCGGTGGCATTCAAATCTAAAGGTATTCTTCATATGACATGATAGGGAATCGGTGGCGTTCAAATCTAAAGGTATTCTTCATATGACATGATAGGGAATCGGTGGCATTCAAATCTAAATCTTCATATGACATGATAGGGAATCGGTGGCATTCAAATCTAAAGGTATTCTTCATATGACATGATAGGGAATCGGTGGCGTTCAAATCTAAATCTTCATATGACATGATAGGGAATCGGTGGCATTCAAATTTAAAGGTATTCTTCATATGACATGATAGGGAATCGGTGGCGTTCAAATCTAAAGGTATTCTTCATATGACATGATAGGGAATCGGTGGCGTTCAAATCTAAAGGTATTCTTCATATGACATGATTGGGAGATGGAATAATGTAAGTCCACTGGGATCGTGTAAATACACAATACAGGTAGTTCAAAATATTATATAAAGAGTCTATAGGAAGCTACCAACCAGTACACTTACTAAGTATCGGATCGACAAACATAACGATGCATATTTATAATTTTATATTATTGTAGACGAAAGGAGTTAATCAGAAACTATTTCCTCAAACAATTATACCAGTTAAAAGTTAAATTTAATGTAAATACAAATGTATGTGAAAAAACAATATACATGTGTGGTTCCTGTAAGGTCCACTTGCTGGTAGCCTCTGGTTTCCTGTAAGGTCCACCTGCTGGTAGCCTCTGGTTTCCTGTAAGGTCCACCTGCTGGTAGCCTCTGGTTTCCTGTAAGGTCCACCTGCTGGTAGCCTCTGGTTTTAAACATGATTCTGTATATGTTATTATGATTGATTTTCATGTACTTTTCTGAAATGAGACCTAGAAAAAGTAATTCTATAATTCTGAAAGTTTGTGTTCTTCATAAGTTCAATGTATATTACAGGATGAGGATGTTATTATCGAGAGTGAGGAGGAGGTTATCCATGAAAATGATGATGAGCATGTCAAAGAACTCAAGGTCAAAAAACACAAACTTAAACAGATGAAAGAAGAACAGGAAAAACATAAGGAAAATGTACAGGTAAATCTACACAAAGAATAGAACAAAAAAATATACAGGTAAACTGTACAGGTAAATCTACACAAAGAATAAAACAAAAAAATATACAGGTAAACTGTACAGGTAAATCTACACAAAGAATAGAACAAAAAAATATACAGGTAAACTGTACAGGTAAATCTACACAAAGAATAGAATAAAAAAATATACAGGTAAACTGTACAGGTAAATCTACACAAAGAATAAAACAAAAAAATATACAGGTAAACTTTACAGGTAAATCTACACAAAGAATAGAATAAAAAAATATACAGGTAAACTGTACAGGTAAATCTACACAAAGAATAAAACAAAAAAATATACAGGTAAACTTTAAGAAACACAAAGATGTGCACATGTGGCTAATGTGAAGGTCTTCAATATCATCACCTTGTACCATGAAGGTTGGCTTGTGGCTAATGTGTAGGTCTTCAATATCATCACCTTGTACCATGAAGATTGGCTTGTGGCTAATGTGAAGGTCTTCAATATCATCACCTTGTACCATGAAGGTTGGCTTGTGGCTGTGAAGGTCTTCAATATCATCACCTTGTACCATGAAGGTTGGCATGACCCTCACAGTTGTGTAGCACAACCTCAGGGGTGGGTGGGTGTTGGGCAGACAGTCATTGGCAGGCTATAATGCAGAAAGCCTGGTCACAGATCTTAGTGGGTGTCCTATTTGCAGAGTGAAATGCTCATATTGTATATGTTTGCCTATAGATCCTTTCCATATAATAAATTGATTTGTTGCTTTACTTGATACAGCTGAAGTCTAGTCAGTAAGGAACCAATCAGACCTACCAATGTTGTTGAGTTACTTTTTTGTTGTTTTTTGTAGAAAATAATTGATAAGAATCGCCACCACTGTATAGAACTAGAGATACATCCTATATTCCTGATACCTGACACAAACTGTTTCATTGAACACCTTGCTGGTTTGAAGAAATTGATTCTTTCAAAGAAGTTCACAGTAACCATACCGTTAGTTGGTAAGTCGTCATGGTAATGGATACAAACGGTTGGGTAGCATTCACAGAAAGTGTGGACACTTTATGTACTGTTGACCTTGAAACCAGCAATGTTTTTCACAAAAAGTCATAAGTGTGAAATACATTGTAAGTGCTGACGTCACAAATGCATTTCCCTTTGATCTTCCAACACCAATGATAGATTTTACCTTTACGACTTTTTGTGAAATTCACTTCTGAATAGCATAGATGATGTAATTAAAAGGTTGTCATCTATATAGCACCAGAATTTGTGTCCCACTGTAAAATGCTAGAAATATAGGATTGGTACGGGTGGATTATTGAGATTGGAGAAATCTGATAATCCAAGAGTACTTATGTAAGATTCTGCTTCTCTAACTTTAAAAAGTAGTAAATTTCCGAAATGAAGTACAAATTCTCCTAACCCAATTTTTGCGTTTTCATGGTTTGAATATGCAGTCAATGGAAGGTGTTTTGTTTATGGCGTCATTACTTCCTATTATGACATTGTTATTTTAAATATTTAAATATTTTTTCCACACCTGTCAAGCAGTTTGAATATAAAACAAAAAATTAGAGAAAAATTGTTTAAAACTGAAACTTAGGTCATTACAAAGGACAGATAAATTTAACACCGGTTATGGTACAAGAATAAGTAAATCTTTGACACATAAGTGTACGATTTGACAACGTCTCAGACGAGGCTCTGTCGAGTCAAATCTTTCCATATTGTTCTCCGATTTTTTTAATCTTGTACCATTATCAGTGTGACCATTAACCTAGTTATTTAGGGTAATAAGCTGGCTAATGAATATTCATGATATGATGTTATGCATCATAAACAGATTTGTGTGTACTTCCACATAAATACAATTCTTGGAATGACAACAAATCATATACAGTTGTAGATTATTTAACTAAAAAACATTAAAATTCAAATTACATTCACCAATTTTTAAATAAAATTTAAATAGAAAAACCTGGTGAGACAAAACGATGGATAGCTCTGTCTATATGGTGAGACAAAACTTTTTCTTATGATGTATGTAATAGGTCTTACAAAAAGGGGCTTACCAATCACCAAGGGCAACAAAATTCAAGGGGTATACACGGTCAACTCCAGGGGCTAAATGATTCAAGGGGAGTACAACGATACATACGGTGGTAGTATTACAACAACACAGGGCTTTTCCTGCATTTAATTTAGGGCAAAACTTCCGCACCTCTCCAATTAGAAATATCCACTGTTTTCTAAAATCTGCCAAAAAATTCCCAAAGCATTAAGTTTTCAAAATCTTTAAAATCCTGAATTTTTTCAATTCTTTTCTCAACAAAGCAGTTATTTATTTTTAACAGTGATTAATGAATTGGATGGACTGGCTAAAGGTAGTAAAGATGGACAGTACAGCAATCCACAACATGCTAACAAAGTCAGGAAAACTGCAGAGGAAAGTGTTCAGTTCCTAGAGGCTGAATTTGATCAGAAAAATTCACACTTAAAAACACAGACTTCCAAAGGAAACATATTAGAAACAATAGCATTCAGAAGTGAGGAGAGTGAAAATGGAACTGTAAGTGAACTAACGGTTATTAGGGCAATACTATATGTATATGGTCTAAATGAAGGTAATAAAAAAATACCGAACACCGAGGAAACTGTCAAAAAAAGACAATCCACTAATCAAATTCAGAGAAACCGGCAAACACCAGAACTAACAACCAAAAGTATAGTAAGTTCAGCAGTGGTCCTGACTTGGTACAGGAATTTCAAAAGAATTGGTGGGTTAAACAAGGTTTTATGACACGCCAAACCTCCCGCTTCCATTACTGCAGCACGTGATTTGGTTAGTTGGTCAAAATGGATGGGTATCATATACCACTAGTCATCGGTGATCATTTTTGAGGACTAGTTAATACAATGGCAGTGTATGATCAGATAAAAGGTTTTTACCATCACTGTGTTTTATGGCTGTTCCTCAGTCTTAGCCGCCTGCATTTGAGTCCGGCCCATTAATTTATTGTTTATAGCCATATTTTCAAATTATTTGTTGATCATTTCACCAAGATGGTAGTGTTACGTCCGAAATTGGGGTCACTATCTTGAAAGTTGACGTCACAGTGCAGCACCAAAGAAAATGTGTCAGTCCCTTAACTTAGTTGTTTTTTGATGGATGTTCAGATTATTTGACACAAGTTATCATTACACCAAGTCAACATGTCACATGAAAATTTGGGTAACTGTGTTCAAGCTGAAGGTCACAAATGCAGCTTTGGAGCAAATCTACTTTCAATTTTTTTTTTTCTTTACTCTAGGGTTTTTAAATAGTATTGGCCCAAATGGCTAACATTTCGGTAAACGGAAAGAAAGTCACGGGGAAAAATTTCAATAGTTTTGATTGGAATAAGAGTCATAGGAAAAAAAGTCACAAGAAAAAAAGTAACAGGAAAAAAAGTTGTCTTGGTCACATATGAAGATATTTTTATGTTTATCATAATTTTAGTCAGCTTTTTATGTAATACTTATTTTTTACTTATTAGTATTTAATACCATTAATAAAAATTTTATTTCAAGTCCATCAGCATCTAGAAAAAAATTTAGTAAAAACACATTACTGTTGAGTTCTTTTTTGTGATGGTTTAACAGTTCATAATATGTAAAAAAGCGGTGTAAAGTCCACATTTACATATACTCCGCACCCTTTCTACGCGTACTAGTTTTCACAAAACATCTCAAGATAAAGACATCAGAGTCCAACTTGGTCGTGCTTTTTGAACAGTTTTTACATATATGTAATTTATTCTCTCCTGAAATGTCATATATGTTTATAGTTTTATTTATTTCTTGGGATTGTAATAAATAAAATAAAAAATAGTGCATTGTCATATCGTCTATTTTAAAACTAATACTCACACATTTTGAAACCAAACCAAACCAATTTATCAACTATCATTTATCAACTAAAACAAAGAAACCAAAAAAGATTACACGTTTTATTTCAATCCCTCAAAGATTGCCATCAAAACATCGATCTTCAACAACTTAAGATTACGTAATGATGCCATTTGCATTTTACGCAAAACAGTTTAAACATCCACTATTTTCGTATTCGCTTTAATTTTTATTTGTCCTATATAATTAATATCACATCACTAAAAATAATTTTAAAAAAAATTAACATCATTACAAAGTATACATACGGAAGTTTATAAAAGTATCATGTTAGAATAGTACGAAAATACCGCATATAACACAACAACAAAATGTCGACAGCCAGTGACAACAATCGATGGGTAGAAAAAACTCTACATAGTCTACAGATAATCCACACAGTTCCTTTCCTACTTAGATTATAAGAAAAAAGACAGCAGAAAATACAACCCTTTTTACTGTATACCAAAGGAAAGTATAAGATGAACAACTATATCATTATTTTTGAAATATACATAGATCCAAGCCAAAATTATGGTTAAATATGGCTTAAAAATTTTAGTGATTAGTTATTTATTAAATAATGTGTAGTGAAAAATGAACATGTTTGACAAATCACTGGACTTCTAATCGCTACGTATTCCTTTGTTTTATATGATAACATTTTGTTAATTAGTTTTGATATATATTTTAAAATTAAATGTCTTTAAATATCAATTTTACTTTATATACACAAGAACATAAAACTTGCAAAAAGTTCAGTCATCAAGTGAATGTAAATACCTACAAAACACATTCAATACCAAGACAACTTATTAATTGTGACTTTTTTCTGTGACTTTCTTTCTTGTTACTTTTTTTCTTGTGACTTTTTATCAGTGACTTTTTTTCCTGTGACTTTCTTTCCTACAACCAACATTTCATGAGGACATATAGCATGCAAAATACCAGTTGCTACATTAAAGTTCAAGGTCACAGTGTTACCTTCAGTTAATTCCAATCCAGCTGATATAAGTTTGTTATTTGTACTCGGATTTTGCATCATTACATATTTGCATACAACAGTTGAATTCTCTTCTTTTTTAAACATACACAGCTTGCTAATTTCAAATTTGAGCAGATATGTATTGTACCTGGGTAATAATCACAGCATATTTTATTACAGACCAGTAATGTTGATATTATCCTGCCCTGTTGTTTACTTATACAATAATTGCTTATATAGAGGGAATTGTCATGATATCTTGAGAGTAGAGTGGTATTGCCCGAAACATTGATAATGCCCTGGAAGCCATAGGCGAGGGCATTATCAATGTTGAAGGCAATACACTGTCCCGAGTGCTGTCAAGTATCATGACAATGCCAGCTATATAAGCAACTATTATACTTATTTCATTGAAGAATTAAGAAACCATATGTTTAAGACTGTATTATTTTATTTGTACCTGCTTGCTGTATGATTTGAATATGGGCCTGATGATATATCATTGTTTAGCATTTTCAGGCTATACACAGTAAATTTTCTAAACTTTATGACTTTATGACTTTTTTTCCTCATTTAGGTTGTACATGTACTCATATTTTTTTTATATAACTTGATAATTAACAGTTTTATGTTGCTTGTTACTGGAGAGGGCATTACCACGACTTGCGGGTGTTATCACGGTGTGATAATTCCCTCGTGTCAGATTACTGCAGATTAATTAATACCAGCTGACCTTGTTGTATCCAATTGAAGCAAACATAATTTTACTGATATGAAATAAATTATTGTAACAGTGTTATAATTACAGAACATTTTATTACAGGGCAATAAGGATGATATTATCCTGTCCTGTTGTTTACATTATTGTATCAGGGTTATAATTACAGAATATTTTATTAAAGGGCAATAATGATGATATTATCCTGTCCTGTTGTTTACATTATTGTATCAGGGTTATAATTACAGAATATTTTATTACATGGCAATAATGATGTCCTGTTGTTTACATTATTGTAATAGGTTTATAGTTACAGAATATTTTATTGCAGGGCAATAATGATGATATTATCCTGTCCTGTTGTTTACATTATTGTATCAGGGTTATAATTACAGAATATTTTATTACATGGCAATAATGATGATATTATCCTGTCCTGTTGTTTATATTATTGTAATAGGTTTATAGTTACAGAATATTTTATTGCAGGGCAATAATGATGATATTATCCTGTCATGTTGTTTACATTATTGTAACCTCGTAATAATTACACAATATTTTATTACAGGGCAATAATGATGATATTATCCTATCCTGTTGTTTACATTGTTGTATCAGGGTTATAATTACATAATATTTTATTACAGGGTAATAATGATGATATTATCCTGTCCTGTTGCTTACATTATTGCAAAGACAAAGCAAGGGAATTCATGCCTAAAGAAAAAGGTCAGTAAAATATGCAAAAAACACTTCTTCCACTTTGAAGATTGAACTTTTAACTTACAAATGAACAGAAAATGTTGACCTTGTTAACAGAGAATAACACTTGACTTGATCAAGGTGGATTAGTAGTAACATGTTATATTTTACATTTTTTGAAGATTAGTAACAATTTTTACAAAACTAACAAAGTACAGTATATTTATTGTTGTAACAACATACCATATTACTCATGTCTTGCTGTATTAGTTATGCAGTCAGTTGAAGGGAAGATATGAAAATATATGGAGTCCATGTAACACACATGCACATTTTTTCATGTACTCCGAATATTTCCATACCTCTAAAGCAAACATAACCGCAGCCATATTGTTTGTGTACCTTGTTGCCCAATAATGAGATTCCTTGAAGGAGTTGTGTGGATAAGACATACAAGTCACATGGTTATACAGTAGTCCCCCTCTTATAAGACCACCCCATCTGAGTCATGTGGAGAAGGCATACAAGTCACATGGTTATAGGATTCATGTAGAGATGGCATACAAGTCACGTGGTTATAGAATACAATTCATGTGGAGATGGCATACAAGTCATGTGGTTATAGAATACAATTCATGTGGAGAAGGCATACAAGTCACATGGTTATAGGATACAATTCATGTAGAGAAGGCATACAGGTCACATGGTTATAGGATACAATTCATGTGGAGAAGGCATACAAGTCACATGGTTATAGGATACAATTCATGTAGAGATGGCATACAATTCACGTGGTTATAGAATACAATTCATGTGGAGATGGCATACAAGTCATGTGGTTATAGAATACAATTCATGTGGAGAAGGCATACAAGTCACATGGTTATAGGATACAATTCATGTAGAGAAGGCATACAGGTCACATGGTTATAGGATACAATTCATGTGGAGATGGCATACAAGTCACGTGGTTATAGAATACAATTCATGTGGAGAAGGCATACAAGTCATGTGGTTATAGGATACAATTCATGTGGAGATGGCATACAAGTCACATGGTTATAGGATACAATTCATGTAGAGATGGCATACAAGTCATGTGGTTATAGGATACAATTCCTGTAGAGATGGCATACAAGTCACGTGGTTATAGAATACAATTCATGTGGAGAAGGCATACAAGTCACATGGTTATAGGATACAATTCATGTAGAGAAGGCATACAAGTCCCATGGTTATAGGATACAATTCATGTGGAGATAGCATACAAGTCACATGGTTATAGGATACAATTCATGTAGAGATGGCATACAAGTCACATGGTTATAGAATACAATTCATGTGGAGAAGGCATACAAGTCACATGGTTATAGAATACAATTCATGTAGAGATGGCATACAAGTCACATGGTTATAAAATACAATTCATGTGGAGAAGGCATACAAGTCACATGGTTATAGAATACAATTCATGTAGAGAAGGCATACAGGTCACATGGTTATAGGATACAATTCATGTAGAGAAGGCATACAAGTCATGTGGTTATAGAATACAATTCATGTGGAGATGGCATACAAGTCACGTGGTTATAGAATACAATTCATGTGGAGATGGCATACAAGTCATGTGGTTATAGGATACAATTCATGTAGAGATGGCATACAAGTCATGTGGTTATAGAATACAATTCATGTGGAGATGGCATACAAGTCACGTGGTTATAGGATACAATTCATGTAGAGATGGCATACAAGTCATGTGGTTATAGAATACAATTCATGTGGAGATGGCATACAAGTCATGTGTTTATAGAATACAATTCATGTGGAGAAGGCATACAGGTCACGTGGTTATAGGATACAATTCATGTGGAGATGGCATACAAGTCATGTGGTTATAGAATACAATTCATGTAGAGATGGCATACAAGTCACATGGTTATAGAATACAATTCATGTAGAGATGGCATACAAGTCATGTGGTTATAGGATACAATTCATGTAGAGATGGCATACAAGTCACATGGTTATAGGATACAACTCATGTAGAGATGGCATACAAGTCACATGGTTATAGGATACAATTCATGTAGAGATGGCATACAAGTCACATGGTTATAGGATACAATTCATGTGGAGATGGCATGCAAGTCACATGGTTATAGGATACAATTCATGTGGAGATGGCATACAGGTCACATGGTTATAGGATACAATTCATGTGGAGATGGCATACAAGTCACATGATTATAGGATACAATTCATGTGGAGATGGCATACAAGTCACATGGTTATAGGATACAATTCATGTAGAGATGGCATACAAGTCACATGGTTATAGGATACAATTCATGTAGAGATGGCATAGAAGTCACATGGTTATAGGATACAATTCATGTGGAGATGGCATACGAGACACATGGTTATAGGATACAATTCATGATGTGGAAATGTCATATAAGTCATTAGGAGACTGATACACAAAAAATTACTGTTTTTATCAATTCATTTGATTTCACAGAAGCAGGATACAATAATTGTAAACAGCACCCTGTTACCAATCAAAAGTTAGTCTGGATGGAATGTAGCATTGGCATCTGAACAGTTACATTTGATAATATTACCCTCATCTGCATAATATTACACTTGTGTATGATAAAGTTAGTATTACAAATGTATAGGTAATATTACTCCTCTGCAGTATAGGTAATATTACCCTGTCTACAGTGTAGGTAATATTATTCCTGTCTACAATATTGGTAATATTACCCCTGTCTACAGTATAGGTAATATTACCCCTCTGCAGTATAGGTAATATTTCCCCTGTCTACAGTGTAGGTAATATTATTCCTGTCTACAATATTGGTAATATTACCCCTGTCTACAGTATAGGTAATATTACCCCTCTGCAGTATAGGTAATATTACCCCTGTCTACAGTATAGGTAATATTAATCCTGTCCACAATCTCGCTAACTTTTCCCTATTTACATTATTGGTAATATTCCCTTATACACTCAAGTTAATATTACCCCTGTCTAATATATACTAAGTAGGTAATATCACCAATGTCTACAGTATAGGTAATATTACTCCTATCTACAGTATAGGTAATATTACCCTTATACAGGCAGGTTAATAGTACCCTCGTCTAATATAAAGGTAATATCACCAATGTTTACAGTATACTTGTAGGTTATATTACCCCTATCTACAATATAAGTAATATTACCCCTATATGCTCAGGTTGATATTACCCCTGTCTAATATATAGGTAATATCACTTGTGTCTACAGTACAGGTAATTTACCCCTGTCTACAATATATGTAACATTACCCCTGTGTACAAAATAGGTAATATTACCCATGTTGACGGTAGAGGTAATGTACTCCAGTCTACAGTATAGGTAATATTACCTCTGTCTACAATATAGGTAATATTAACCCTGTTTGCAATATAGGTTATATTACCCGTGTTGACAGTATACAATTAATGACTTTGTTATAGGTTGTTATCAGGATTTATCACACAGAGAAAATGTAATATTCACCAAGCTGCTAGGCGAGGTGAATATACATTTTTGCGGGACAAATGAATTTATTAAGACAGCTATTCTGATTGTCTAAAACATAAAATCCAGGTCAATATCGGATTCCCCTTGACTACTATGCAGCAGAATCGTGCAGCGTACAAACATTTAATGTAATTTTAGTACTGTTGCGATTTATCGTGACCCGAAAGTTGTATTTAGACCAATCAAAAACAC